>JACEVL010000009.1:379999-387499 GCA_020284085.1 Aporrectodea caliginosa
TTCCCCCCAGATTCTGATTCAGCTTTCTTCTAATTAATTCCTTTCTTTTATAGAAGGCATCTTTTCCCACAGCTATTCTTCTCTTTATTGCTACATGACACTTTGCATCATTTGTGATCATACTTCCTATAGGCCTAGGCCTAGGTTACAGAATTTTCCGACTTGTTTCAGTTCTTTCCATCTATGGTGATATTTAGCCTACTGTTGATTCTCTCCTTTCCTTTGCTTATCCTCATGATTTTGTCATTTTGATGTTTATTTTCATATCGTACTCCTTCGAGATTTTATTTAGGCGATCCATCTTTTCTGTAAACCCCTTTCGGCTACCTGCCAGCATTGCCTGGTCATCTGCTTTCGTCAATCTTCCTCTCACCTTTACACCGACCGTCAGTCCGTCACCCCCATCCATCGCCTCTCGTATTAATTTTTCAATGTAGATGTTAAAGTGTATTGGCGAGAGCGGGCACCCTTACGTTACTCCTCTACCTATCACTCCTGGTTCCAAAAATCTCCTTCTATTTTTTATTCTTAATTTCTGTCCCATGTAGGCTATAGGTTTCCTATGAGTCTTCTGTCTGTCCAGTCCACCCCTAGGCCTATTCTTCTCAGTGCATGCATTAATTTCTTCCAATCTACTCTATCAAATGCCTTTTCGTAATCCACAAAGCAGACGTATAGAATAATGGCTATAGATGTCCTTTCCATGCGGTAGGCTTCTTTCCGCCAACCCGCAGTGATCCGATTACATCTCTTGTGCCTCTGCTTTTCGGAAACCGAATTGGTCCTCTCCATGACAGTCATTTATTTCCGCCCTGGACAGCATAAATGATGATAATGGTAATGATAATAATATTAATATCAATACATATGTAGCCTAATGATAAATGACAACTGTAACGATAAAGCCTAAAATAATTGTAAATCAATCATAAAATATGATTCTTCCCATAGACACCTTTATCATTCGTTTGATGATCGCTATTAAAATAAGGAATTGCGTTAATCATTGATTTCTTTATCGATTAAGGTTTCATTATGCCAAACGAATGGTGAGAACCGTTCAAAAGAATTGTCCCTATTAAAGTTAACGACATTTCTTGCCATAATGTTGTTGATGGTTATGATGATGATGATGATGATGATGATGACGATGACGATGACGATGACGATGACGATGACGATGACGATGACGATGACGATGACGATGACGGTGACGGTGACGATGACGATGACGATGACGATGACGATGACGATGACGATGACGATGACGATGATGATGTGATGATGATGATGATGATGATGATGATGATGATGATGATGATGATGATGATGATTTTGCGACAATTATTAGTTTCATTGCGAAATATAGCTTCACAGACAGTTCAGTATCGACATATATATAAATTCCAACATGTCTGTATAATACTAGGGCCTATAGTTATAATAATGTTATATTTAATGTAGGCCTATGTTATGCTATATTTATACAGTTAGGCCTATATTTATGGTACCGGTATGTCATATTTATGTTTTTTATGGTATATTTTTGTTATGTTAATTTTATGTTTTGTTATAGTTATGACATATTATGTTATCTTTTGTTGTGTTATGTTATTTTAGGTTATTCTATTTTATGTAGTGTTATATTATTACTATGCTAAGTGTTGTTGCTGGTGTGTTAGGGGTCGAAGGTAGGCGTCAGCGTCCCTACTACGATCATCCCACCTGTCCAAGACAGTCGGACGTGGTGCCATCGAATCGCACCTGTCAGAAGAAGTGTCTTCGAGATGACGACTGTAGAGGTGCCAGACGCCGCTGCCTTTGCGATGGATCGTGTGGAAAGAGCTGCGTACGACTCGGTCAGTCATATAATCTAATCTAGTCTTATCTAATTATCTAATCTAATCTAATCTAACATAGTCTAGTCTACTCTTATCTGTTTTGTTTTGTCATATTCTAATCTACTAAGGACGGTCTTCGAAGGACAATGGAGGGGAGGCGAACAAGAGGAAGATCAAGACAGATGATGCTGAATTGGATGATGACAGATGGATACAGAAAGCTGGAAGAAGAGGCTCAACAACGAGAGGAATGTCTACGTCGGACATTTAAACCTGCTTATAAGTAGCAGAAGAATCAGATGAAGAAGAATCTAATCTTATCCAATCTTCTGTTTTGTGATATTCTAATTTAATCTAATCTAAGCTAATCTATTCTATTATATTCTATTCTATGATGAAAACTTCTTCAACACAACACATCAAACAATCGATGTTGCTAGCCTACAGGCCTGATCCGTCCACTCCTACCAAAGCCAATAAACGAGAGCAATCAATAATTATCGGGATTCGGGAGAAAGCATTAAGCCGGAGCAATCAATCGCAAAGCTAAAACGGGTCATTTTTATGGGGTTCCATTATTCAATCCTTGCTCTTTAATTGTAATTGAATATAATAGTCTTGTTAACAGTTTAGAGTAGGTCGGCATCACTGTGGAGAGGAAAATGCTCTTATGCTGTTCTGCAGTGTTAATCAATTCAATATACCACATAACATGACAAACATGACATGATATAATACAAAATGTTATGCTATTTCATGTTACGTTATGTCATATAATGCTATGTTATGTTATGTTATTTTAGTTCATGTCATGCTATGTCATGTTATGTTATGCGGCTTATGCCATGTCATACCACGACATGTTATGTTATGTCATGTTATGTCAAGTTATCTCATGTTACGTTACGCTATGTTACGTTATGTCATGTCATGCATATCCTGGCATTATCTTTACGTGGCTTAAGAGCATAAGCACATTTTTATCTCAATATTAGTACCGTAACAGACCTAGATATCGGCTATACCGTAAATAAGATATAACTTTTGACGTAGGCCTATATTTGGCATTTTACGACAACTTATGAGCACTGAGAAAATTGAGACGTCATCTATCGATCTTTATCGTAATCTCCAAATTTCTTAAGCCTTATTCGAAAGCTAAGCTCAGGGCACCATCTTATTCACGAGCGCTGCGTCGAGTCAGATGGGCTCGCAGGCGTCTCTTGGCTTTGTGTATGGTGGATGGAATATCGATCCGTTGAGAATGTAATCGAGAACATTGATACAGGACAAGTGTATCGATGTCTTTGCCTTCGAACGAACACAGCAACCTGTACATCGTTTGTCAACGCCTATCTGCAGGCTCTTTGCGACTCATTGGCGCCGACAAACGCCGTCTTTCTTGGGGAAGCAGAGACTGGTGCTCTTCGGCTGCAGGGAGGGGATGAGAGGGGGTCCCGGGAGATCGAGTTTCATCCCAACCCCCACGGAGCGTCGGTTCTTGATAGCATCTATTGGCTGACTTTGTGGGAAACAATAGTCGTTGTGTCGGTATTGTTGTCTGTTCGGATGAAAACAAAGGCATTAATCACCCGCTGCTTTGACCCTTAGTCCACCCTCGTATTTGTGTTTCCTGTACTGTGCGTAGAAACACTTCTGTCTAGCGCCCTGCAAACAGTCGACAACTTATCTGATACTAGAATACGAAACGATACAAAGTGTCTAGTAATAAACAGTCACTCGAACCACGCGTGGTCAAACAGGACAGGGAGAGCAACAGACAAACAGACAGACAGACAAACAGAGAGAGAGAGAGAGAGGGAGAGACAGAGACAGAGACATAGACAGAGACAGATAGACAGAGAGAGAGAGAGACAGACAGACAGACAAAGACAGACAGACATACTTACATACATGCATACTTACATATAGGCACACAATGTCATACATGTATCAAAGTATATACCTATGCAGCGTATGCACGCATGTACAATTGTACATGTATGTAGGGACATATATGTATGATGTATGCAAATAATTTATGTGTAGTGTGGCTGTAAATCTTTCTAGTACCGTTTGTCTGTCTGTCTCTTTCTACATGTAGCTCTGTCTGTCTCTGTCTGTCTGTCTGTCTGTCTGTCTGTCTGTCTGTCTGTCTGTCTGTCTGTCTGTCTGTCTGTCTGTCTGTCTGTCTGTCTATCTAAGTTAATTAACCATTGCGTTACGCTGACCCATTTTCTAAAGCATTTGTGTCCAATATTCGAAAAGGGATGAAGTGTCGATATCTGGACGAACTCATCAACGGAAAGTTCGAGATCGCTTCTCGAAGCACCTTCGGAGGAGTCGTTCGCTACTCTTGCAATGACGGATACGTTCTGTCTGGTCAGAGGGAAAGGACATGCCAGGGAGACGGAAGATGGAGCGGACGGGCACCCACATGCGAAACGGAAGGTATACTGTAAGCGCCATTTGGATGGAAATGAGTTAAATTCTTCAAGGAAAGCAATAGGCTTTACAGAGTAAACTGATGATGTCGGATGTCCGTAGATGTTGTAGATCGTTAGTTTAGATGTGGGCAGTTTGATAGTGACAGATGATGATTCAAAGGTTTTGTACATGTAGGTGGGCGATGCAAGAACGTTAGCTGGTTCACGTATTAGGAAGGCAATTGGGGAGGGCCTTAGTTGAATGGTTAACATTCCGGCACGAAGAGCAGCACGGGCGCGGGATCGCTTCCCGCTACCTAACAAAGGTCGACTCAGCCTTTCATTCGTCAGATGACGTTGGTAAACTGAGTAGTAGGACAGATGAGCGCCTTGCATGGCTGCCAAACATTTAAATTCGACTCCTGTAATAACTTGTGATCATCCGTTCATATATACTATGAATATTGTAATCATACTGCTGTGTGTCAGTTTGAAATAATAAACGACAATAATTATTATCCTGCAAACAGACCGAAAGATAGATCGATGTTTGAGTGATTGATGGATTGATTCACTGATTGATTAATGGGTTTGATTGGTGCATAGGTTGATAGACAGACAGATGAACCAGAGATAGATTGACACACAGATAGAGAGACAGACAGACAAGCACATTATCAGTCAACCAATCAATCAGAATATTTCGACTGATCACATCTTCTGTATCGATCTGACAATTATTCATCACACATTCAGACGCAGAACTAGGCAGACAGGTACAGACATAGAAACATAGGGAAACAAAAGCACACATAGACGGGAACACAAATAGACTGACACACGCTGACACCGTGACACACAGACGCACACATCAGTCGAATCAAACAGGACAGTTACTGTAGCATTCTGTTTATGGTATTAAACGACATCTTGTGGCTGATGTCAGTGCATCATGTCACCCTCCTGTTTATCCAGGTTTTGACTGGCACCAAGAAATGGGAAAGTTTCAAACGGAATAGTTTTCCTTTTCCAGGCAAGTGCGCTGGTCCTCCGATGGTGGAACATGCGGAACCTGACCGAGCAACGGAACAGCTGCTGACGTTTGCCCTGGGAACGCAGCTCACCTATAGCTGTAAGGTTGGCTATGAGGAAGTCGGTGGATACCACAGGACAATGTGCGTTGGGGAGGGACGATGGGTTGGACCGAAGATGACCTGCTCACGTATGTGTTTCTGTGTGTAGTATATAACTCATGCATTCATATACTGTGCGTATATGTTAGCGAGTATAATCAGTATATCACTCACGTATATATATAAAAGTATGTTTGTATGTATATATGTCATGTTTGCATGTTTATATGTTTGTATGTTTAAAACTCATGCATGTATAAGTAAGTAAGTATATTCATTAATCAATTATTGCTAATCGCACTTTGGTGTACAGACATCTCATAAACATAGTTAGAAAGTATAAAGTATCCTGACAATAAACGTTTTCGCATCAAGTAAGTTAGTGACAATATCCTCAATAAACCAAACCATGCGGATCAGGCGAAAGATGGTGACAGCCATTCGACCGAGCCAACTCCGCCAAGTTACTAGCCTACATGTTGCATTCGATAGTTTAGAATGAAGTGTCACCTAATCTAACATAATCGAATGCTATGATCTTGTATCATCTGACCTCATCTGATCTTACAATGTCTTTCGAGTCTTGGTATTAAGGTGCAATGACTTAGTCAATGCTTTCTCCAAATGATGCGGCAGTCCAAAAAAAGATTACGTCTTAGTGACCAAGTCCTAAAAGCATACGAAGGGCCTACATTACTCTCACTACTTTTACATTACATATTTTGACGCTGAACAATTCCAGATAGGCTAATACAATAATTACGAATAATTGTATTTAATTACAGCTCGTCGATGCGGTCATCCAGGTGAGATACCGAACGGACGGAAGGATGGACAGGTGTTCGTCTATGAGAGCCGTGTCAACTACACATGCATTCCAGGCTACGAGTTGGTCGGTCGACCTTACAGGGTCTGTCAAGCAGACGGTACATGGTCGGGATCTCTTCCCATCTGCCGATGTTAGTTGTCTGTTATATCACTTACATTGCATGCATAATCACTCATCCTACCGCAGAGAGTTGTGTATTCATGTGTCCTATTACCTGGTTGTAAGCCTCTTCGTCCTGCAGTCCAAGGGTTATCTGGTTCTTCCCCAGTCGCGCACTTCCACTATGGACTGATCCAGTTCTGGAGAAGACACTGTTATCCAGGAAGGGAAAACTGTAGCACAGCCCATGATAGAGCAACATTCCGTTTACCTATAAAACATTTATTCCTCTTGAGTAGGGAAGGCAAACCCGAGGCCTTTTTTCGAAACCCGGGTTTCGGGTTTGACGACCGTGAAAACCCGGGTAACCCGGGTATGGACGGGTTTACATACTGTACATGATAAATATTATTATTGCACTATTTCTTGCGATAAGAACAACGTCGTCGTATGCAGCTACAAGTCCAAAGTTTTCCAACAGTCAAGAATTTGCATAAAAATAAACTTTATGAAAATCGTGATAGAAGTTGTTTCACATAGGCTAATGCAGTATTTTGTTTAGTATAAAAGGTTCCGGAACTGAACAAATTCAGAACAATTATGGAAGACATTGCAAGGGTTCCGAAGGGCTAAACCTGAGCGTGTTATTTTATAATAATCTTAGGCCTAAATATCAATAAACACTGAAAACGCTGATTATTAAATAAAAGTAACTACTGTAAATAAGTTTTATTAAAGATTTATGTGAATTAAATTATTTTAACAGCTTGAAAAAGCACATGGAACGCCGTTTCCGGACCGTTCTGTCTGAAAGAAACATTGGGTAGTCTATAAGAAGAAATGTCAAATGACACCTTAAATCGTCCACATCGCAGCTTTAGGCCCTGCCAGTGCCAGCCCATTTGCTTCAGAAGATAATTAGTCATCGTTACTCCGCAACCTGAGCTTACTGAAGTAGATGCTGCGTTGGAGCCATCGTTGCCTGTGATTGTACTTGGACTTTAAAGAGGCCTGCCATCTTTGGTTTCATCAGAATAACAAGGGTTAGGCCTACCAACGTCCTTGTGTTGCAGCAGGTTTTTCTTATACTTGGACCGGAGATGAATAGCCTACGCATAGTTCTTGTTGCACCGCCGGCAATTTCCACCTGCGATTTACATAATTGGCATTGA
>JACEVL010000009.1:392499-707499 GCA_020284085.1 Aporrectodea caliginosa
GAACTTAATCCGTCAGAAACTTTAAATACGTCTACATCTTATCAGAAACGGAATCAAAGCCAAGAAAAGAAAAAGAAAACTGTTGATAGAAATTATATGAAAATGAACTTAAATCGTCAGAAACTTTAAATACGTCAGCATCTTATCAGAAACGGAATCAAAGACGAGAAAGGAGAAAGAACATTTGTGAGAACATTACAAGAAAATGAACGGAAATACATCAACAACTTTAAAGACGTCAACAGCCTTTGTAGCTATAGGATGTCGTTAAATATTGGATTATGTATATGTATTGTATATTTTCTGCATTGTCGTCAACGGCCTTTGATGTCATAAGACGACGTTAAACTGTGGTTATAATAATAATAATCGTCAGTGAGTCGATGTTTCGACCAAAGGGTCTATTGAATAGTAAGGGTGAATTATGCTAAACGAAGGGTGAGAACTGTTCAAAAGAATTCGTCCCTATGAAAGCAACGATCTTCGATGCCATAAGATGTTTTTAAACTCTTAGAATCCATCGTAATCGTCAGTTCCAACGATAATGATGATTATAATTTATAATGATAATGATGATAATTTTCTTTTCTTTTGGTTCTCTGCCTTCATAGGCAGGTTCGTAGGCTACGTCCAATGCCACCATTCGTCACGTTGTCTGGCTCTCTCCTTCAACTTCCTGCAATCCTCCTCCATCATCCATGCCATTAACAGGATTCTCGGTCTTCCTCTTGTCTTCTTATCCTCCATTCTTCCCTTAACTATAGTTCTTAGGAGGGAATCTCTCCTCATAGTGTGGCCCAACCATTTTCTCTGTCTGCTTCTGATTATTCCTATCAGGGATCTTTGTAAGCTGACTCCCTCCATCCTTCGCCATATCCACATCTCGAAGGCCTCCAATCTTCTTATATCCTCCGTCCTCATGGTCAATGTCTCCGATCCGTATAGCATCACACTCCATAGAGGTCTTGATCATTCGTTTCATCAGATTCTTATTTAGCGTTGCTCTCATTAATTCCTTTCTTTTATAAATATAGAAAGTATCTTTACCCATAGGCCTAGCTATTCTTTTTATTTCTGCATTTGTCATCATACTCGTACTTCTGGCTACCTGCCATTTCTACACTGACACAGGTAAGCTTATCATCATTATTCAGCAAGTTCCAGTAACTTTAATTATTGTTTTTTTAAATTATGCAATTTGTCAGTTACTTTGGAAAGTCGTGTATTCATGAAGCTGAATGCACCCATTCTTCAAGGGCTTTCAAAGCTCTGAGCAAATTGTGAAACAGCGTGCTACTACGCACAATTTTGCTTATAACCTTAATTATTGTAACAAAGTAGTAACTAAAATGAACTAAAATAAAAATCCATTAACTATAACTATAAATAAAAAATAATACTAACTATAACTATAACTGTAACTATAACTAAAATAAAAAATCATTAACTATAACTGTAACTATAACTAAAATAAAATCTGTAAAAAGAATCACACTGGTTCCAGTTCCTTTCCATCTATAGTGATCTTTACTGTTCTTTCCTTTCCTTTGTTTATCCTCATGATCTTTGTCTTTTTAATATTTATTTTCATATCATACTCCTTCGAGATCTTATTTAGCCGATCCATCATTTTCTGTAACCCCCTTCTGGCTACCTGCCAGCATTAGGCCTACCTGGTCATCTGCGAAGCTTAGTGCTTTCGTCAATCTTCCTTCCACCGTTACGACCTCCTTCAGCTCTTCCATCGCCTCTCTTATTAATTCCTCAATGTATAATGTTTAAGAGTTTTGGCGAGAGCGGGAACCCTTGCTTTTCTCCTCATGGCTACCTATAGGCTAACTCACTTGGTTCCGAAAAGTCTCCTTCTATTTTTTATTCTTATTTTCTGTCCCATGATGATGGAGTTCAAGAAGAGACTCAATAAAATTGGATACTGAGTAAAGATGCAGTGGATGAGGCTCGAGAGAGTGGCTCTGACACAGATGAAAGTCTTCTGAGCCACTATAAACCTTGTTATGTTATGTTATGTTATGTTATATTATGTTATGTTATGTTATGTTATGTTATGTAGCCTATAGGTGTCCTATGAGTGCCCTGCCTTTCCAGTCCAGTGAGTCCACCCATATTCTTCTCAGTGCATGCATTAATTTCTTCCAATCCACTCTATCAAATTCCTTTTCGTAATCCACAAAGCATGCGTAGGCTATAGAATGTCCTTTCCATGCGGTAGACTTAAGATGCACTGGTCCTCCTGCCTGGAATAACCTAGCCTACCGAAGTCACTGCGCACTCTTCCGAATCTTGCCCTATTTAAAAAAGAGGTCAGAGCCTACCTCCTTAACAATAGTCAATGCGTTATCTAAATATGGTTATTCATTGTTCTTCCACAATTAGTTAAGTGACCTAGTTAAGTGTTGTTAGTTAAGCCAGTTATTCTCATTTTTTTCTGACAATGCTATTAATTTTGTGTATACTCAACCATCATCCCTCTGCGAACATGGTACACGGGTATCCCTAACTAAGCGGGACTTCAGTCCCTTCTGGGTACCCGATTGTTTCCCTCAAACGTTAATAAGATAATCATGTGATCTGTCTGTTTGCTGTTTAAATTTCCAAACTTTTGATCGGTGATTGTGATTGTTCTGGATCACTGCTTGTAAACTGTGCTCCGGAAACAATAAAAGGATTGAAGGATTGAAGGACTTCTTTCCGCCAACACCCGCAAATCCGCAATGCTCCAATTAGATCTCTTGTGCCTCTACCTTTCGGACACCGAATTGGTCCTCTCCATGCCAGTCATTTATTTCCGCCATGGACACATTAGTGATGATAATGGTCATGATAATAATATTAATATCAATATACATGTAGGCTAATGATAAATTGACAACTGTAATGATAAAGGCTAAAAGAATTGTAAATCAATTGTAAAATATGATTCTTCCCATATCCTTTATCACTCTTTTAATGACCGCTATTAAAATAAGGAATTGCGTTAATCATTGATTTCTTTATCGGTTAAGGTTTCATTATGCCAAACGAATGGTGAGAACCGTTCAAAAGAATTCTCCCTATGAAAGTTAACCACATTTCTTGCCATAATGTTGTTGTTGTTGTTGTTGTTGAGTTGATGATGATGATGATGATGATGATGATGATGATGATGATGATGATGATGATGATGATGATGATGATGATGATGATGATGATGATGATGATGATGATGTTGATGATGATGATGATTATTATTATTATTATTATTGCGACAATTAGTTTCATTGCGAAATATAGCTTCACAGACAGTTCAGTCTCGACTTATATAAATTCCAACATGTCTGTTATACTATAGTTATAATAATGTTATATTTAATGTATGTTATGCTATATTTATACTGTTATATTTATGGTAGGCCTATGTCGTATTTATGTTATGTTGTGGTATATTTTTGTTATGTTAATTTTGTGTTGTGCAATATTTATGACATATTATGTTATTTTTTGTTGTGTTATGTTATTTTAGGTTATTGTATTTTATGTAGTGTATATTAATATGCAAAAGTATTATAACCTTATTATTACTTCTGTGTTTTATTTTCTATTCAATCTCTATATCCATTATCACTCATGTTAGCATTTCTGCGTTTTTGTCAGATTGTTTTTATCAATGAAACGAATATACTAAGTGCTGTGTGCTGGTGTGTTAGGAGTCGAAGGTAGGCGTCAACGTCCCTACTACGATCATCCCACCTGTCCAAGACAGTCGGACTCGGTGCCATCGAATCGCACCTGTATGAAGAAATGTCTTCGAGATGACGACTGTAGAGGTGCCAGACGCCGCTGCCTCTGCGATGGATCGTGTGGAAAGAGCTGCGTACGACTCGGTCAGTCCTATAATCTAATCTTATGTCAGTGTTATTTAATCTAATCTAATCTAATCTAATCTAATCTAATCTAATCTAATCTAATCTAAATCTAATCTAATCTAATCTAATCTAATCTAATCTAATCTAATCTAATCTAATCTAATCTAATCTTATCTAATCAAATCTAAAATAGTCTAGTCTAATCTTATCCAGCCTTCTGTTTTGTTTTGTCATATTATAATCTACTAAGAACGGTCATCGAAGGAAAGTGGAGGGGAGGAGGACAAGAGGAAGACCAAGACAGATGATGCTGGATTGGATGATGAGAGATGGATACAGAAAGCTGAAAGAAGTGGATCAACAGCGAGAGGAATGGCAGAAGAACCAGATGAAGAAGAATCTAATCTTATCCAATCTTCTGTTTTGTGATATTCTAATCTAATCTAAACTAATCTTATCCCAGCTAATCTATTCTAGTTGATTCTATTCTATGATGAAAACTTCTTCAACACAACGCATCAAACAATCGATGTTGCTAGCCTACATGCCTGATCCGTCCACTCCTACCAAAGCCAATAAACGGGAACAATCAATAAGCTGGAACAATAAATAAACGGGAGAAAGCAATACGCCGGAGCAATCAATCGCAAAACTAAAACGGGTCAATTTTATGGGGTTCCATTATCCAATCCTTGTTCTTTAATTGTAATTGTATATTATAGTCTTATTAACAGTTTAGACTAGGCCTGCATCACTGTGGAGAGGAAAATGATCTTAGCAGGGCCGTAAATCACGGGGAGGGAAGGGAGGGAATTCCCTCCCCACTTTTAAGCTTGGGGAGGGAACGTGAAGTAATTCCCTCCCCACAAATTTGTCTAAGCTGTGTCATTTTTCTAAGCTAGCTATGTCATAAATATTATGGCACCAGCCCCAATCGCCCCAAACTGTTCCTTGGGAGAGTAGGCCTATCGAAAATTTGTTGTAGAGTAATATACCTATATATAATATATATATATTATATTTATATATATATATATATATATATATATATATATTCCACAACTGCGAACCCACAACGGGGGAGTACCTCCTCCCTGATCATCCCTGGGCGGAGTGGTATCGCTTTTCGTCGTTCCCATAACCCCCGCGACCTCTCGGGTCAATAAGGCGGAACGGGACAAGGACGACATCAGCGGGAGGGACTGCAAGAGTCGGGTTGCTGAAAATTGGCGGTGAACAACGGCGGGCAGTAGAGGGGAAGACTGAGTTCTTTGGAGAACTGGAGAACTGCAGGTTGAATATTTTGCTCGGAACTGGAAAGTGGACCGGGATATCGAGTGATTGGAGTCCAACTCGTTACCGGTCGGACTGGGAGTTTCTAAGTCCGTACGACAAGGAGTTGGGAGGCGTATAGAGATTGGCGCTGATGGAAACTGAGGCCTATTCATCTACACTCGCTGCATTCTTCTTCCGTTCGCCGATGAACTTCGACTCGTTATCGTTATCAATGCGTTTCCGACAGTATACGCTGTCCTCGCCTACCGGTCTCTGTCTCGTCGCCCTCCCACTACGTGCCATTCCGCCGCCCTGGGCTCCACGGTATTATTATTATTTTTATGTAACGTCTAATTGAATTCGAATTTACAGTTTAATTGCTAGTTTCATTTAATGTAACGATTGGACAAACTTTACTTCATTTAATTAATTAATTCATTCATTCATTCAATCGGTCTTTCTTGCATACAGTAGGGCCTACTCTGAACAAGGGTAGATAACAGGCAGACGTTGTTTTCTCTTGTTGGCGTGGACGCTGTTTTTTGTTTGCAAGTTTTTCTCAGGTGACAAAAATTGTTTTAAAAGGATCTTTTCGGCCAAAATCGACTGTAATTCTTATGTTTCTTTGTAATACCGTTGGTGATTGGTATTTAGAATCGCGGTCACGACTTAGACCTAAGGAATCTCTTACCTACTGTGTCCTTTATGCCACCCTAAGCCTTATATCGCCTGGCCTGAGAATTGTTACAAATAGGCCTGTACATTTGGTTGTTGAAACAATCATAGGTTTCTTCTTCATTAATCCAAAGAAGAAGGACGATTTGACGTGACAGGTGCTATATTTCATTCTTAGAAAGGGTGATTACAGAATTAAAGACATTGGCCAGTTTTAGACAGAATTAAGGCTATTCGATCTGAGCACAGATAGGCCTATACAGGCCCACAGTACCATAAGACATGGGATCAAATATTATTTATAGGGGATTAGAGGACCATGCCTAAGTCTATAAGCCTACAGTTCACAGAGTTGAAACTTAACAGGTCTGTAAACTGCGCACAGTGAGCCTGAAGTTTATGATTGGACCAATCTTTGGATGTTTTAGTAATGGTAATGGTAATTGCAAATAGGCCTATATACCGCCACCCTATGAGAGGCTCATCAGAGGCACTTCTGACCTAACACAATGAAACCACGATCGAACAAGAATTGTCTTCAAGCGTTTGCGGACATAGGCTCTGTCTTATCTTATCTATTACATGATTACCATAAACATTCAAATGCAGGGTGCAGATTATATAAATGTCTTTAAAATTTAGGTTGAAGATTATATAAATGTTCCCAATAGCTTTAATTTTTAACCTAGTGTGTAACTGAACTAACTCAGTAGTGGGCTTCTTAAATGGAACTATACACACTGCCGAAGGGGCAGTTTTCCCTCCCCACATTTTGAAACAGATTTACGGCCCTGGATCTTAGGCTGTTATGCAGAGTTAAAAATTCAATATACCACATAACATGACAAAACATGACATGATATGATACAAAATGTTATGCTATTTCATGTTACGTTATGTAATGTTATGTTATGTTATGTATTTTTATTTCATGTCATGCTATGTCATGTTATGCCATACCACGACATGTTATGCTATGTTATGTCGTGTTATGTCATGTTACGTTACGTCATGGTACGTTATGTCATGTCATGTCATGCATACCCTGACATTACCTTTACATGGCATAAGAGCATAAGCACATTTTCTCTCAATATTAGTAGCGTAACAGACCTAGATATCGGTTACACTTCGAACTGTAAATAAGATATAACTTTTCACGTATAGGCCTACGCCTATATTATATGGCATTTTACGACAACTTATGAGCACTGAGCAAATTGAGACGTCATCTATCGATCTTTATCGTAATCTCCAAATTTCTTGAGCGCCACTCGAAAGCTAAGCTCAGGGCACCATCTTATTCACGAGCGCTGCGTCGAGTCAGAGGGGTTCGTAGGCGTCTCTTGGCTTTGTGTATGGTGAGTGAAATATCGATCCGTTGAGAATGTAATCGAGAACATTGATACAGGACAAGTGTATCGATGTCTCTGCCTTCGAACGAACACAGCAACCTGTACATCGTTTGTCAACGCCTATCTTCAGTCTCTTTGCGACCCATTGGCGCCGACAAACGCCGTCTTTCTTGGGGAAGCAGAGACTGGTGCTCTTCGGCTGGAGGGAGGGGACGGGAGGGGGTCCCGGGAGGTCGAGTTTCATCCCAACTCCCACGGAGCGTCGAGACTCGGTTCTTGATAGCATCTATTGGCTGACTTTGCGGGAAACAACAGTCATTGTGTCGGTATTGTTGTCTGTTCGGATGAAAACAAAGGCATTAATCACCCGCTGCTTTGACCCTTATTCCACCCTCGTATTTGTGTTTCCTGTACTGTGCGTACATGTAGAAACACTTCTGTCTAGTGCCCTGCAAACAGTCGACAACTTATCTGATACTAGAATACGAAACGATACAAAGTGTCTAGTAATAAACAGTCACTCGAACCACGCGTGGTCAAACAGAAGTAGGGAGAGCAACAGACAGATAGACAGGCAGACAAACACACAGAGAGAGACAGAGATAGAGACAGAGAGACAGAGACAGGCAGAGAGAGAGACAGACAGACAAAGACAGACAGACATACTTACATACATGCATACTTACATATAGGCACACATACATGTATCAAAGTACATACCTACATGGGCGTCCGCAGGAAGTATGATACCTATGCACGTATGTACATGTATGTAGGGACATAATTATGTATGATGTATGCAAGTATGTGTAGTGTGGCTGTAAATCTCTCTCGTACCGTTTGTCTGTCTGTCTCTTTCTTTCTGTCTGTTCTGTCTATCTATCTATCTATCTATCTATCTATCTATCTATCTATCTATCTATCTATCTATCTATCTATCTATCTATCTATCTATCTATCTATCTATCTATCTATCTATCTATCTATCTATCTATCTATCTATCTATCTATCTATCTATCTATCTATCTATCTATCTATCTATCTATCTATCTATCTATCTATCTATCTATCTATCTATCTATCTATCTATCTATCTATCTATCTATCTATCTATCTATCTATCTATCTATCTATCTATCTATCTATCTATCTATCTATCTATCTATCTATCTATCTACCTATCTACCCATCTACCTACCTACCTACCTACCTACCTACCTACCTACCTACCCACCTACCTACCTACCTACCTACCTACCTACCCATCTATCTATCTATCTATCTATCTATCTATCTATCTATCTATCTATCTATCTATCTATCTATCTATCTATCTATCTATCTATCTATCTATCTATCTATCTATCTATCTATCTATCTATCTATCTATCTATCTATCTATCTAACTTATACATCCAATGCGTTCCGCTGACCATTTTCTAAAGCAGTTGTGTCTAATATTCGAAAAGGGATGAAGTGTCGATATCTGGACGAACTCATCAACGGAA
The DNA here is from genome assembly GCA_020284085.1 of Aporrectodea caliginosa. Lineage (NCBI taxonomy): Eukaryota > Metazoa > Annelida > Clitellata > Crassiclitellata > Lumbricidae > Aporrectodea > Aporrectodea caliginosa. Next base: position 401,177 of record JACEVL010000009.1, read on the forward strand.
AGTTTGAGATCGCTTCTCGAAACACCTTCGGAGGAATCGTTCGCTACTCTTGCAATGACGGATACGTTCTGTCTGGTCAGAGGGAAAGGACCTGCCAGGGAGACGGAAGATGGAGCGGACGGGCACCCACATGCGAAACGGAAGGTATACTGTAAGCGCCATTTGGATGGAAATGAGTTAAATTCTTCAAGGAAAGCAATAGGCTTTGCAGAGAAAACTGATGATGTCGGATGTCCGTAGATGTTGTAGATCGTTAGTTTACATGTAGATGTGGGCAGTTTGATAGTGACAGGTGATGATTCAAAGGTTTTGTACATGTAGGTGGGCGAGGCAAGGACAGTAGCTGGTTCACGTATTAGGAAGGCAATAATTGGGGAGGGCCTTAGTTGAATGGTTAACCCTCCAGCACGAAGAGCAGGCTGAGCAGAATGGACGCGGGATCGATTCCCGATACCCTAACAAAGGTCGACTCAGCCTTTCATTCGCCAGATGACTTTGGTAAACTGAGTAGTAGGACGTGTTGGGCGCCTTGCATGGCTGCTACACATTTAAATTCAACTCCTGTAATAACTTGTGATCATCCGTTCATACTATGAATATTGTAATCATACTGCTGTGTGTCAGTTTGAAATAATAAACGACAATAATTATTATCCTGCAAACAGACCGACAGATAGATCGATGTTTGAGTGATTGATGGATTGATTCACTGATTGATAAATGGGTTTGATTGGTGCATAAGTTGATAGGCAGACAGATGAACCCAGAGATAGATTGACACACAGATAGAGAGACAGACAGACAAACATATCAGTCAACCAATCAATCAGAATATTTCGACTGATCACATCTTCTGTATCGATCTGACAATTCATCACACATACGGACGCAGAACTAGGCAGACAGATACAGACACAGAAACATAGGGAAACAAAAGCAAGCATAGACGGGAACACAAATAGACTGACACACGCTGACAACGGGACACAGACTCAGGCGAATCAAACAGGACAGTTACTGTATGGTATTAAACGACATCTTGTGGCTTATGTCAGTGCATCATGTCACCCTCCTGTTTATCCAGGTTTGGACTGGCACCAAGAAATGGGAAAGTTTCAAACGGAATAGTTTTCCTTTTCCAGGCAAGTGCGCTGGTCCTCCGATGGTGGAACATGCGGAACCTGACCGAGCAACGGAACAGCTGCTGACGTTTGCCCTGGGAACGCAGCTCACCTATAGCTGTAAGGTTGGCTATGAGGAAGTCGGTGGATACCACAGGACAATGTGCGTTGGAGAGGGACGATGGGTTGGACCGAAGATGACCTGCTCACGTATGTGTTTCTGTGTATGAGATATAACTCATGCATTCATATACTGTGCGTATGTTAGCGAGTATAATCAGTATATCACTCAGGTATATATATAAAAGTATGTTTGTATGTATATATGTCATGTTTGCATGTTTATATGTTTGTATGTTTAAAACTCATGCATGTATAAGTAAGTAAGTATATTCTTCATTAATCAATTATTGCTAATCGCACTTTGGTGTACAGACATCTCATAAACATAGTTAAAAAGTATAAAGTATCCTGACAATAAACGTTTTCGCATCAAGTAAGTTAGTGACAATATCCTTAATAAGCCAAATCATGCGGATCAGGCGAAAGATGGTGACAGCCATTCGACCGACGTAGCCAAGTTACTACAATCATGTTGCATTCGATAGTTTTAGAATGAAGACAGTGTCACCTAATCTAACATAATCTAATGCTATGATCTTGTATCATCTGACCTTATCAGACCTTATCTGATCTTAGAATCTCTTTGGAGTCTTGGTATTTAAGCTCATTCGACGTTTTCTCCAAATGAAACAGCAGTCCATAAGATTACGTCTTGGTGACCACGTCCTAAAAGCATACGAAGGGCCTATTACCAGGAGCGTGGCCAGACTTAAATTCAAGAGGAGGTAACTTCACAGACCATTGGCAAAATTCAGGTTATTGGGGTAATTGGTCAATAGAAGTTCCAGTATATAGATAAAGAAAGCAAGAGTAGGCAACTGCCTCCTCGTGCCTCCATGTAGCTACGCTTATGCCTATCACATTACTCTCACTGCTTTTACACTACATATTATTTTGACGCTGAACAATTCCACATAGGCTACTACAATAATTACGAATTGCACTTAATGACAGCTCGTCGATGCGGGCATCCGGGTGAGATACCGAACGGACGGAAGGATGGACAGGTGTTCGTCTATGAGAGCCGCGTCAACTACACGTGCATTCCAGGTTACGAGTTGGTCGGTCGACCTTACAGGGTCTGTCAAGCAGACGGTACATGGTCGGGATCGCTACCCATCTGCCGATGTTAGTTGTCTGTTATATCACTTATATTGCATGCATAATCACTCATCCTACCGCAGAGAGTTGTGTATTCATGTGTCCTATTACCTGGTTGTAAGCCTCTTCGTCCTGCTGCAGTCCAAGGGTTATCTGGTTCTTCCCCAGTCGCGCACTTCCACTATGGACTGATCCGGTTCTGGAGAAGACACTGTTATCCAGGAAGGGAAAATTGTAGCACAGCCCATGATAGAGCAACGTCCATTTTTTACTATAATTTATTATCACCACCACCACCACCACCACCACCACCACCACCACCACCACCACCACCACCACCACCACCACCACCACCATCATCATCGTCATCATCATCATCATAATCATCGTTGGAACTGACGATTTACGACAGATTCTAGCAGTTGAACGACATCTTATAGCCTATCAACAAAGACAGTTGACTTTGATTGTGGAAAATTATTCTTTCGAACGGTTCTCACCGTTCCTTTGGCATAATGCAGACTCACTGTTGACCAGACTCTTTGATCAGCAAGTGTAGCATATATACCTACACTGATGATTTGTTGATTAGTTGCTGTTTAACTGGCCTACACTGTATAATAACAAAGATTATTACCGTCGCCATCCTCCTTTATCCAGGCTTAGGACTGGCACTACCACATGTAGGGTAGTGGTTAAATTAAAGTTAAATTAATTTTATATCAATCGTAAAGTATTATTCTTCCTATCGACCCCCTCATAACGTGTTCAGAGACGTTTTAAAAATCAGGTAGGCGTATTGCGTTTTAAACTTCGCCACAGTTCGTAGCCTACTTTGGCAGTGCCAGTCCCAGACCTGGTGAAAGGAGGAGGGCGACGCTAATCATCTTTATTATGACACAGTGTCATTAAACAGCAACGAACCAACCAACCATCAGTGTAACTCCGCCACTACCCTACATGGCTACGTCAAATCTCGACGGAACTCATCGTTTCCTGGATTCATTTCCTCCGTAGCCTACGCATTTGCCATGTCTTCTCGGATATCCCTCTAGACCAGACTCCCCTTGGAATTTGGCTTGCACAACGATTTTGCTCATTAGCCACCATCAGCTGATGCCTTACATGTAAGTTTTAATATAGTGACGCTATAGAAGTTCTTACACATTTGTTGCTTAATATTATTTTGATATGAAGCACTCTGCCTTGTAGCTCTGAGACCTGACCAATTACTAGGTCTATAGCACAGATGAAGACTGGAGACATCACATCGTATTATAATGAGGGGATTTCCTCACATTTGATGACGTGAAAGAAAGTTAACTAATTAACTAAAACTATAGGCTAAGGCAAGGGACATGACAAGAGGAAATAGAAAACATCATCAAATTGCGAAATGGAGAAGGCTCGCAATTGTAATTACAGATTTATATAGCGCAATTGTTTCTTCAGATTTATTTAGCGTCTTTCCGAGAGAGTCTCATCGGGGGCGTTCCAAATATAATTCGTATGGATACAGATAGAAAGCCAAACAGACGATGAACTCTGGATCCCTGAATGAGAAACAGGAAGGGAGGAGCCGAGCATTATCCGTAGACCACCTTAGAGAGGATCTCAGATGTTTGGGGATTTCTTGGGACGCGGCAGGCAGACTTTCGACCTAAGGTATAGGTTAAACTACGTCAACGATCCACCATTAGCTAACGATTAATTTCCACACCTCTGTGAATAAGCTTAGCTTTAGGGTAACGCTTTAGAAGTTTGAGTTTACGATTACGATTACTATCATGGGTTCCAGGACCGTTGACGTCGGCCTCACGTTACCTAGAAAACGGTTCAAGATGTCAACAGAGAAACTGTTATTTGTGACCATTAAGCGCAATATAATGTGGCGATTGGAAACTTTTTAAAGGTGTCTAAAGTGAACATTCCTTTAGACGATGAAATCTAAAATTCTATTCAAAGGCACTTACTGACTTTGCCTAAATGATATTAAATGTCATTTAAGAACAGACATTTCATCAGAAAGCGAATCAATGCTCTCACAACTCGAAGATTCACAACCGGAGGGCTCATCTCACTGTCAATTATGGTAGCGTAACTGTGGGTCCACGACTGCGTGGAGGAGTACCAGGCTCTAATCTGAAAGAGAAGGGTCCTGATCAGGGTCTCAGAAAGTACGAACTTTTACTATCTGAGAAATTTGCGAAGAGATCGACATTTGAATCAATGGCTTCTAGGCCGTTGATGTCTACATAGGGCCTAGTCTTACGTTAAGACTTATACACGGTTTGACGGATTCAACAAAGTAGTAGGAGGAGGAGGAGAGGAGGAGGAGAGGAGGAGGAGGAGGAGGAGGAGGAGGAGGAGGAGGAGGAGGAGGAGGAGGAGGAGGAGGAGGAGGAGGAGTAAACTGATAAACTGATGATTTATTCGCCGAATTTTGGACATTTTAAAGACATCCTTTTTATGACCTCAAAAGCAATTGACGACGAGAGCAAAGAACTGTAGAGTTCTCACTGTTATTGCATTCTTACGCTGACGATTAGCACGTTCCTATCAATATTATAATGAACCAGTGAACCACCAAAGTTTGGGGACAATTTGTACATATATATAGCGCTGATAACCAGCGTGTTTAAGGTGTCTAAACGAAGTATGGTGACGAAAAATCTCTCTCTTCCTCTTCTCTCGTCCTCCTCGTCCTCCTCGTCCTCTCGTCCTCCCTGTCCTCCTGTCCTCCTCGTCCTCCCTCGTCCTCCCTCCTCCTCCTCGTCCTCCTCCTCCTCCTCTCCTCCTCCTCCTCCTCCTCCTCCTCCTCCTCCTCCTCCCTCCTCCCTCCTCCTCCTCCTCCTCCTCCTCCTCCCTCCTCCTCCTCCTCCTCCTCCTCCTCTATACTTTGTTGAATCCTTCAAACCGTGTATAATAGGGTGGAGTGAAAAAGCGAAAATTCTAGAACCTCAACGTAATAGCGATAACTCGTTGCCTTTTGGCATAGTAAGTTATCATGTCAAATATTTCTTTAAAATTCGTTCTCTAAGATTTGCCCCAACGCGTTTTAAAATTTGACAATTTAATAAAAATAACGAATATATAAAAATTTCTGATGAATTTTTAAAAATGTAATGTGTTGATTGTAATAGTGATAACTCGTTTCCCTTTGATGTAGTTAGTTATCAGGTTAAATATTTCTTTAAAATTCGTTCTCTAAGATTTGCCCCAACGCGTTTTAAAATTTAACAATTTTAACAAAAATTGTCGAATTTATACAAATTTCAATAAATAAAAAAAAAATTAATGCGCTAATTGTAATAGTGTTTAAGTATTTAAATTATGACGTATTTAATGACCATGCAAATTAAAATTAATAAAATGACTTTATTGACATTTTATATATTCGTCATTTTTTATTAAATTGTCAAATTTTGAAACGCGTTGGGGCAAATCTTAGAGAACGAATTTTAAAGAAATATTTGACATGATAACTTACTATGCCAAAAGGCAACGAGTTATCGCTATTACGTTGAGGTTCTAGAATTTTTGCTTTTTTCACTCCACCCTAGTGTATAAGTCCTAATTGCATCGTTGTAGCCAAGAAGTGTTCCAGTCCGAAGCCTTTGGCGAGTGGGTTCATCACGGGGTCAGACTACACTTACGGGTCGTTGATCCACTACAGGTGCCAGCGAGGATTCAAACTGATCGGTCCAGAAACAAGGAAATGCAGACACGATCAACTGTGGAGCGACGAAAACCCAGTCTGTACACGTTAGTAGGCCTACATAAAACACAACTGATAATTATTGTTAGCCTAATGTCCCTCACTAGTTTAAAAGTGTACACAGACGCGGGATGGCTTCCCGCTACCCTCCCAAAGGTCGACTCAGCCTTTCATTCGCCAGATGGCGTTGGTAAAATGAGCATTAGCACGTGAACGCCTTGCATGGCTGCCAAACAGTTAGATTCGACTCCTGTAATAATATGTGATCATCCGCTCATACTATGAATTGTAGGCCACAAATCATACAGCAATGTGTCAGTTGAAATAATACACGAAGATTATTATTATACTGAAGGAAGGCAATAGGAATGTTCTAGCTGTTCGTGTGGCATAATACAGGACGGATGGATGGATTGTTCCTGAGTTTAACGATAGGCTATATTAGGCCGTTCACATCGAGAGAATTTATTTTAGCAAAGACAATATTAAGGTCCTTCTGTCAACTTACAAGGACTGGATTGGATCCACAGTTTAACGGCAGCTTATGACAACATAGGTCGTTGCCGCCGACAAAGATTTTTTGGCATAGTACAGCTCTTAATAATTAAGTACTATAATAGCTATAGGTTGCTTTTACCGCTCTTCCACTCTTTCTTATATGGCGACTATTACGGTTAAGAAAGGTGTGGAATTATTCTCAAATAGTTCTCCTGTTTCTATGGCATAAAGCAGAACGGATGAATGGATGGATGGATGGATGGATGGATGGATGGATGGATGGATGGATGGATGGATGGATGGATGGATGGATGGATGGATGGATGGATGGATGGATGGATGGATGGATGGATGGATGGATGGATGGATGGATGGATGGATGGATGGATGGATGGATGGATGGATGGATGGATGGATGGATGGATGGATGGATGGATAGTTTAACGACATCATATGGCAAGAATTATAGGCAGCTGACGTCGACATAAATTATTTTGAACAGTTCTCACCGCTCCTATGACATAATAGGCCTTGGCGTACAGCTCTTTTTCTATGTCCCACAAGGTGGTCGTGACAAATTTATGCAAATCAGATAGACTGCCAACAACATGGTGGATGTTGACACTAACTTATTCAACATTAAACAATAAGTAGGCCTCAGTAATTAAGTAAGCTAACGTTACGGCATCTGTCAGCATTGTAATCGTTAAATATTCACGAATACGGTACACCGCTATTTAATAGTCGTTGCTTGAACTTAGGCTACTTCAAGCCGAAATAACTCTGTCATGTCGCAAAATAATAGCCTATTTCAGCACAGGGCCAAACTCGATAAGACTCTCCACATTTAGCTAATGCTGAATTGGGTCGCCGTATGTCTTCCATTTCTAGAGGCCCGCATGAGTCTTTGCATATCTTTCAAAGCCTTTCTAATTTTGCACTCAGCGTTACAATACGGTGGCTTTTAGGGACACTTTTGCACTTCAACGGGAACGATGACCGTTAGTTCCAGAAGAATTCTTTTTCGCTCATGCGTTTAACTTATTTATTTTTTTTAAATTCCCAATGGATCAATTATACCTCGGCGTAAAAAATTAGTTTATATTTTTATTATTCTAATTATTTTTTATTATTAAAAAATTATTATTACTTATTATTATTATTATTATTATTATTATTATTATTATTATTATAATTATTATTATTATTATTATTATTATTATTATTATTATTATTATTATTATTATTATTATTATTATTATTATTATTATTATGAACAAACTAGCATGGTAATGTCGAAGAAAAGCAGATGGCGTTTCCGCGTTGGAGAGCTACCGAGAGTCTTTGAAACAGATAGCTTGTCTCGAGCGTGTCATGTGTTGCATGGGTTAACCTTCGTCCTAATTTGAGGACAAAATCCAGTCCTTCAGAACTCCAAGAACCGCTGGACTCTAATGCAACCGCCACAAAAGCATGCGTTCGGGTGATTGTGGCGTATTTCAATGTCTTGGCGGCTGCCCGGTTTGCGGCCTCGCCCGCTTCAGTTGATGTTGTTGCCAGATGTGACTTTGCGAATGTGTCCGAAACTGTCACATCCCAAGTGAGGCATCTTCCGCATGACCACGGGATGAGTGTCACGCCGTCCGGTCGTTTGCCATCTTCTCTGGTGAGGCCCAACGGTTCTTTCTGAGAAGGGATGTTCGCTCTTCCAAACGATCTCCATATGATGTCGTTCAGCAAGTTGTGCCGTTGATGTCTGCCAGCGTTTTTTCTGCAGGCCAGACCGTGGAGTCCTCTGGCGTCGACTCTCTCACCACAGTGACACACATGAGGTTCGCACAGTGTCGTCCCGAGTCGCATTCCAACCGCGATCCGTATAACTTCGTCAGTTAAGCGGAGTCCCAATGCAGTAACCGGAGGCGCTAGCAGCCAATCTCCCGCGTGAGGTGCCTGAGAGGCCAAGAGACGAGCCCGGTCTAGTGCGTTGTTCGCCGATTCGTGCAGAGTTGTCCATGCTTTACTTATCCAGCGGCTGTCCCATTCTCTTTGACGATGAGCTGCTGGTCCTGTTGGTGGTTCTGAACCCGTGAGTAGTGTCCATGCTTTCAGAGCTGTATCTACGAGATCGTCTGAGGTATCAGCTGATTCCGGTGGCAGCATGTTTGCCTGGAGTTCGCTGGTGCTCGCAGGCGAAGGCTTTCCGTTGCATTATTACTATTATTATTATTATTATTATTATTATTATTATTATTATTATTATTATTATTATTATTATTATTATTATTATTATTATTATTATTATTATTATTATTATTATTAGCAATGGTTAAACTAATCTAAAAAATTTGTCAAATGCAAAGCGTTGTTTAAATACCTCAAACTCGGTAACCATAGCCGCTACATATTTACCAACTGCGATCAATCTTAGACTCATGTAAACAGATTTCAATGAGAACCGTATGGCTGCTTAACATTACATCAAATGATTAGGTAGGCCTAATCATTGTCATTACCTAATTGTGGGAAAGTATTACTCTGTAACTTTAAATGCGAACATTTTTTGCTTGAAATTAAAGCAAAGGTCCTGTTTGAGGCTTGCATTTCCTTTTCTTGGCCCCTTGAGTCGGCAATGGACCCTAGGGCCCTACGTCTTGTAAGCTTATAGGCCTAATGGAGCCAGTTATAGGCCTATCGCAAGATATGCCGTTTACTTCCCAGCTTACATGTAGGCTATCGTATGTACGACAGTAGGCATAAAAACTGTTTCTGTTTGGTGACAGAGGGAGGTTTGCGCAAACCACTTGCCCAGATTCGAATCCGCAACTGCCTGATCATCAACCAGGCGTGTAACCTATGGACCACTGTGTTGCTATTGAATATCTTTAATTGAAGTACATGCTTGAATGAATGACTGATGTAATTGAATGACATGCTTAACTGAATGACATACGTCATTGAATGACTTGTTTAATTGAATGACATAGTTACTACGTCGCTGAATAACACGCGCGAGTGAATGACAGATTACGTAATTTAATGGCATGTTTTACTGAATGATGACATAGGGCCTATGCCACTGAATGACATGTCCGGCTGAACGACATGTTCTCCGTATTTATTCCTTGCAGTTGTTGTTTGTGGTCCTCTCGGTGACTTGTACGGTGGGCGGATCACATACACTGCGTCTACGGCTTTCAATTCAACGGCGATTTTCAGGTAACAGAGCCAGAAATAGAAGGAGAATGGAGAGAGGAAAATAATGAAATTAAAGAATTGTTCCTCAGGTAAGAGAGAGAGAGAGAGAGAGAGAGAGAGAGAGAGAGAGAGAGAGAGAGAGAGAGAGAGAGAGAGAGAGAGAGAGAGAGAGAGAGAGAGAGAGAGAGAGAGAGAGAGAGAGAGAGAGATAGAGAGAATTTGGAGACAGACAGACAGACAGACAGACAGACAGACAGACAGACAGACAGACAGACAGACAACAGACAGACAGACAGACAGACAGAGACAGACAGACAGACAGACAGACAGAGACAGAGAATGATCCAATTCGTTAGAGGGGTGGGGTGGTAAGCGTCTGGGGTGGTAAGCGTCTCTAAAAGATTCTGCCGATTCCAAATGTCCACCACGCCACCTTCACGTGGTACCCCTGTTGGAAACAAAGTGCGTGGTGGAGTGTCTGCGAGGACCGAGCCCTCGCCGGTATATGCGAGCCCAGAGACAAGGAGTCGGAAGGACGGACGATGAAGGACATCGACGCTCGGAGATGGTGTCTCGCTAAAAACACCGAGAGGAAGGCAACGGGAAACCACCTCTTTAATTTCCCAAGAAACACTTGCAATGACGAGGTGCTACAGGTTGTTGATGGGGAGCGATCGCTGGTGGCAGCAGTGGGGAGGGACGGAGGAGCTGGGTGGGGCACGTGTTAGAATGAAGTGTCTGGGGGACTCCCTTCTGGGGGTCATGGAGGGGAGAGTGGAGGGGAGGTGGAGGGGCCGGGGCGGGTGAAAAACAAAGGGTGGATGGCCGACGGATGCAGCGAGTTGGGGAGGGGCACAGCACGGAGAGGAGTGGCGTCATTGGAGGTTGGAACCTGCCGAAGGGCAGAGAACTTAAAGAAGAAGAGAAAGTAAAAGCCAAGCAAGCCACATAAGGTAAGCAAGCTGATATGGATGAATTTGGAGTGGAGAGAAAGAAGTTCATTCTTTATAATGAGAAAACGGATATAAAAACAGATCGATATCACAAAACAACGTTGAAGTCAGAAAATTCGTTTCATTCTTTCTTGCATTCAATTAATTCATTCATTCGTTCATTCATTCTTTTTACATGTTCCTTCAACGCTGCATCATATGCTGTTGCAATCTTTACTACTGATGCTATTTTTACCGTTTCCCTTTGATAATTAGGCTTACTTCTTTCGACAAATTCGTAAATTATAACTTTGATGGTATGGCGTATTTAGGTGTATACAAGAAACGAAGCCTGGGATTGGTGATGAGATGACAAGCACCTGCCTAGACAACGGTCATTGGTCCAATCCGCTTCCCACCTGTTGGAGTAAGTACATCTATTTATCGTTTATCTTTTGCCTGGTCAACGCCCCATCGCATCACGTAGCCTAAACACGCTGACAAGATGCTGAAAATTGGAAGTCTAATTCACTGCTCCTCAAATAATTGAGATACTGTGGCATGGCAGCCGAGTGAATAGAGCGCTCGACCTGTAACGCGGAGAGTACGGGTTCGAGCCTCCAATCAGGCGGTCACTGTATAAGGACCTTGAGCAAGTCCTTCACTAACAGTTGCTTAGCAGTGTTAGATGTTCTGTCTTTAATATGGTCGTGTGTGCACTTCTGAACTATGGAAGGAACACAGTGTCACATACAGTTGAACTGCACAGTTTTAGAAAAAATAGAGTTGAATTGTTCAGTCCTACAATAGCAGTTGTTTTTGTACATTTGTATTATTTGAGCCAGTTGTGTTTAATGGTCTTCTGGAATTAATTCAGGCAAATGTAAGAAGCCGAAAGCGACTAAGAACAGCTACACAAAACCTGATCGTGAAGGGCGAGATGAATGGATCGAACATGGAAAGACTCTTCCAATCAACTGTAGCGAAAGATTCGTCAAAGAAGCCGACCCAGTCTGCAATAACGGAACTTGGAATCACGTTCCCCAGTGTCTACCCAGCACAAGTGAGTCACATTTCCCAATAACTCGAGAGCAAAAGTTAGTCACAGTCCCCATTGTCTACCCAACACAAATCAGTCACATTTCCCATCATCATATCATCAAAATGCGTTTATTGAGCACCACTATATAATGACCAAGCGGTCAATCGATGGCGCTGAGCAACTGTGAGTGAAGGACTTGCTCAAGGTCCCTCCCTATACAATAGTATACAGTGACCGTCTCAAGGGAGTGGAGCCCTGAACCCGTACTTCCCTCGTTACACGGATAGCGCTCTAACCAATTGGCCACTGTATCCCATAATCATGATTGTTCCCATAGTTTATGACGTCGTATGCTGCGTTTTCTTTTGTCCTTCTTCAGGGTCATGCTCTTCAACGCGTCCGAAGGAACTCAAGGACGGCTTCTTCCGATTCTACTCGGCCAACCACGGCGATCGAGCCCAGTACATGTGCGACTCAGGGTTCCAGCTGATTGGAAATCCTTTCCTCCTCTGTGTTGATGGAGAGTGGAAGCCAGAGGGAGAGAGTCCGCACTGCAATCGAAGCCTACAATTATATTATACAGTATAATACAAAACAATACAGTACAGTGCAATAATTATGCAGTACAGCAAAGCACAGTGCAATGCAGTACAGTAAGTACAGTACAGTACAATACAATGCAGTACGATACAACTGTGTTGATACAATACATGACTGTATTATTTTGATACAATACAGTACAACTGCGTTTGATGCAATTACTCTAGCATTCTATCACCATGTCTGATGCATTAGATCTGCCTAATCGTATAGTCAATGCTAATCTGCAGTACACGCTATCTCATTTTTTTAAGAAGCGGTTAGGATGGCGCACCAAAACCAAACCGTAATAAGATCAATATCCTGAAAAATAGTTCGTAAGACTGGTCTTCTTTCTCTAAGACATCCTTTACTCCACCTGATCATATCATAATTTTCATCATCTCACTGCCTTATTTTGTATAACCTTAGCTTCCACAAACTTACCCCTCGCCTTTACCCATTGCCACTCCCACTTTCTGTGTGTTAAGCGGAATGCGAGTACCCTGGAACCATCGACAACGGTGAGATTCTTCTGGTCGGTGTGATCGGAAAATTCATCTACCGTCCGTACGTCCGCAAGATATTCCACAACGAGAAGATCGAGTATCGTTGCTCCAAGTACTACAACCTCGTCGGTCCTCTTGGAGCGACGTGTGTCAACGGGAGCTGGAGTCCCCCTAATAAACCGATCTGTATTCCGAAACAGCATCTACAGATTGAACCAGATCGTCTGCTGACCAGAGGTCGAAGGTCACCACTGCAGCAGAACAAGGAGCTGACTCTGTCCAGGGATGAAGCTGTGGAAAGAGGTCAGTTATGTCGACAGTTGATGGAAGTTATTGAAGGTTTGCGTAAGTCTATCGGAACTATCGGAAATACTGAATAACTTTGGGATATCGGACTTTCAATTACAAATGCAGAGCGCCTTGAGTATGGTGGTCTGAGTAACTGTAACGCGGAGAGTACGGGTAGAACAGTTACTGAGTAGGGACCGTGAGCAATTCACACTTGCTCTGCAATATAATTGTATCCTGCTCGTCACGCCGGCGCCCCGGGTTCGCTTCCCGGTCGGGTCGGTTTATCAGAGATTATTTCTCGGATCTTTACTGCGGGTGGCTCGGTCGCATTATAAACGTGGAGTACAATACAACACACAATACAACACATCACAATAAATCTGGGGCGCGGTGGTTTAGGGGTATGTTCGGTGCCTTGCAGCTGGAGGGTTGCGGGTTCGAATCCACCTCAAAGTCGCCGCGTAGGGACCCTGGGCAAGTCCTTCACTCGCAATTGCTCATGCGCTTCGGCGTGAAACTCCGATTCAGCGTTCGCGCAGTAGTCGGGAGCGCCTCTGAATGGGAAATCTGGTAGAGGCGCTATAACAAGTGTTCAAATACAATACAATACAATACAATACAATTGTCCTGTGTGCACTTCTGAACTTTGGAATGAGGACAATATCAAAGTACAGTTGTATTGCATTGTATTTTGTTTCTCAGCATAAATTAGCGATACAATGCAAAACACAGAAAACAATGCAATGCAATGGAAAAACAACACAATGCAGTACTCTTCAAAATATGCAATGTAATTCAAAGCAAAGTGAATGTATTAGAATACAATACAGACTAGTATAAAATGCAATGCAAACATTATATTAAATTATGTGCCTTCCGTATGTCTGCGTGTGTTTCTTTCAGAGGACTGTTGCGTCGTTCCATTGATTCTTAACGGAACCATTTTGGGTCATCAACCGGAAGACTGTGTCAAACAGGGAACCAGTCTCATAGTCGTCTGTAGCGACGGACATCCGGTTTCCATCTCACTTCCGGTGGATTGCAACGATACTCAATCGTCACGATACATCTGCTCAGAGGAGGAGAAAGCAGAGACCAATTCGTAAATAATCGTTTATCGTTTGCATCTATCGTATTTGGACGTTTACTCATTTTTAAGCAGCTCTCGTGATATATATTCCTCTTTTTGTTAGACTGTATTTGTGTAGCGCTGTTTTATCGTTTAGCTGTAGTCACGTCAACTGGTTTGGTGGTGTGACACTCACTTCATTTTAACAGCTTGAACATAATATGATGTTTCTTCTCGAACAAGATATGATTTCTTCAAAAGATGTTGCGTTCTTACAAGTACTCACAACAGATGAAAAAGCTAAGGGCAAATGCAGGCATTTATGTGCCAAAAACAGGTGCTTACATGTATGTACTAAATACGGTACTTATGTACCAAATGCAGGAAAACTAGGCCTACTTATCTACGAAATACATGTATTTATGCACCAAATACAGGTAGGGCTACTTATTTACCAAGCACAGATACTTATGTGCCAAATATGCTACTTATGTCCCGAGTGTAGGTATTTATGTGCTAAATACAGGTGCTTGCGTAGCAAATAAGAATGTTGGAGGTCTTTGAGATGTGGGTCTGGCAGGATGGAAGAGGTTAGCTGGAGTGAGGATAGAACAGACGAAGAGGTGTGGTGCAGAAGGTTGAAGAGGAGAAAGCTCTAATGGCTACTGTCATAGTAAGACGGAGAAAGCAGTGGCGTAACGAGGGGACAATCATTGCTTCAAATTAGGCTTGTGAGAATTTTTTGTGAAAGAAATCAGGCTAATAGTGAAAAAAAGTAAAAGTAACTAGTACATAGTCTTGCAAGATGGCGGGAAGTGGCAAAATGAGGCTTGTGACAATTTTCTTCAGGGAAAAAAGACGGAAAAGAAAAAAATTCATCAGAAATTTTTGCGGAACTAAGAAAAAAATTCAGGAAAATTCTTGCCCCTGGGCGCACGGACCCCTAGTTACGCCACTGGGAGGAAGTGGATGAAGGAGATTCCCTGCTGAGAACCATCATTGACGAATGGAGGGAAAACGGATGAGAGTAAGACATAAACGGTGACCGTTGGACTGGATGATGGTCGATGGATTTAGTAAAGTGACGGAGGAAGACCAGCATCGAGGGGAACGGTCGGAAGTAGTAGATGGTTTTAGCGGGTGTGTCTTTAATAGGCAAACCCACATCTCGATTTCTGTTACATTATCTGCGCCAGAGCACATTAGACTAAGTAACATAAAAACACGTTATAGAACGTTGCAATCACATCAGGTCATCACTTTGGTAGTTCACAACAATACGGTAACTTTCCTCTTGTTTTCATTTCATCTATACTCCTGTGCTTCCCCTCCTCTCTGTCTCGCTGTCTCTGTCTGTCTGTCTGTCTGTCTGTCTGTCTGACTCTCTCTCTCTATCTATCTACCTCTCTATCTGTCTATCTCTCTCATGTGATCTATCTTTGCCTCTGCTTCTCTCTGTCTCAATCTTTCTTTCTGTCTCCCTCTCTATCTGTCTATCTCTCTCATGTCATCTCTCGCTGCCTCTGCTTTTCTCTGTCTCAATCTTTCTCTCTCTGTCTCCATGTTGGTCTCTGTCCATCTGTCTCTCTCGATATGTCTGTCGATCGTAGTCGTAATCGTAATCGTAATCGTAATCTCCAAACTTCTTCGATGTGCCTCTCTTGCTCTCTCTTCACTTTCTCCCCAACGCGTGGGTTTCTTGCTAAAGGACACTTCACTTGTGCCTTGTCATCTTTTCACGTGATATTACAGGCTCTAGAGGTCCATCCATCTTCCACCACACTCCAATCTTACACCAGTCATCGGAGTATTTGTCAGCGGGGTTGTAAGCATCTTACACCAGTCATCGGAGTATTTGTCAGCGGGGGCGTAAGCCCTCGACGTTCCTGCTTACTCAGCCCAAAGCGTCGAGCTCTACTCCACTTCAGTTTCCCTTTCAGTTTGTGTGTTCCCTGTCCATGCTCCGAAAGTGTTTCAAAGTGCCACTCAACACATATAATTAGACCTATCAGTATTCTCTTTTCGTTTGCATGAGAGTCTTATATATCTGCTCACTTATTAGTCAACTCTGGAAGTCACAAACACCACTGTAGCCCAACATTTTACTTGAGAAAAAAAGGTGGTTATAGAAAATGTTACAGTCTACCAAAATAAACAAACGCAGATCAAAATATAGTGTACTTAATATGTTGCACATAAAACAACTGACAACTCATGAATTAAAATGGTTGCATACCTAAAAGGGTGTATGCAAAATAAAATATAACGCAATTTACAGAACTCTTACAATTTAATTTACACAAATGTTTATGCTGTGGTAAGACCTAACCCCAACATCTGTTCAGTTACTTACCCCGGAAGGGGATAGTGGTAAAACTAGGGGGTTGAGCTCTCCAACACCCCTTCAACAAAAAATGCGGTTACCAGAAAGACCATAAACATTATCATCCGATAATAAATAAGTCAATGTGACGCCACATATTGAATATTCTATTGAAACTATATAAAGATGTCCCTACGTCTTAGCGGGATCATTGATCACTTCAGGGCCTTCCCTTGTGGCATTCAACAATCCATACTTAAAAGTGCAATCTGATTTGTAATATTATTGTTTATTGTTGGTTGGCTACAAATAAACGATTGATTGATTGATTGATTGATAAAGCGAGGCAGTAATGAACTCTTTCACACTTATCAGACTAAGCTATCTGACATTCATTGGTGAAAAATGGTCACTTAGGTTTCAAAGTCTTTAGGTTGTTCTTGACTTATCTAAACCCTATACAAAAAGTGTTTTTTTGTTTTGTTTTTTAAATTTCTTTGTTGAAAAACCAGGCTTCAAGCGAACCTTTCGTAGTTATGAACAGAACTTATCTCAGAGTAAATTATTTTATGCACCTCCATATTTCGATCAATTTCCTCTGGAAAATATTTAGAAACCAAAAACCACAAAAAACGTTTAAAATCGAAAAGCCTAACCATTTATTTCTTTTCAGAAATTTATTTTTTAACCACTGTAAGCAATAGGTAACACCGAATGCGCTTTGATAGAAGACACGTTATGTTTCTCGCACAGTTTAATATATTAACTTATATAGCGCCGTTTCAATAATACACAAAGCACCAATCGATGGTCCATTAAAAACAAACCACAGTCAGAATCAAAACCCGTTTACAAAATCCTTATTAAATCCGGAAGTTCAGATAGGTCATTCAAAAATAATCTTTGCCATTTTGTCCAGATACATTATGTTGGACTTGTCTAGGTTGTACTGTCACAGGTCCAATGTAAGAACATGTGTCGCATGCGACATCAGCCTACAGTTAGCCATCCAGCCACTCTAGTGTTTTCGATTAACAGACATTACTGTGCATTGTGTCAGACACGCACGCCTCCTGGTTACAGTTTGTACTGGCAGCTATAATTATGTCGACCGATGTTTTTATAGCGCCACAAAAATCTTCTTGCGGTAGAGGATGTAGGCGACAAAGGTCCAGACTGTGGCCCCCCAACAGTCGACTATGAGGAGCTGCCAGTGCTCCTGTTGGTCTGGCATCTGCCACGCAACGGGGAAATTCATGGAGAAGGAACTCTGGCAGAAGTAGATGACGATTGAATTCATTCCTGAAGAGAACAATAGATACGACTTATACAAGAAATGTTTTAATAAGCCTTTATTCAGGTTTTTATGCCGCATACAATACCAATATTAGGCCAACGGAAACAAAACATGGAAGAAGACAAATTGGGAGGAAGGGAAGGAGGGAAATGAAAAGAGAGGAGGAAGCAGAAGTAGAATAGTCTTATAAATTAACCCCAAGTGGCAGACGATCATGTGTTACCGATTTCCTGTTTCTGAACCTCAGCAGGTGACAGTGGGTGGCCATCCATCTCCATCGCCGCCTCACCTTCCCATTGACATCGTTCGGCCAATGTACTCATCATTGCCGAGTAGGCTTTGGGGCGCAAGTGGGTAGAAATCCCGAACCAAATCTAACCTTACCAGATTGCTTCTATAAGGTCGTTATCATAACGGCCATTTATAGATGGTCGCTTCAAGAGAATTCGTCATAAAACCCTAACCAATCCTTTGCCCGTGTTGGCCCATCACTGGCCATCAGCTTGGAACTCTCTTCCAGAGTCTCTTCGCCTTGAGTTACTAGCCCTCTCACCTTCCCAGTTCCGTAGACGCCTTAAGACTTTCCTGTTCCCCCACGCAGGCACTGACGCAGGTCGAGAGCCCTGCTGATTTTTGAGCGGCGCTATATAAATGTTCGAATACAATTACAATTACAATAGCAATAGATTAATTTTGGCTGTCGATAATAAGTCTGATCCTAAGAAATCTTCCTTTTAAAATCATATCAGCCTTTAGAAACAGAATTAGATGGAGACCTGGATAGATGAATGGAGCGCCATTCCAGATGTCGACGACGTCTATTAAGATGTAAAGTATCGACAGAGCAATGAATGCGGTCGATGCCATCGCCAACACATACGACACAGACCTACAGAACAACGACAGAGAAGGTTAAGAACAAAAACATAACAACGATGATCGCCATCGACTGCACGATTCAGACATCCATCCACGAACTCACCAACACCGCACCTTTTGCAATCTCTGCGCAGGTCTTTCATGTACAGATGGGAACATGAACTTCCACAAATGTTGGAACCGAACAAGAAATTACTATCGTCGCTCCATCTTTTAGGAATTGCGACAGAACCATGTAATCTGCAACTTGAGCTTCTTGGCCATTTTTTCTGTCAGCGCTTTAAATCATACCATTTCTTTGAGCTTCGAGATGCCTCTGTTTTGTTTCTCTTTAAATGGCGCTACATAAATTTGCAGTTACCGTTACAATTACCTGTCTTTTACAAGAATTTGTTTCGTCTGAGCACCTCTTACTGAACTGGCTGAATTTGGTTCCACAACATAGCTTGCTTCTTGATGCTGATGGTGACAGTTCGAAAGCGACAACCGCTATGATGACTGATGATGATGATGATGATGAAGAAGACGACGACGAAGAAGAAGAAGATGATGACCGCTATGATGATGATGATGATGATGATGATGATGATGATGAAGATGATGATGATGATGATGATGATGATGATGATGATGAGATGATGATATGATGATGATGATGATGATGATGATGATGATGATGATGATGATGATGATGATGATGATGATGATGATGATGATGATGATGATGATGATGATGATGATGATGATGATGATGATGATGATGATGATGATGATGATGATGATGATGATGATGATGATGATGATGATGATGATGATGATGATGATGATGATGATGATGATGATGATGATGATGATGATGATGATGATGATGATGATGATGAATGGTGATGATGATGATGACAAAACAATATGACAAAGGAGAACAAAACAATAACAAGGCAACAGCGATGCTGACGCCAATTTTTAAAACTATTTTATGACAAGACTCCAATGAATTAATAAATTTCTACGACGAAAATAAACTGTACCAAAGATTTTTATTCAGAGGAACCCATCCACCATCCTGTTTAGCATGGCACAGCAACAGAGCAATCAGACCCTTCAAGACAAAGAACATCACAATCAATCAAGCAGTCAGTCAGTGAATCAGTCAATCAGTAAGTCAGTCTGTCTTTCCACCTGTCTGTAAGTCTGTCTTTCTGTCTTCTTAGAGGACGACTAATCTCAAAATATGGTTCTGTCCAATGTGTTCTGATTTCGGAATATTATTTTGCTTAGAAGCGACACTCTATCGATGCCCAGTGCACACGATCCTAGTAGCGACACCTTAGTAAATGAAGTAGTCTAATAAATTTAATTAACGACTGCATCATTTCTATGGAACTCCAAAGCCCCACAGGCTTCGTTAGCTACTTTGGTTAAAGCTGTCTACATCAAGGTGCAACTGTGCGTAAGGATGTCTGTTCGCAAACCAATGGTAGCTTATTTCAGAGATTTGAATCTCAGGCTAACACGGTCCACACACAGGACTTAAAAGGTTGTGGCAACTATTGAAACGGACAACTTTGGTGAAGATTCCCACTTTATAAAATTAATCAGAGGCCATTGTGGTCGCTATTGAAAAACCTGTACATTTATATTTCGCGACTTCACCTTATTCACCTATAGCTACTCTGCACCAATTTAAGACACACTTAAAAGCAGACTTCAGATGATCAACCAACCGTGACAACTGCCCAGATGCACCATCGGATCAGGATCGGGAGATGATTCTTATGCATGTCGATGATCTTTCCAGCCTACAATAAGTGGAAAATCATTTGACTTAACGGGATATCTTTGTGTCGGTCGGTCGGTCAAATAGCCAACTATTGCTAGTTAGAAAGCAATCTAGTCGGCTGTTTTCTATTCTGCAGTTTGAACTCGCCCGTAAATACAATCGTTGCCTAATCAGCAGGAATGTCATTAACTAACAATGGTACCAAAAGGAATTGTGTATAGTTACTACAAAATTTTAATTGCATTGTGCAAGACGTTTAGGACAGATATACGGCAGACAGACAGACAGACAGAGGACAGACAGGTAGGCAGGTAGGTAGGTAGGTAGGCAGGCAGGTGGGTGGTAGGTAGGTAGGTAGGTAGGTAGGTAGGTAGGTAGGTAGGTAGGTAGGTAGGTAGGTAGGTAGCAGTAGGTAGGTAGGTAGGTAGGTAGGTAGGTAGGTAGGTAGGTAGGTAGGTAGGTAGGTAGGTAGGTAGGTAGGTAGGTAGGTAGGTAGGTAGGTAGGTAGGTAGGTAGGTAGGTAGGTTAGACAGACAGACAGATATATATGAATCTGTCTAAATGGCTATATGTACCTGAAGCCCGAGGAAACAGAGAAAGATGGACGTCAGTGTTCCTAGAATTCCTTCCGGATCGAACGGTTCCGTTGTGTAATAAACATCCTAAACAGAACCAAACTACCATTATGAATCAAAAAGCCAACTGAAGCCAAATTAAGAAATTTGCATTGATGTCTACATGAAGTTTATTGCATACACAATAGATCATCATAATGATATAATTATGAGCAATTACCAGGTTCACAAATGTCTGAACGAAATTGATTGGTATCTATGGAAATATTAAGACGAAAATGTGACGAATGTAATGTAACAATGATAAAACACTATGTAGCGCCTTTTCAATCATCTCCCTAAAGCAAATTGATTTTAAGTTGAGTTTCTTTCATGCAAAAGGTAGAAAGAGACGACCTCCATTTTGAATCAGAATTTCATCTCATTCATTTTATTCAGTTCTTCATTCATTCTTTAGTTAATTCATTCGTTCATTCATTCACTCACTCATTAAGTCCTTCTTTCCAAACCCTTTCATTCATTCATCTATTCGTTCGTTCGTTAATTAATTAATTAATTCGTTGGTTCTTTCTTTCTTTCTTTCTTCCTTCCTTGCTTTCATTGGATCATTAATTTATTCGTTCAATCGTCGGTCATTATGTATCATCGCATGTGAACTGAACCTGTATGGTGGGGAATCTGTAGATGTGTTGAATGGAGAGGATCTTCTTGTCAATGTACCCTGCTGCTCCTCCTGTGCAGTTGTAGTAACTGGCGTTAGCAGCCAATCCACCCGGTCCAAGGTAACCGCTGCATCAAACAACAAACAGCTTCTGCTACTGTCCTTGAAGGGTGTAACGTAGTGTAGCATGCAGTGTAGCGGAATTTATCGCAGTATATATTGTAGTATGCAGTGTAATTTAGTTTAATTTAGTGTAGTACACAGTGTACTGTAGTGTGTAGTGTAGTCTGTAGACAATCTGCGCCATCGGTTGATGCCTGGTGATCAGGTGGTGGCGCATAATAAATGCAAAATAATAATAGTAGTGTAGTCTAGTGTAGAGTAGTATGCAGTGCAGTATAGTGTAGTGTAGCTTAGTGCAGTGTTAGATTCACTGAACCTTGTATAGTATGCAATGCAGTGGTGTAGTTCAGTGTATTATGCAGTGTAGTGCAGCTTAACCTTAGTTTAGTGTAGTGTAATATACCGTGTAGTATATGCACTATGCAGCGTACTGTAGTGTAATGTATACATAGTAGGGGTGTCCAGAAAAATGATACATTGCAGAAACCAACCATTCCCTATTTTTTCCCATTATTCTATTCATATATTGTCAGAAATATTTTTTACAAAATATTAAAATGTTATCCTGAGGTCCCTCAAAGCCCCCGAACATACCCTACTTAAACTCCCAGGACTGAAGGCGCACATGCATTTGTTTTGGAACTTGAGTCCATTGTCAATTTACTCTTTTTATCACACAATAACGAGGAGTCCAATTTGGATGAACCTTTTCATTTTGTTTGTCTCGATGAGAGCTATATTCTGATAAAATATATTTACTAAATTCAGGGTCATTCAAGGTCATTTCAAGGTCATAAGAAACTAAATCTAACAAAAATCGACAAAAATGATCAGATCTCAGCCAATGATTGTTGAAATTGGTTAATTCTTTCTTGTATTTCTCGTCTTGATAAGGGCTACCTGTGATAAGAAACAATAGTACCAAATGTAAGACGATCAAAAGTTATTTGAAGGACAAAAAGGTCAATTTTAGAGAAAAATCATGGTCTGAAATTGACCTTTTTGTAATTAAAATAACTTTTGATAGTCTTGCATTTGGTACCCTTGTTTTATCACAGGTAGCCCTTATCAGACGAAAAATACAAGAAAGAATTAACTAATTTCAACAATTAGTGGCAGTGATCTGATCATTTATCTTCGATTTTGTTAGATTTTGTTTCTTATGACCTTGAAATGACTACTTGAATGACTCTGACTGTAGTACCTATATTTCATCTAGATTCAGCTCTCATCGAGACAAACAAACAGTGAAAAAGTTCATCCAAATTTGACTCTTCTTTAATTTGTTGTGATAAAAACCCGCAATCGATAATGGACCCAAGTTTCAAGACCCAAGCATGTGCGCCTTCAGTCCTGGGAGTTTAAGTAGGCAACCCTCCGGCTGCAAGGCACCTCAACATAACATTACAAAACCGCGCCCCAAAATATTTCTAGTAGCGTATATCAGTTTAATAATGGGAAAAAATAGGGTATATTGGTTTATGCAGCGTAGCATTTTTCTGGACACACCTAATACATAGTTATGTAGTTCAGTGTAATGTAGTGCTGTGCAGTGTAGAGTAGCATGTAGTTGATCAAATCTACTTTTAACTGTGCTTAGAAGCAGATGCGTTGAGTTTAGTATTTCTCTGTACCAAATTTATAGGGATGGTTTCTAGTAAATCACGTAGAGCGGAACTTACGTAGGGCAGTCAGGAACAGGAAGAGCGAAGGTCAGGGCTAACTGCAAGCCCAACAGAGCAAGCATAATGATCCACTCTGCCCAATAGTAGATGATATCACCAAGCACACTTTGCTTCTTCTGATTAAAAAACAAAACAACGAAAACAGAAATAAGATATTTTCGCATCAATAATTCAGAACCACAATCGTAAACTGCAAATTTCAAAAGCTACTTTAAGTGCAGGGCATCAGCTTATTCACGAGCGCTGCGTTGTGTCAGAAGGCTGTTCATAGACCGATGTCCAGTGGAGACCCGATTCCGGTTGTCAGAGAGATCAGCTGCTAGGTTAGGCTTCGTTGAGGACGAGAAAGCAAGAGCTCTGCAGTTTCAAAATGTATTTCTGATAATAGGCTATTGTTCATCACAGGCAAAAACACACGCTCGTAAATTAGCACAATACAATTTAATATTATTAATATTATTATTATTTATTAAATTTGTAAAGTTGTAAGCAAGTTTAAACATGCAACAGTCACAAATTAAATTTTATAGTTGTCATAAACAGTGACAATGTTGTGAATTCAAAATTTTGATATAACATGCCATGTAAGCTGATGTTAAAAAGCATCTGGCCGAGGTGAGGGTGGTGAAACAATTGCCACTCCACAGCATCTGAAAGTCTGAGAAGCACTTCTTTGGCTGACATTTTTCATGGTTGTGTGTTTATTTGATGTAACTGAGCATGCATAACTCACACGGTAAATTAAGTACTAATCACTCAAATCGCTAGTAATTATAATTAATAGGAAATCATGATTAATATAATGGACACTTAAGGTTACCTTATATGCGCGCTTTGCGAATGGGAAATGGACGAGAGCAGTTACGAGATATGTCACGGAAAATCTCTGTAAGACTCCGGGAATCCTGATCCATTCCATGTCGTTAGCTTATAAACATCAAACAAATGACAATCATCAACTATAGTCCAACAACATCAGTCCAGGTTATGTAAAAAAAGCAAAGGAAGAAAGCAACCAATCACTCACTCACTTAACCTCGGGATAAAGGCAAATATATATATAATATATATATATATATATATTATATATATATATATGTATAATTAAATTAAACGACTGCACAAGTAAATAAATGAAATCAATTAATAAATAGATAAAAATGATTAAGTGAATAAGTGATGCTTCAATATGGAGCAAAACTGGTGGAAAAGTTAAAACAAGGTCATCTTACCGGATTTTGTCGAGAGAAAGAGTCCCATGGCAAAAAGCAAGACCGATCGCCAGACTATCTTCCAAATTATTCGTAGATTCGAAGTGTTCCTTTTGAAGAGGCCACGGAATGAAAAGACCATCGAAGTACCCATCATGAAAATAAACCTGCCAGAAACATGGCTTAGGAATTAAGAATCGAACCAAACAACCTGGCTATTGCGGACTTCATTTGATATAGCACCCGTGAATAAGCTGATCTCCCTGACGCGGCTTTTGTGCGGCGCTGGGAAATTTGGGAGATTTGCAATACATAACATTACGTGATTATTATTATTAATTTTTAAACCTGGCCTATCCAATGGATTCATAACAGCGATAATGGGGTTTTATCTCTTAAGCGAATATCGATTGACACCTTGTATTGCAACAAAATGGTGCCTCAGGTTTCTTCTTCCCTGCCTAGGCAGGTTCGTACGTCAAAATTTTGCCATTTGTCACGTTGTCCGGCTATCTCCTTCAATTTGCTGTATACCTCCTTCATCATCCATTCTATAGTAGCATCATTGTCGGTCTTCCTCGTGTCTTCTTACCCTCCATTCTTCCCTCAATTATAGGAGGGAGTCGCCTCTTGTTATGTGGCCAACAAACTTTCTCTGCCGGCTTCTGATTGTTCCAATCAGGGATTTTTCGTCCACTACTTGTATAGGCTTCAGGCTATAACTCTATAACTCTACAGTTAAGACTAGACAACACTATACTTGAAATGGCAAGGCCCACAAAATGATCCCAGTCCGAATCTGGCATCAGCAACTGCATTTCCAGTGTATTATTTCTGTTAGATTCTGAAATCACCAGTGCCCTTCATAATTCAAATGTAAATGCCAGAGTGAACAGAGTGTAAGGGTTAATGTAAATGTCTTGCTATGTTACGTGAACGCGCCGCTCGATTGGCGATTAACATAACAAAATTCTTTTAAGAAAAGTGAGGACTGTTCCGCGTAAAAGAAATAAACTCAACACATCGAGCTCCACTCGCTAGATGGCAAAAGTGAACTGGAAATAATTTGCTCTGCCATGGAGCTGAATACCGCATCCCGCAGCTCATCTCAGTAGGCCTACGATTTTGAACGAACTGCTTCAGTTGCTGGACCTGAATTTTGGAACTCTCTCCCTTCATCTTTTCAGTCGCTCGTATCATTTTCTTCACGACTTACTACTAGCATTTTTTCAAATTGCTTATAAACCATAAACTGAGTCTATGTCTTACCGAATTGATCCTCTGGATATAAACCTGATCACAGCCAGGTTTTTGGTGCGCCATGGTTCAATTCCTTGTGCAATAAACACCGGAGCCATAAACATTACTAATTAACTGATAATAATTAGTAATTCGCTAACAACTAAACTATGGCTCACGACCATAGATTTCTATCTCCAATACCATATACATATGTAAGTTTCCTACGATATATGAAATCTCTAATTACTACCATGGGAAGACGAGATCTCCGACAGTCAGTCCATTCCAGATGGCGTGTTCGATATAATAATATCCTGCCGCTCCATAGTTGACGAATATCATCACGACCAAACTCACCCTAGAAAATCAATTAAACACAGAAAACTGAGTATTCACACAAAATGTATGTATGCAACAATTAATCATTATAGCCTCTTTCAGTACCTCACAAGTTATAATATACATGTAGACCTATCAAAACAAGTGTTTTAAGTGGTTCAGAAGACATGTAGTCAGTGTTGAAACCACTGCAAGTTAACCTGGAATGCTTAGTGGTCAATCTTTCCTAGAGTCCTTATAAAAACGGCGATGGCGTCCACTGAGACAGTAGGCCTACTATCATCAAAACCATTCCTCAAATCGGTTTCTTAGAGTTCTTGGATAATTTATGCCTATGTCCTCGAAGCTCCCTAATATTCCTGTTATTCAATATATATAATTCTTCATATTTCAAATGTATCGTTTATCCATTCTGGCTGTTTCTCTGTTCCTTCTCTAATCTATCGCATTTCCATTTGGTTTCTCCAATGGAAAAACTTTTTGCCAGCGATTTCACGTCAAACGACCATTGACTGATTCTTTCATTAGGAGGTTTTATATAGCGCCTCTTCGATACATCTACTCAGCAGCGCTCCCGACCCATCCACGGCTAAATAGAACAGTCTGAAGGTTGGCATAGAACGTGGTGGAATGGCCCTTGGGCACTAGGCGAAATGTCACAGGGAGCCAGGGTTGGACTGGCTTGCAAAAGCGGCCCGGGAAATTTGTTCATGGGCGGTCCACATTATCGAACGCTGAAGGCGCGAAACCTTTCAGGATAAAATTAATCCAAAAGCGGTCTGAATGCTTTTTACCATTTAGCATAAAATGGACTTTTTAGTCATTAATGGGCCAAAAGGCATAAATATTTTTATATGAAAAATTTAGGCACATGCGTTTTAATTTTTGATTTTTCGTAAATTCTTAATTATGTTTGGAACTAATTGCTGCATTATGTAGGCCTAGTGCACAGTTTGGTTTATTTAATTCTGAGAAGGTCCTTTTCACAAGCCATCAGCACGAAAGATTCTAAACTTGACCGACTTAGCACATTTCTTAATCTGTTCAAAATGTATTTCAGTTTCGACCTCTCACGGCAACTTGTGATTATGATAGCATTGATAGGAGCGTCATAGGGCCTAATGTCAACAAAAATTTGTAAGCCAAAAACAATTTGAATAGGCCAGATTATGCAAATTGCATTTAAGAAGAGCGTGGCAACAACAATAATTTTCTGCAAGATTTGCATTTATTTATGTTGCTCTTGCTGTTTTCTGCCATTGCGACTGTTTCACTTTCTATATCTCTTATTTCAGTGTCAAATAGCAAATTATAGTCTCATTCAAGAGTAGTTTTGAAACTTTCCCATTTTCTTCCAAAGTCCAATAGTTCCTTTGTACGGTGCCTTGCAACTGCAACTGCTCTCTCGTTACACTGTCATCAAACCTTCTGGGCAACTCACTCAGGTGCTGTAGTCTATCACTGGGAATTCTTATCGAAATTTCTACAAAATTGTTTGGATCTAACCAAGACTAATCAGCATAAAGACTACCGTGTTCAGAGAATCTCTGTTTCAAACCATAGCCTACTAATAACCTCATCCATTACCAGGTTGTGAACGTTTACTCGAAATTTATCTTTCGCGTTTTTGACTTGCTTGTCTTTAGCAGATTATCCTTTCAATTTCTTTCTTGATCTAATTCTTTTTGTTTCAAAGCAGTCTCAATATCAATGTCGAGATTTCTTTTATTTAGACACTGTAACATGTAATAAGTTCTGAAAATGTGTAGCTGCTTAAAAATGAGATCAAAAGTTCGATGTATTTGGCTTAATTCATTGATAGTATCTTGAACCATGTGATAGGCTCGTTAAAATGTCCATGCCGTTTGTTTGCAAATATAGAGATAACGGATTTGTTTGCTCAAACACTTTCAAAACAATTGCGCTGTCAAAAAACATTCAAACCTTGTCGAAGAATATATAGCTACAGGAGAGTTTTCGCTCTATACCAGACATCATTATTAAATTAGAATTAAGAAGCAGAACTAAAATATCATAATATTTTTAATCATATGCTTTTTATTCTGGGGAGCCGGCCTACCGCCCACCGGGAATCTCCCGGTGTCCCGCCGGCCCAGTCCAAGCCTGCAGGGAGCCCATTCCAGGTCGCAGGGCCAGCGACCGAGAAAACTCGGCGCTGCCTGATGAAGCTGGGCTAAGACATTATGATAACGGCGCTACAGAAGTGATTAGAGTAAATTAGATTAGATTAAATTAGATTAGAGTAGATTAGATTAGATTAGATTAAATTAGATTAGAGTAGATTAGATTAGATTGTATTAGATTACCCTCGAAGAGCGTCGAGTGACCGCAGTCTTTGTTTGACCTTCTGTTCTACAACCGGAGGCAAGATGTTCTCTGGTGCAGCAACCTCATCTTTGTTGTAATCTGGCGCCGGTTCCGGTGGCTAGAAGCATCGTCTTTAGCATACGTCAGTTTGAACTCATCTTTTCCGATGTCACTCGATGAATCGTTTCGTAATTCCTGAGCCATTGAGTTTTATTTATTTAGCAAACCTCTTTAGAGATCATTTATTTTCAGCTAATTAGTTAAGTCACTTATTAAGTAATTAAGTAGGCGTGTAAGTAGCCTTTTAGTAATGCAAGTCATACTCTCACATTTTACGAAATAGACTTTACACGTGAAAGATAATTTGTTACATCTAAAAAGTCTAATCCAATCTAAGAAATTTGTAGAGACCCAATGAGTCATTGTCCAAGACAGAAGTCGATGGGCGTTACTAAGTAGAAGCGTTATGCAAGGCAAGTTCCAGAGTGAGTGCATGAAAGTCCAGTCTGGGAAACCGAGAAGAAACATGAAGGGAGAAGCAGTGAATCTGGGTCAGATGTACAGATGAATGTTCGTCAGGAGCTGAGTTTGAGAAAATGAAAATACAGAGTCAAATACCAGATAGTGAGTCTTAGTAAGTGATCTACATGATTACAGCAAGTTAGCAAGTCATGGATTGCACTATACGATTCCGACAATGAGGGGCACAGCAACTGATCGTACTTGCTCTATTTTAATCTAATCAAATTAAGTCAGATCTAATAATGATCTACCCTGATTTAATATTGTGACGAGTGGTTAAATTCAGTCGGATCTGAGATCAAATCCGCCACCTCAACCATGAGATCCGCCATCGAAAAGTGTAGACCCATCCACCTAAATGTACTTCTTTTACAACAATCGGTCGGGACATAATAATTATGCACCTTGTTTCACAAATGTTATGCTAATCCGAATTGCAAAGAGCGAAAATATCGGTTATAGATTCGCCAGATAGGTTTAAGTTTTATACAGATTTGGAGATCCGTGACCTCTGGATGAGCCATTTAACCACTGATTGTGACTCATATAGGCTAGCTGTTATCCTGATACCATATTATTATAACAGTCCATCCGATGATCTCTTCAAATGCAATCACAATCAAAAATCAGAGACCTACATAATTATTGTAGAAGCCAGATTAAAGTCCGGCAGATAAGAGAAACCAGGAACCACGTTATGGTAGTATGGTATACTCCAACATTTGTCCTGAAGCTAGTAAGTTTGAGAAGAAAGCATTCGACGTCTTTGTAAGGTTCTGAAAAGGCAGATCTTCACAGATATCTGAACACAGAAATGGATATAAATACATTGAAATAATAGAAGTTCTGTGTAGGCGCAAAGTCATTGCTAATACAAGAAATCTTACAACGTCTTTCGTTTTCTCTGTGCTCGAGTCCTTCACTTTGTTGGGACGAAAGCGATTCAAGACTTTGTCGAAAGTTCCTCTCCTATAAACAAATTCTGGATGCTGAAACTTTTTGTGACATTTAACATAAATACTTCACGAAAACTCGTCATACAAATTATTTATTCATTCGGTTGTTCGTTACCTCGTTAGCTCGTTCGGTTTGCATGGTTCTGAGATACAAAGATAATGCTGAAAATTGTGAGTTAATAAAACGCGGAAAAGGAGGAGCAGAGGAGAACTATTTGAAGCTTATGAAATTATCACTGGAAACAAGGCAGTGTATTCAAATTCAAATTCAAATTTTATTCGAATTGAGTCCATGAACAGTGGACACAATGTACGCATAAGAATACAGTCATTAACAGTTGTCAATTCGTAAATGCCATTAATAGATGACATAAGTTTACGAGGTCATAGTCTAACAAGTAAGTAGTAAAATCGATTCGTGAGGAGAAGAAGCCCATGAGGCTCATCTAGTCTTCCCCACTATGGTAGAACAAACTGAGTTGACTAGAAGGGAAGCATGAGTCTTGGATAGGTTCTTTGAAGTAGCACCAAACAAGGCGACTCCAGGACAGAGGCAATGAATTATTTAAGAAACCAAAAGAAAGTTTAGGGTAGAAATTCGTTAATGCAAGAGTTTTGTATTTTTGGAATTCATTTGCAGATCACACTGTCTCAGTGGACACAGTCAGAGATTTTGAGAAGACACTAATAAGAATTGGCTGTTAAGCATTCCACTTGCAGTGAGTCTAACACAGATTGCCAGCATGCTGAACTACTTCAAGCCGCTGTTGTGTAATGCATTTGTGTTCGTTTCTTATCCGTATTGACAGTTCAAATCGAGATCATGTCATATTTTGTTTGCAAAAGAATCAGAGCAAAGATGACGCTGCATGAATGTTTCATTGCCTAATATTTGGCACATTCAAAGCGTCCAGATCAATAAGTAACTGTAAATGCTATTTCCATTTAGACCTCGCTCATCTAACAGATTATGACTTCAGTTGATTGACGATTGACGCATTAGGCTGTGTGGCACGGTGGCCGACTGGTTAGAGCGGTCGGCCTGTAACGTGGAGAGTACGAGTTCGATCCTCGTTCGAGGCGGTTACTGTGTAGGTGCCGTGAGCAAGTCCTTCACGTAAAATTTCTCTGCGTTGGAATTGCGTCTGCGCCATCGAAGCCTGGATACTTCTGAACTTTGGAAAGGAGGGCAATATAAAATGCAGTTGTATTGTATTTATAATGGCGCTATATAAGATTATTAGAATAAATAAGATTTAGAGTAATAGGTGCTTACCTGTAAAGGAAGACCAACAAGACCCATACAGCCGCCAGAAACAGGTAAATTAGGAAAGCATAAAGCATCGCTAAAACAGCAACAACAAACGATATTACTCTGCCATTGTCAATGGCGGTGATTAGGCCTAATAAGTTCAGCTGTTGATTCTGGTGTTCAAAATTTCATCGAACATGAAAACAAGTTCCGCTAGAAACTGTGACTCGTCAACCCTCTTAACCTCGCAATATATATATCCTTCAGGCTTGAATTAATCCCTCCCAGCGGAGGGGTCAGCCACACGGATCCTCTTAAACTCGCGACACTTTCAATCTTTCCCAAATCTTAAGTTAATAACTACGCCAACTCTCAGATCTACTCGTTCTACCTCATGTCTTTGTCTCTGTCTCGCAATCTAAAAGTAGCTTTAGGAGAATTGCTAAATGTCAGGGTTGGCCATAAGCCTCGTCAAGTTATAATTAGCGACCTGATAAGATTTCCTGTCTACTATGAAAGCGGTATTACAGAATTTCTACGATTAGATTAGGTTAAGTGAAAGAATAATTATTCGATTGATAAACTGATTTTAGTGTAATGGAAAATAGCAATGATCTGAAACTAACGGAGATCTGGATTCGGTGGGCTGTTCAGAGATTGAAGGTCGCACACAATGCCTTGATCTGAAGCCGTTATGTTAAAGCTGGTAGACTCCTTTGTCCCTCAGACGCCTCCGAAACTCACACGACCTGTCAAGTAGCGTAACGTCATCTGATTGTAATTGTAATTAGTAGCCTAACTTCTATGGCGCCGGTGTCTAATTCATAAGACATTCTCTAAAGGCACACCATAAAATTTAGATATAAACCGGTCATGTTCACTTCAAGAAGATGGTCAACATCCAGAATGTCAGTCATCTATTATCTGTCACCGACTGTCATCTTTCATCCATGGAACTCAGCGCAATGCAAAACGGTTTAGTGTAACGTTGATATAGTTTAGTGTAACATATTCTACTGTGATAACAGGGATCATTAGAGTCGCCCTCCTCCTTTGTCCAGGCTTTGGACTGGCACTGCCAGCGTACGAGCAGTGGCTGAGTTATGTAGTATATATATAGACTACTAGAGCGATTATTATTAGGACAGTTGCAGAATGTGCAGAGAAAAGCTTCAAAACTTATTTGAGGCTACAAGGATCTAAGCTAAGACGAAAGGTTGAAACGGTGTCGACTAAAGATATTAGAAAAAGAGCACAAGATAGCTTACTGAAGCTTAGAATATTATCAATGCA
This sequence comes from Aporrectodea caliginosa, assembly GCA_020284085.1. Lineage (NCBI taxonomy): Eukaryota > Metazoa > Annelida > Clitellata > Crassiclitellata > Lumbricidae > Aporrectodea > Aporrectodea caliginosa. The sequence continues at coordinate 433,821 of JACEVL010000009.1, forward strand.
GTTCAATGGGAAGGGTTCTTTAAGTTTATCCCCAAAAAGGCGGCTCGTGGTAACAGAAATAAAAAAATACCGGTACTTTAATAAACCGAACGGAGCATTACGGCAGTAATTCTTAAGTGCCAGAGTTGTAGACCTTAGGAATGGTTTGGATGATACATGTAGTACTGTCTCAGTTAACACTATCACAGCTTTTAGAGGAAGCTAGGAGAGATAGGCTATTAAGCTTAACTGGTTAACTTGTAATGGTTCTAAGTTTCTAACACAGACTAAACGTCTTTTGAACCACTTAAAACTCCTATTCTGTTTTGGTATATCATGTCAAGACGTGTTATGTTATGTTATGCTTTCTGTGCACTGTGTGCAGTGAATAGTTGATGTCGTGCATTGTACTGTAGTTAAGTGCATTGCAGTTTAGTTTAATGATGTGTGATCTACAGCATGAATTGCAAGCGATGTAGATGTGTACACTGCAGAACGTTCTTCGTCCTATATCTATACAGATGGATACATTGCTCTTCTGGGCAAACGTTGCACTGAGCGACAAAGGAGGCCACAAGAGTACAGGGATCTTAAGGAGAACAGATTGTCTTCCTGTCAACGGACTGCATTGGGCGATTCAATTTCGTTAGGCGGAAGACGAGGAAAGAGCCAAGAACAAGATTGGCTTAGAAGGAATCAATGTATTCTCATAACAGAGAGAGTCAAAACATCAGGCGACGCCTCTCTCTCTCTCTGCCTCGGTATCTGTCTCTGTCCCTGTCTATGTCCCTGCCTCTGCCTCTATGTCTGGTATCTAGCCCTCTCTGTCCCTGCCTCTATGTCTCTTTGTGTCTGTAACTGTCTCTATGTCTGTTTGTTTATGTCTAGCAGATTGCTCTCTGTCATTCCCGCGTTATGCCTCTTTGTATATCTCAACCTTTGTGTCTTTCTATATCTCGCTCCCTCTCTCACCTTCATTCTTCTCTCTCTCATTGATGATTTCACTTCTCTCACTGTACTTATATCTGTTCTTGCTTCCCCTTTTCTGTATTCTACATTTCTTCCACTTAATCTTCCTCGCAGAATAGACTTCTCTCTACAATTCTCCAAGCAATTCTTTTTCCCTCCTTCGTTATCTTGGTCTTTCCCTCCTTCGTTATCTTGTCTTCCTATCTCTCAATTCCATATTTCTTTCCATCACTTCCTCCCTTCACCCTCTATATGTGGCCCTTGCCCTCTCTATCTGACTATCTCATCTCTTATCCTTGTATCCCTTCTCTCTCCATCTATCTCCCTATATCTTTCTCTATGTCCACCTCTCTACAGTTTCCACAGTTTCTCTTCATGTGTCTTCTATTTCCATCCCTCCATAGATCTCTTACCTCTGTCTCTCTCCCTCTGCATCTGGCTATCTCTCTGTCTCTCTATCCGTCTGTCTCTGTATCTCTCTCTAATTCCATCTCTTCCCTACATGTTCTCCTCCCTCAGCCTTCTTTCCCCTTCCTTCCTTAGGTCTTTGCCGTCTCTCTGTCCCTCTCCCTGTCTGGCTGTCTCTCTCTTTCTCTGTTTAATCTGGCAATCCATTATCAGTGGAAATGCGACAGTAATGGACCTGTCACGGCCTTCCTATCCGATTAGTCGCTCAGTGAGTCTTGGCCGACGCAGTTTCGCCCATCCACTCGCAACCATCTGTTTACATCGCGCCGAAGATATCGCGGAGTCTCGACAACGCGTTTTCCAAAGGAACGCCGCATTGGCCAACGATGGTGGTGCTTAGCGCTTTGAAATCGCCGAGGTTTCCGGTTGATTCGAGAAGTGTTTTTAATGAGAACGATCTGTTAGGTGGAAAGTCCTAGCGACCAATCCCTTCATCAGTCAATGAAAGAATCTAATTTAACACAGTCAGTCAATGTTATTACCAACAGCTGACAGTAAGTGCTTTGAAGGAGAAGAAGAAGAGGAGCAGTCCCTGGAAACAGCCATGGGTATGAAGTGTTAGCGACTTCCATGTTCTTAGCCTCGGCATATGAAGGCGGGTGACCAGGTCCTCTCCCCCGCCGACTCTCAGTTTACTAATTATAATTGATTCGGCTATGGAGTGCAGGTGGATCAGAAATCTCGAGAAACAAATTTCTGCCATGGTGAGAATTTGAATCGTATATATGTATGTATATGTATGTATATGTTCATTCATTCCATAGAAATATGTATGTATGTATGTATGTATGTATATGTTCATTCATTCATTCCATAGAAATATGAATGTATATATGTGTGTTTATGTATGTATGTATGTATGTATGTATGTATGTATGTATATATGTATGTATATGTATATGTATGTATGTATGTATGTATGTGTGTTTATGTATGTATGTATATTGTATATATGTATGTATGTAATGTATATGTATGTATGTATGTGTAATTGTACCGAATATGTATGTTATGTTATGTATGTATGTATAATTGTATATATGTATGTGTATGTATGTGTGTTTATATATGTATGTATGTATGTATGAATGTATGTCTGTATGTATGTATACATGTATATGTATGTATCAGGACACTTAATATGACGCATTTTTAGTATCTCGCAATTGCGCTTATGAAGTGTTATCTATTTCATTTACCTTAGTCTCGGAGAGCAGGTGGAGAAGAAATCTCGTGCAAATTCTGCCATTGTTGGATTTGAACCCCTACCTCTGAGTTGACAGTCCACCATGGTTATACCACTAAACTATCACTTTATGTATGCACGTTTGTATGCATAATTATTATGTAGGCTATGTTTATCGCAACTGGATAGTAACGATGTTTGTAACTGAGTAGTAACGGTGTTTGTAACTGGATAGTAGTAGGCTGTTTGTAGTTGGGTGGTAACGGTGTTTGTAACTGCGTAGTAACGGTGTTTGTAACTGGATAGTAGTGCTGTTTGTAACTGAATAGAAACGGTGTTTGTAACTAAACAGTAACGGTGTGGTTGTTACCCGTTGATGGAGTCGACCTGCATGACGTTCGGATAGCTCGTTTGAAGTCGTTGGCTACAGTTGTATTGGAATGGTCTTCGTAGTGTCTCTTCGAATAACGGACACTGTCAAAACAAAGGCCACGAAGGTGCTTCAGATGATGTCAGTTTCAAAGCAAAATCAAAAACACAATAAAATGTGTAGATATTCTGACGTTGACCTTCGTAATGTAGATGGTCTTCGTAGTGTCTCTTCGAATAACGGACACTGTCAAAACAAAGGCCACAAGCAGCTTCAGGTGATGTCAGTTTAAAGCAAAATCAAAAACACAATAAAATGTGTAGATATTCTCTGATTCGTAATGTAGATCCAAATCTCGAAATTTCTACACTTCCCATAGAAGCGGAGTCGCGGGAACCAGTCTATTCATAAGCGCTTAGTCAAAACAAAATCCATAGGCGGAGGAATCGGTTCCAGGCCGAGATCCAAATGGGTTAGACAGTCAAACGACTACATGTAAGAAGGATGATGTTTAGAGTTGAAACGGCGAGTAGACTATTGGTAGATATTCGACTATTTATATCTTCAACTATTGATAGATATTCGACTATTGATATATTCAAGTTGAAGACATCACAAGAACAATGTAACACATCGATTGTTACTTGAAGGGCTATAATACTAATTGCCCGTGAGTACCTATAATTAAGATAAAGTGAAGTGACCTGAACGTACGATATGTTAATGCAATTAATATGATGCATGAATGTTCATCTGTATGTACATGTATGTACGCATGCATTGGTGTATCTATTTATGCCTTTATACATGCATGTGTGTATGTTTGCACGGTAACGATGTGGAAGATGAGAAGGTAATGCTACGATAAGGATAGTTAGAGTGAAGTGAGATAGTGATCTCCATAGATAAGGTTTCTAAAGTCTATGTAATTGGGTCATGTAATTGGGTCATGACCTCATAGCAGTCACCGTGCTGCCATTTGTAGACGACGTCGAATTCAACGGAAGAGATGACGTAGAGCAGCGCTGTGTCTATCTTGTATTCTATGGGCATCTTGTGGACCAGCGACAGATATGGAATCGTCAGATTACAAGGTAGAAGTTCATCCGTGTGGACGTCATATGCCGTCTGGCCGGCCACGGGTCCGTTCTTCGGCAGATTCCGTAACGTAGGGTCATCTTCTGATTGTATGCCGCTGGCTGGAAGCAACATAAATAACTCTAATGTACCTCATTGAATGTGGATGCGCGGTCTTACCATTTGGAGCTCTCCTTATCTCCTCGTGTTCGCGTCTCTTTCCTGTCGCTCTAAACTCCAAACTTACCTATTCCAGTCTGTTTGTTGTTGTAATGTCTCCTGTTGCACTGTTACAGCGTGTGGACTCTGTACTCTCTCCATTGTATTTATAGAATTTCATTTGTTTATATTGAAAATGAACATACCAAACATACCATACGTTGCCATACATCACTGGAAAAAGCTTAGCATTAACTAACCCATTTATTCTTCTAGCGTATGCGGTTCCTGCCCAGCCATTTGCGAGAGTAATATCATCAGCGACATGAAGAGCCAATAGTCCACCATCAATACGAGCTTGCGCACAGACATCAGCAATGTGCGCTATATATACTGCGCAGCACAACAGCTGCACAAAGGATCAGTAGCTTTGTCCCATTTGACAAGGTTATAATTATAAGCAACAACACCCTTGTTTAACATTTTCTAATGAACTTTAATTATCCATAATCACTCATTTTAGCATTTCTGCGTTTTGTCAGATTCTTTTTCTCAATAAACGAATAGCCTATATATATATACCATGGCCCATTAAAATCGGTTTATAACAGACCAGAGTCACCGAGGCAAGTTGATGGAGGCCTGGAGGGCATACACATAACACCAACACTTTATAGCTCTCTGAAGGCTACTCTTTTCAGACGTGGTTGGGCCGGAAGCTCCTCTGAGTATATATCTTAAATGGGCGCTATATCAAGTTCCTTCTGATTGATTGAATGAATTATTGATTGATTGATTGATTGATACACGGATCAACGATGAGGAAATGCTTAGTTGCATTTGCTGCTACCCATTCATCTTTCCATGTCGAAATAGCTACCATGTCCCCAGATTGCATGTCCGACCAAATTGGGTGTCTCGAGGAAAGCCGTGCTATGCGAAATGGTATCGTTATAAAGTGAGAAATCTTACGTTGCACGGATCATTTTCAGCAGCTTTACCGTAGCCTCCTTTCCACAGATGAGATGGTGCGATATTGCTTAAAATCGGCAGCCAGGTATAATGCACATGGACGTGCGGAGATGGACATCATCTAGCCAAACGTGGGATAAGAGAAACCACACAGGGACACAATAATTCTCTGATGCTGAATAGCAAAGAGCAAAGGCTGGCTGATTTCTTCAAGGCCAGCCAGCGACCTTTCTAACCAGGTTGCTTTGAGCTGGTAGTAGTGATGTAAATTTACCGGTAAAATATTTTTGCGGTAAAAAATCCGGATTTTTTACCGGTAAAATTGGTAAAATATGGTAAAAAATGGTAAAAAATGATTTAAGTGATGTAATATCTTGGTTATGTTCCCAACAGTGTGTTTAGCCATTTATCAGTTACAGACAAATATTGAAATGCCTTAGTAGTCCTATTGAATTGCTAAATAGATAGTTTGTTTAAGAAAAACACATTTTTATTACAAAGTGAATTTTTTCGTCCACTGTCACAAATTGCAATAATTGTTGTAAGTGATTCAGCCCAGATGAAAACTTCTCTGATATTATTTGGTAGGCCTATATATCAGGTCTCATTCACTTTAAAATGGTACAACTTATCACTTCTATATATAGTAGGTAGAATTTAGAGAAATAGAAGATACGTAGGTGCCAGTGTAGCTGTCTATTAGGCCTTACAGTAGCCTAATATTACTTGCACTTGCTGGGAGATTTCATAGGTAGGTTTCTGTTACAGAAAATGGTGCATGAAAACTAGTTGAAATTTTGGGAGAACTAACCGAGTATTATTTCAACAAAATTCAACAATCATCCTATATTAGTTGTCAACGGGTGATGAGTCCGTGAACAGAAAGAAAGAAAGAATTTTACTCAGCAAAGCGCATAAGATATATATCTGAGCAACACCCAAGCCTATGATCAGTTGCTACAATCTTGTGAATGAAGCTGACATTGCAAACCTTAAGTGAATATTGATACTAATAGGCCTAATATTATTTGTGTTATTTAATAGGTCCTAAGTGAAAAGAAAGAAAACTTTAAGCATTTACCATTTTAATCATTTTTTACCATATTTTACCATTTTTTACCATGGTAAAATATAATGCGGATTTTTAACCGGTAAAAAATCCGGATTTTTTACCGGTAAAAAATCATTTCACATCACTAGCTGGTAGTACTGGTATAGGCCTACGTGTTATGTAATGTAACAGAACACTTCGATTGCGCGTCTGAAAAGCCTCTCAATGGCGCTGAGTAAGCAGCTATTCATCTAATTGACATGTACAGTAAACTGTCACGACCAATTACATTGGAGAAAATGTAAATAAGTAAGTATGTCCTTGATTCAACCAACTGTAACAGTGTAGAGACAAGGCAAGTGAAGGCGAGTCTTTAAACTTACCAGTCGGAAGTTGTTGAAGATAAACTCCAGCAAAGACCCATAGGAAGATGAAACCCGTAGTTCTCACAGTCATGGCCATTACACCAGTTCAACAGTGGATCAGACCATTACGAACACGTATGCAAAGCAAAGCTGCCACTGAATAATTTACTGTCGGACGGACAGACTCTACAGTGAACTCTACTACAGTCCAAGTGGTTAAAAGTCTTCGGCTTATCACTTCGCTTAGAGCCTCTGTCAAGACTGATTGGAATCTGGTTAGCGCAGTCGTTAATTACGTTCATGTCAATGGACGTCGAGCCTGTCACACGTGAGTATGTGTGTATGTAGGCCTATACATATATTTGTGTGTACGTATGTATTGATTTATGTGTGTGCATGTATGTATGTACATGTTTGCATGCACTTGTGTATAATGTAGGTATATAATATAAATACATAGATATAGGCTACACAAATACGTGCACAAACATACATATTATGCATATTTGTGCATGTATTTATGTGCATGTATGCATGCATGTGTGTATGTGCGTTTCAATACTCTTAATAAAATTATAGCTTCTTTAAGTACCTCACAAAAGAAGCGGAATGCAGGACTATTTACTGATCTGAATAAATATATTAATTTAGACAGTTTGAAAATGTTTACCGAACAGTGAATCAAGTGCAAAAACACGCGTTTAAAGCAGAAGACTTTACAAGAGGAAGGTCCCAGATATGGGATGGCACCAGCGATTAATGATTAGTTGTTGGCTAGTGTGCACTGCTACTGCTACTGCTACTACTGCTGCTGCTGCTGCTGCTGCTACTACTTCTGCTGCTGCTGCTGCTGCTACTACTACTACGACTAATAATAATTATAATACTTAACAATAATAATAATAATAAATAAAATAATAATAATAATAATAATAGTGTTATTTTTTCACGGTTACTACTTAACTGAAACCGCTTACTTGTTTACGTATGTCACCTTTACAGGTAATCATTAATTTATTTGACTGGGTCAAGGTGTTTTTCGTCAGCTTTGTATGTAATTCAAGATGACGCGAGGTTTAACATGTCAAGGGACTTGAGAATTATTTGAAGTTACCTTCTTATCTCCAGTCGTAGTCACCAATAAACAAGATATTCTGATCAAAGGTCGTGATTATCATTACGCACTCATAGAGCGCCACTGTCTTATGACCAAGCATTAATCAATGTCGTTGAGCAATTGTGAGTGAAGGACTTGCTAAAAGGTCCATCATATAAAATATTGTTGTTATTATTATTATTAAATAAATTTGTAAGGCGCGCAAGGTCACACCGAAATGTGAATCTGAGGCGCGGATAGTCAGCCGCCAGGTGAAGATGCACTTAGATTTCCAACTCCTTGAAAGCCAAGGAGAAATAGTGAGTTTTGAGCCGCTTTTTGAAGGAAGGACGTGAAGTTGAGCTACGAAGAGAAAGTGGTAGTCGATTCCATTCCTTTGGAGCAGAGGCGTGGAATGCACGAGAGCCCATAACTGTTCTGCATCGTGGCTCAGCTAGAAGACCTGTACTGGATGATCGCAGGCAACGAGGAGGGATGTAAGGAGTTAGTAGTGCATGAATATAGGTAGGTGTGCTGGTGCTGAGGTGCTTATACAGTAACCGTCTCAGGGGAGGAGGCTCGAACCCGTACTCTCCGCGTTAATTAAATGTCAAGCGCTCTAACCAATTGGTTACCGTATTCCACAATACCTCTACTGTATGCAAAGTAAGGAAAGTTAAGGCAGAATTACGTAGCTTAGGGTAAGTTAAGTTATAAAGTATGGTCGGGTAAAGCCTCGAAAGGTAGGATTGGATAAATGAGGTAAAGTAGGTTTTTGGCTTAGTGGACTAACCTTCCGGATATTGACCTGATTTCCGCCTGATTTTGGTTCATCGGTTGATGCCTTGAGCATTAGACACCGGCGCAATAGAAGTTGCTCATAAACATTTTACAATCATGGCGAGGCATCGCAAGATAGGGCGGAATAAGGTAAGTTAAGGTAGAGTGACGCAATATGAGGTGAGGTGAGGATAGATCAGGATATCAAGGTATGGTAAGACAGAGTAATGTTTCAGGTAATCGTAATCTCCAAACTTCTAAAGCGCCACTCGAAAGCCAAGCGCAGGGCACCAGCTTATTCACGAGCGCAGGTAAGGTACAGTAAGACCTAAATAATGGTAAGGTAAAGTAAATCAGAGTTGCCTAATGTGATTTAATTGTAAGGGAAGGGAAGGTGTAGTGGAAGGTACGACAAAGTACTGCACAATAATAATTATAAGGAAGGGAAGGTTGTGGTAAAAGGCAAAGTGAGGTCAGGTGAGGAATAGTAATGCAATCTCGGATTTATCACGAGACAGTGGTCCTCTGTGTAAAGAATCTTTAGCTGAAGCGCACACGATGCAAACATAATCCAGGAACCGAAACTTTTAAATTTGTTTTAACATAAATTAAAAAAATCGACGTAGACAATACATTAATTTCTCATTTACAGCCACAGCAATGAATGATAATGCCTAACTGCATGCAACTTCGCAACAACGATGCAGGTCTATGTATATATATGAGCTACAAAAGCGCCGGACTAGGTAAAAAAAACGCACTCACATATAATTATGCAGAAACAAAAAGGAACTGGGCAAAAAAACACAAAGCGTTTGACACTGTTCAACAGCGTTGTCAAAACAATCGTATTCTGTTGTAACTAAATTAGTAACAAGTCGATTATATACAGCTCTACTACATCTATGCATCTATTCAGGAAAGCTATTTCAGTATTATAAAGTAAAATTTATGATTCAATAACAGCATAAATTATATCGGGTGCCCTCATCTCGCTTTCTAGTCCTCTGGCACAGCCAAAAAAACGGTTTTAGATGTCTTATGTTCTTAGTCAACAAAAGCGTCAACAACAATACTAGTAGTAGCATCTAATGCTTAGAAACATCTACAACTGGATTCCAGGGTCTTTGATGTCGGCCTAAGCTCACAATACGTCTACCTACTATTTGCGGTCAACACAAACTCTTGCGGTTAATATGAGACATTCTACATCGGTCATCGGTTAAACTAATTAAATTTCATATCGGTCTAATTAGTCTAATTAAATTCTACATCGAGCAAATTTGTGAAATTTCTTCACCGGTTAAATTTGTGAAATTCTACATCCGTTAAATTTACGAAATTCTACATCGGTTAAATTTACGAAATTCTACATCGGTTAAATTCATTAAATTCTACATCGGTTAAATTAATTAAATTCTACATCGTTTAAATTAATAAAATATATTTTACATCGGTTAAATTAATTGAATTCTACGTCAGCTAAATTTGCAAAATGCTACATTGATTAAATTAATTAAGTTCTACATTAGTAAATTAATTAAATTCTACTTCTGTTGCATTAATTAAATCTACATCGGTTTAATTAATGCAATTCCACTTTGGTTAACATAATGAGAAGTATTATAGCGGCAAGAGAGACGTCATTAGGCCTACATTGACTGAAGTCACATTAAAGAATCCATGTCCGATAAACAACCTGATGGAAATACAACCTGTTAAGAGTCACTGCTAAACCTAATTTAACAGTAGGTATGTATCTCATCTTATCTGCTACTAATTGATCAACTCAAGTGTAAGCTCGCCCTATCATCAATACATTCTTGAGTTCAAAGTCATTCCATCGAAACCAGTCTTGCAAAGACAGATCCAATGAAACTCAATTTATCGCTGCTAATCTGGTCCACAGTCAATAAAGAAGACAAACTGATCTAACTAAAACAAACAGAATCCAATATTGTTTATACAAACCCAAAACCGATTATAAATCCAATAAAACCAAATCTATATAGAGCACATTATCTGAAGTGAGATCGATCACCGTACACACAATACAGTTCGATCTAATAAAAATCAGGATTAATTGCTATTCACAGACAATCCATCTGCTCTGCAACATCACCACTTAACTCCAATTTTCAACAACCATCAGCTCAGTGATCATCGAATGCAGTCTAGTTGAAACGATACAATATTTTCACCGCAATATATTTTAAATTCTAGAAATGGCTTCTCGAAAAAACCCAGAAAACGTGGACTTATTTTTACCCAGAATCTCACTCAGTAGAATCCAGTTGACCTTCCTTTCGTTATAGAACAAGAACAACCTTTAGCGACCGACACGAGGCAGCAGATTTGTAGATATGGTTTCAAATATTTATTTGGTAGCCTACTAGTTTATCCATAGCACAGAAACTATTGTGGTGAAACTTGGTTCACTTTTACAAAATATCTATCACTCAGTAGACTTTCCAATGTAGGCCTACTACTGTTTGCTGTGGAAGTACAACCTTTAGTCATTTAATCGAGATTGCAGACGCACAGAACGATTTAAAACCGTCTAAGCAGTCTCTTCTCTCTGGCATCCGGACCTCCCTTGACATCTCTGTACAAACCATCTGGCACGACGCAACGCTCGTTGATAAGTTGGTGCCCTTCGCCCAGCTTCAGAGTAGCTCTTCAGAAATTTTAAGTTTACGATTGCGATTACTCTGTCGTTCAAGGATCGTAAATTGAGTCAGACATCACCCAAGTCGCGACAGTCATATATTTCTCGGCTGACGAGCGTACATTGCAAAACCGATATCAGAACTTGAACCCGTGGATAGATGCAAGCAGGAATCTGTTCATTCCACACGGCAATTAAGGTTTCCGTCCTGGTCGTCGCAACCAAAGCCAATCCTTTTTCCTTCGCAGACCATTCTACGGATACTTGGATGATCACCTTATGACCTAGATCAGAGACCTCAACGTATATCCAGATGGATCGCACGGTTGATGATGTTGCTGCTACGTCTGCAGGTTTTCTGTCGTGAGTCCAGACATGGGTTTGGCTCTCCTGGAAACGGTCTGACTGACTGATGACCATTGTCTGTATTGCATTGATGTTGGTTGGCCGAGTGTGTTGTTTGTAGGAGAAGGAGAGAGAGTCTGCTACATCCGACTGCAGCCTTGGTTCGTGTACTCGCCAACCATCTCCGTCGTCGGAATCAACTGACGAGATTTGAAGTGAAGGAAATTTGCAACGGTTTTCTGCAGGACAAGAAGCACATCAAGAACACAATCAATCAATCAATCAATCAATCAATCAATCAATCAATCAATCAATCAATCAATCAATCAATCAATCAATCAATCAATCAATCAATCAATCAATCAATCAATCAATCAATCAATCAATCAATCAATCAATCAATCGATCGATCAATTAATCAATCAATCAATCGATCAATTAATCAATCAATCAATCGATCAATGAATCAAGCAATCAATCGATCAATTAATCAATCAATCGATCAATTAATCAATCAATCGATCAATTAATCAATCAATGAATCAATCAATCGATCAATCGATCAATCAATCAATCAATCGATCAATTAATCAATCAATCAATCGATCAATTAATCAATCAATCGATCAATTAATCAATCAATCAATCGATCAATCAATCAATCAATCGATCAATTAATCAATCAATCAATCGATCAATTAATCAATCAATCAATCGATCAATGAATCAAGCAATCAATCGATCAATTAATCAATCAATCGATCAATTAATCAATCAATCGATCAATTAATCAATCAATGAATCAATCAATCGATCAATCGATCAATCAATCAATCAATCGATCAATTAATCAATCAATCAATCGATCAATTAATCAATCAATCGATCAATTAATCAATCAATCAATCGATCATTTAATCAATCAATCGATCATTTAATCAATCAATCGATCGATCAATTAATCAATCGATCAATTAATCAATCAATCGATCAATTAATCAATCAATCAATCGATCCATTAATCAATCAATCAGTCAATCGATCAATCGATCAATTAATCAATCAATCAATCAATCGATCAATCGATCAATTAATCAATCAATCAATCGATCGATCAATTAATCAATTGACCAATTCAATGCCAACCGCAAATGCAAACGACATCAATATCTTATTGTCATCATGCCCTGCAACCTGGAATGGGATCTTTGTGGATCTACGTCTAATGCCTAGAGCCATGGTGGTCACGTTCTTCTCTAACCTCAAGACTGTTCTCTTTAGCAGGGTGGGAACGCTCCTGAGTAAATAAACTTAAAGGGCGTTATATGAATCTCTTAAATGAATGAATAGAGTCATAAGAAAAAAAATTAAAAGTCATATTGATTAATTAATTAATTCATTCATTCATTCCGAATATGTATTTTTCACCTCTTCTATGATTATGGCCCTTCTACAGAAATGTAGCCTACAATAGTTGGAAGCGCTCACAGCCCAACCCTGGCGAGAACGAACAGCTCTTAAGCGCCGCCGAAAGACGCAGGTTGCATCCTTTACTTGAAGAACACGCAGAGGAAGACCATTTCAAGTATTATTAGTAATTAACTTCTATTGCGCCGGTGTTTAATGCAAAAGGCATCAACAGATGGCTCACCAAAGACAATCCGTTTTATCAGGTCAACATCCAGAAGATCAGGTCGTTAGGACAGAGACATAGCCTGAAACTTGAAAATTGGGACATGTCGTTATGACCTGATTTTGGCAAAATATTCAGACTTAAATAATTGAAGAATTAAATTCTCCAGATTGCACATATGCAACCAATTTATACTTCTCAGAAGGCAAAGTCATCTTGCGGTCACCCCACTGTTTCAGCTCTGTGCATTTTGACAGTTCTTTACAACAGTTCAGCGCTTCAGTTAACATTCATTGTCTACTGTTCCAATTTGATAACCAGCTGTAGTCCCTATCTTAAATCCTCGTGTCTGTCCCCCCTATGGGTTTCTCCAGATGGTCATCGTAATCTCCATACTTCTACAGAGCCACTCCAAAGCCAAGCGCAGGGCACCAGCTTATTCACGAGCGCTGCTCTAACGCTGGTAATCATCACTATGGTCATGACTACTTGTGGCTATAATACCTTGCACACTCTGAAACGGCGCTTCAGGAATCATTAGCTGAGGCAAAGAATAAACTGAAGTCGGTGTTAATAGACTGCTGCCTTATCAGGTAGAAGTAGACGAACCTTTCGTTGATCTGCTTCCAGTCTCGATCGACAGATGTATTCGAAGAAGGAGACGCCCAGAGACAGCAGTAGACCACTGACGAGGATATAGAAGACACCGGCGACGTTGCTCAGCGTTAGAGCATTCTGCACAGACGAACCGCTCTACAGAAACAGCAACAGATAATTACTGTTAACTCTACAATACAATAATACAATACGATACAACTGCATTAGACAATACCTTCTTTCCAAAGTTCAAAGTGCACAGATGGTCATACGACAGAGTATCTATGGCGTTTAGCAACTATGCGCCTCTGATTGGTGTGCACTGCGAGAGGCGCTATATAAATTGATAGATACAATACAATGCAATGCGTGAAATATTGACCTCAGTGGAGGCTCGAACCCGTACTCTCCGCGTTACAAGCCAAGCGCTCTTACCAATCGGACAGCGTTAACTTAAAACACTAACAGCCAATCACTACGACAACAAAAGTCTATGTGTATAAAATTATTTTAACACCAACAATAACTTATTACTAATTGAATACGTTTCTCTGACTTCTCGAAGTTCGACCCGGCTTCTCCAGGTCAAAACCTTTTACTTCTTGCGCTATTATAACGGCGCTATATAACTAATCGGATTAGATTAGATTAAGAAACCAAAAAAGTCAGTTACAATTAATTTGGTATAACTATAACACCAACAATTAATGGCCACTAACTTATAACAGCAGTAAATGACAACTTAATAAAAATTATAGCAGTTAATGATCAATAACTCATTAACAATGTCACAGCAGTTAGCAGCGTTTAACAGATTTTCACAGCACAGCAATTCAAGTAAGTAAGTATATTGTTTATTTAACCAGCTGAAAAAGACGCACTCTAGTGCACACACACATATAAGATAACAATTAATACAGATACAACATCCTAACCAAAAAAGTCTTCATCATAAGGTTATCAACTTTGGTCAATATTCGGTCATGCACTTTCAGTCTAAGGTCATAGACTGTTTTTTTGGTGACAGTAACCCATGCAGAACATGCCACGGGTTTCCAAGGACAGTAGAAAAAGTCGCGTGTTGGCTTCGTGGCACATCTGCGCGTAAGTGGTATTGTCGCTTCTGAGATTGATGGATTTTTTCGCTGAGACGCCGACTAAGATTACACGGCTAGACAGCGACCTGTCAGTCTGACACAACAACGTCCAGAATCCCGGACGAAAGCAAAGAAAGCATTGACAGTCACAGACTGTCGGCAATAATTTATTTATTTCCAGCACTAATTACTAAATCTGAATCCTAGTCAATGGTCGTAACACAAAGTTCAGCAGACTCGAATCTTGAATTGGCTAATGACTAGTTACAACACTAACTAACACTTTCTCACATCTGATTCCATACCATATATGTGACGCCTGCTTGTGTCAAGGGTGCATGTAGAACACGCATTATTTTGTACTCAATCACTTGAATTGACCATCGGATTAGATGTATATATTCATGTATATGTATTTATCTAGGCATATAATATATATATTACATTATATTATATTATAATATATACAATATATATTATAATATATACAATATATATTATTATTATATAAAATAATATTGTTATAATTCTATATATGATATATTATAATATATATAATAAATAGTAATTATTATGGTAGATTGGGAAGACCTTTCCGTCTGACTCCGCTGGGCATTCTCCTTTGTCTATCCACCATTTCTTTGCCAGCTTCTGTAGCTCCCCGTTCTCCCTCAGCTGCAGCACAGCCAGACCAATCTGTTCCCTGTTGGCAGACAGAAAGACAACAGGGAATCAGCGACAACCAATCAATCAATCAATTGAAATTTATATATATATATATATATATATATATATTCAGAGGTACACCAGACCTAGGCCAGGCGGAAGAGAGCAGTCTTAAGCGACTGATAAACGGAGAGGAGGGGGCCCTTGGGTGGAGACGGATCTCTAGGGGAAGCCCTTCCCATGTCTTTGGGCCGATCACGGAAGATGCCCGACGCTGCATAGTCGCGAAGGAGGCGGCGACCACTGTGGGACGACACAGGACAGCTGCAGAGCTCTCGGAGATAGATGGGCGCCAAACCCAAGAGGCATCGCCAGACCAAGGAGGAAATCCTAAAGGAGATGCGTTGGGGGAAAGGGAGCCAGTGTAGAACCTCCTGCACGTAGTGCGAAGCTCGATCAGGCAATGATACCAACCAATGTGTTCTCCTCAGTAGAGACAACCAGGAATCTGTAAGCACTGGTAGATCGGAAATCCTATATATATCAGCGATTGGAATCCCCTTCCCCCGTTGTTTAAGTTGACATTTCAACACGGTAACCAGTTGCCCCAGGATTCGTACTCAACGTTTGGTAGAGCGCTATGTACAGTGACTACGGTCAACTGTTGTGTACTCCAGTCTATGATCTCAAATGAGTTGAATAAAGAGACATTTATTAAACACTAAGAGGAAAATAACAGCATTTAAATATGCGCTGAGCCGAACAATGAGACATTGATTGAATATACTAAGAGGAGAATAACAGCATCTCAGAGCACAAACAGAGTTCAAGGGAGGCATTTATTGGACAATAATAGAAGAGACTAATGGCACTAATTGGCACCTCATTTATATGAACCGATTGGAATGTATGACAGCATCTAATTTAAATAAGAACTGATGTGAATTGGGTCATTTACTGAAGAGGAAAATAGCCTAGTTAAAACAACGAAGAATCTGAAGACCTGAGTTCCGAGTCGAGAGGAGTGGCAACGCCGTATCCCTTGAAGTCTAAGTTCTCCCCAACTTTCATCGTATTGCAAGGTTTGCGCTGGTTGTAGTAGTCGTTCATCGTTGATTCGAGTAAGAAGGCGTACTTTCCTTTGGAGGATCGAACTCTCTGAACTCCTTCGTCCGTCGTCTTTTCAAAGACACCTGGATTGGCGTTCATGTAGTTCCACATCTTCTCGTATGTCAACATTCGCGACATCTGCAGAACAAATAATGTTTTTATAGCGTGGCGACAATTTAGTGCCGATTATGATACAGCATAAAATACTATAACGTAGTTAAATGCAAGAAAATGCAATACGTTTTATGTTTAAAATATAATACAATGCAACTGTTATTTGATTACGCCTTCCTTACAAAGTTCAGAAATATGGGAACTAATAAGAAACGTAAAAAGACTGGAAGGGGTAAGTTTCCAGTTCAGAGCGAAAGACAGTATCGAGAGGAGAGTTACTAACATGAAGAGGAAGAGAGTTCCAGATGGATGGACAAGCAACTGTGGCACTGTAGATGTCTAACTGTCTAAAGATTAGATTACAGATTATTATACGGTCCCATAACCGTGAGCTTCCCATGTTTGACAACCTGACTCAGAAATGCTTCCTTGCCCGGATGCTATACAAATAAACTGTTTTCCCTAGATCAGTCTAATTAGGCCTAAGCTCTTCATTTTCCCTCTATGACTAGCCCTAACTCTTGCTCCTGTAGGTTCCCCTGATGTACAATAACTTCTCCCATTCAATTCTTTGTTTGTATATATAAATTTCTTTGTTTGTTTGTTTGAATGTATTAATCTTGCCATGTACATTGTACAGTGTTGTGCATTTGGTAGTGCTTCTCAATAAAGAATATACTTACTTACTTACTTATTTACTCACTTATAGTTGACCTTGAAGAACCCCTCTGATCTGATGCAAAGCGCATGACTAAGCCCGTTTTAGTGCAGCCCTTTAAAAAGCGACAACTGTCTCAACTAAAGTTAGGTTTCCTAATTCACTCTTTGTAAATGATCACTTGATGGCCTTCTCCCCCGGAGCGATAGCTGGACCGCATTTTGCCAATTATTTCACCTGATGTAATAATCATCTATTTTAGTTATTTTGTTTCTATTAAGCGCCGAATCCTCCTAATGACAAAGCATAAACCGACGGCATTCATCAACTGTCACTGTAGGAATTGCTCAAGGTTCCCACACAGTAGGCCCCTATAACCGTCTCAGAGGAGACTCCCATCCGTACACTTCGCGTGGCAAGGCCAGCTCTCTACCCAAGCAGACACCATGTCCCTCGCGGTGACCTTTAGTAATTTCAGTTGTAATTAGTAACTTCAATCTCGCCGACGTCCAATGCATAAGACATCAACCGATGGCGCACCAAAACCAAGCCGTGACCAGGTCAATACCTAGTTGTTAGCCATGGCTATAACCTGGGTCCTACTGACGTAACTATCGAGGTCTGCATTCTATATTAGAATGGACAAGCCTAGATTTGACTAGGCTTAAATAGACGACATGCAGAACCTTGAAGAATTCCTTCGTAGATCCTGCATCGAGTGTTCCATACTGGATCTGCGTTTGTTTTGCGAGGTCACTGGCTGAGTTGATAGGCGTCAGCATTCTCTCGACCGTCAGGAAGGCAGCCAGGTTGGCGGTGTAAGTGGAGATGATGATCAGCGTGAAGAACCACCACGCACTGCCGGCCACTCGCCCAGACACTGACCTACCAACACCACGTATACGATGAAGGAAGACGTATGTCCGCATAAGAGAACTTGAACCTTAACCTTTAACCTTTAAGACTCTGTCACAAGCTACGTCTGTCTGTCATGGCGTGAATGGTCAGGAAAAACATGTATGTATACTTAGTCAAAAGCTTCATATCTCTTTGAAGGACTGCGATCTATCTCTCAGGTAGAAGAATGCTTCAAAATATAATCTTTTCAAAATTATATCTTTTACAAGGGTTGTCGTTATCTCTCTCAGGTAGAAAGACGCTTAAATACAATATATATTCCAAAATGTTCAAAGAGATCAAAGAAGCACAGCTTATCAGAAATGTTTTGCTTTCCGTTACAGTTATGGCACACGAATGTTACGTTTCAGGAAAGTTTCAGAATTTCAAACGATCAAGTGCTTAGCAATTTTTTTATTAAAATTGTATAGATAAAACCTTTGACAAAGTGCGCAGTAGGTCTTTTCTTGCCTAAGTTTAATATATAAATTGACGTAATGCAGAAAGTCTTTTCTTGACTAAACTTTGACGGATAGTGTGCCCATTAGTTCTATAAAGAGTCTTATTTACTCGAACTCAATAAAGCCTTTGACAATAATTATGTACAGTCGTTTTGCGCAGTTTTGACTGGTAAATACCTTGAACGCCGGGAAACAGCAGACAACAAACGTACAGAAATGCTCAAAGTTTAAAAGATAAAGCAAAGTGCACATTTCTTTTCTTGACCAAAATTAGACAGACAAAGTCGCTGCTAACGTGCACATTAGCTCTACGTTTTAACTCGAATTCAATAAAGCCTTAGACAATGTGCGCGGTAGTTTAACGCACTTTTTCTTGACTAAAATTTACAAGATAAAGTCTTTGACTAAGTGTACATTCCATCCAAACTTGACTGTAGATAAAGCTTTTTTCATAAACGAATGCAGTTTTAATCGCCTGCAGCCTACCTGGGAGAGATATCACAACCCTGCTGGAGTAAGGCACTCAGCGAAAACCACATGCTATTGAGCAAGGAAAAGTCATTGACGAAGCTCGGGCCCCAGCGGGCGTCGCCCTCCTCAACCCTCCACCCATACGGACTGAATCGGTTGACGAGGAAGAGGATGAGGCTGACGGCCATGTAGGAGAGGATCACGCAGACCCAGATCTGGTAGTGCAGAGGGTCCATGAAGGAGAAGACACCCGGCTTCTGCTTCTCCGGTTTGTGGATCATGATGCTGATGCCGAGGTTCATGAATGGCTTCGAGAAGTCAATGACTCGCTCTCGAACGGATGATATGGTCAACGGTGCAATCGCCAGGTCAGCCACCTACATCATCGCAAAGGAAATGAATTATTATTATTATTATTATTATTATTATTGTTACTGTTATTATTATTATTATTGTTATTGTTATTGTTGTTATTATTGTTATTATTATTGTTATTATTATTATTATTGTTGTTATTTATTAATATTATTTAATATTATTCAATATTATTATTATTATTATTATTATTAGCAGTGCTACTACCACTCTCCATTTCCTTAAATCCCAACATCTTGCCACAAAAAACTAAGATTGACCAAGAGTGTACCAAGAAATCCAAAGTAACTGAAAAGGATAAAGTTGTGATGAAATGTGAAAATGTGTTTTAACAATCGTAATTTTAAAAAAATGCCGAGCTAAGAACTGGCAATGAAAAAGTCGGAGCATAACATTGAATTAGCAAATTCCAATGTTTATAAGTTACTGTAATAGGCTAATAAACGTCTTTCAGACACAGCCACTGAACAAGTCTTTTCTAATCTGATTCGCTGCCGCTGTCGAAAAGTCCCTACACAGTAACCGTCTCAGCGGAGGTTCGAATCCGTTCTCTATATTGGAAGCCAAGCCCTCTAACCAATCGGCCACTTGCCCCACTAATGTGCACATTTCTCTCGTGCCTCAAACTCTCAAGTATTATACCGCACAACAAGCGTCTATAGCAATTGCAAAAGAAGAAAGAGACATTAACGAAAGTCGCCTCACCCTATCCGTCAGTTCGCCGACCATTCCGTTCCAGCTGCCGTCCTCGTTCTTTGCTCCATACTTTCCATCCTTGACGAGTTGCAGAATGTACTTGAAGCCAACGATCTCACCGATCTTCTGAGACAGTTCGGCGGCGTAGCCCTCGTAGCGATCATTGCCTGTTAGATTCTTATCGTCAGGAACCTTCCGTATCATCAAGTAGGGCGATGACTGTGAATACACGGCCAACAACATCAGCACCATCATAGTCAACAGCACCCGTTCCGATTATGGCATTCTGTTATCAGTTTAAGATTTACCTTTAAAAATTACTTATCCACCATAAACTGCCTCTCTGTCTAATTAGTATTATTATAATTAATAGATCTATCACTATTATTATAATTACTACTACTAGTTCTACTACAAGTTCTACCATTAGTTCTACCACCAACACGACCAACACCACCACCACGACCATCACTACTACGACAACTACTATCATCATTACTATTTTTATCCGAGGTAGGTATAATCCCTCAGGAAGCAAAGAAATTTAATTGTCTGGAGAAAATGGCATCTGGAATGGCCACGTTTAATCCAATTATTGTTGTTGTTGTTGCTGCTGTTGTTGTTGTTGTTGTTGTTGTTGTTATAAGCGTAACTATTAATCGATGATGCTGAGCAACTGTGGGTGAAGGACTTGCTCAAGGTCCCTCGACCTTGAGTCGTCGTCGTCGTCGTCGTCGTCGTCGTCGCCATCATCATCATCATCATCATCATCATCATCATCATCATCATCATCATCATCATCATCATCATCACCTTTGTCATCATCGCCATAATCATCTGGCACGACCCCCCCCTTAAGGCGTCAGGCGTGGCACTTACGAGGATGGTGGTGATGATGAGACTGGTGTGGTTGGTTCTCGTTCCTTCGATGTTCGTTGTGTTGTCACGACAAATGGTCAGACCATTCGTCTCGTTCCATTCGCCCATCTATCAACGACACACGACCAGAAAAAAACACCACGTCTATCCATACATACGTATATATAATACTGTTTAAAAATATAAGAGAATATAATTTATATACTCTTGCATATATCGTGCATATGTATATAATTATTATATATATATTATATATATGCACGCATGTGTGTTTGGGTGCATGTATGTATTTGTGTATCTACCATGTATGACTTGTATGCATATTTATATATATACGTGTTGTTTATGTCTGTATGCAAAAAGGAGGCTGTGCATAAGTTCCGAAAATCAATAACTGTCATACGATATTTTTAAAACATAGGTCATGAGCTGTATGTATGGGTGTTTGAATGCACGCATGTGTATGTATGTATGCATGTATGTATGCATGCATGTATGTATGCATGCATGTACGTGCGTCTGTTTGTATGTATGCATGTATGTATGCATATGTAGGTACGTATGTATGCGCAGTATGTATGTTCGTATGTTTGTACTCATGTGTGTGCATTGTGCATACATAATTCGTGAGTTTTATAATATCCGATGCTCACACTTTTAATACATATGTGTATGAATATGGAGCATATGTGTTTTGGTATCAGTCAAGTATACCTGATTTTAAAGTATCTTACTAGTGGTGTATGCATGCGAGTATTCCTGGAAATGTATAGCGCAATAGTTTCTTACAAGGGCTGATGTTTAGTAAACCTACTGAAGACACTGTAGGCTGTCCAAGAACTTGGGCTAGGCTGCTTAAATGTTTCAAATCCTAGCTCTTATAAACGATGCTTAAGAACTTAAACATTTTTAAAAGATTTTTTAAAGTTTCAAATATTAAATTCAAGAAACAAGTCAGAAATTTTCACGCAGTTTTGAGATTTGTATTCAAGCAACAAAATGAGTTATGTTTATATATCTCTGTTCCCGGATGTGCAACTATGTAGGCCACGGATATGGCGGCTCAGAGTCGTTTTTTGATTGGCCAGATATATGTCACGACCCAATAATTATGGTCCAATCAGAAGGCTAATCGTGGAAGAAGCGATAGCAACGGTTTGCAGTCAAAGTGTCAAGAAGGTTCGGAAGCGAATGTTATTACTTGGATAAAAACAGGAAGATATTCCGACTATTTTCATTTGAGTATGACGTCTGCTTGGTTTAACTGCTTTTACTCTGCCTGCTTCGGTGTCGCCTTGTTTGTTAGTCTGTCTGGTCGTCTGTGTAACCTTGTATCCCTCTCTGTATTATTGTATGTTTGCCTCTTCTGTCGTGCTGTGCATCATTGTATGTGTGCATGTATGTTTCGATCACTGTCATTTTTTATTTTGTACTTTGTCTGTATGATGGATGTCTACGTGTCCTTGTGTCCGCCTTTCTGTCTCTGTCTTTCTGTCTATCTCTGTTTGTTCGTCCGTCCGTCCGTCTGTCTGTCTGTCCTATCTTGCATGCCTTATTATTTATTCTTATCGAATTCGCGGTTCCCTGAGTTTTGATTTTCTTTCTCTATTTCTCTGTCTGTCTATCTTACTTTGAGTCTTTGTGATTGCCTGTCTGTCTGTGTGTCTCTCTTTGTGTTCCTTTGTGTGTCTGTTTGTCTTTGTCTTGCTGTCTGTGCGTTTGTCTGTCAGTGTGTTTGTCTCTGTCTGTGTGTTCTGTCTGTCTGTCTACATTTGCGTCTGTCTGTGTGTCTGCCAGTCTAGTCTGTCTGGCTAGCATGCTTATACTTATCGACTTCGTGGTCCTCTGATTTTCTGATTTTCCGCCTGAGAAGGAGGATTGACAAGAAAATTATACAGAACATGCGCAGACACGAATGACCACAGACATCAAACGACAGAACACCTTTTTAAGTCTCCGACTTCACCAATCAATAAAGGACGGAGGACTGAGTTGGCGCCATGTGACAATCCACAGACGGTCGCCCATTCCAGTACTAACCCTGCTCGATTGTGCTTAATTACCCTGAACATTCGGACGTCGTCCTGGCTTCTCCAAATGGATTATTTTTTAATTGTGATTTCACTTTAAGCGAACATCGACTAATAATTAATCAGGGGATCAGAAAAATGTCATGTCTTGTTTACATTACAAGAGCAATCGAAGGCAAATAGACGACAATTATGTTAAAAAGTTCCTTGTGGAGATCTAAAACACTTTTTAAAATCAGGAACAAACTTTGACGTAGTGCGACATCTGTGTATAAGTTGGAAAAGGATACGCAATTATTTTCACGAGTCCTCCAAATATAGATTCTTTCACCAAACAGATTAACTAATAAAATCTATCAATCGTCCAATGTTTGTTCATTCAAGTATATTAGAAAATAATTTATCAAGGTTAGAATAGATTAGATTGGATTAACGTGTAAAGCATAACTCTAATTCCATCTTACTTACCTTTCTCGGTCGAGTGTTGAATCCTGTTTCAATGACGTCGAGGATGAAGTGGCTTCTGTCTCCCTGGTCATTGAACAGCACTGGTCCCGTCAGACCCTCGAATCGAACCTGAATCAAATCCACTCTCATCGGTTTCATTCCCAGTTTCAACAATGGTACAACAAAAGCAACAGCAAAATTAACTGATTAATTAAATTAAATTAATTTATTAACGAAATTCTTTCTCCTTTTAGTCCACTGATCCAAGGTTAATTCGTCCGCTCGTTCAATCATTCATTCTCTTGTTCTTGTTTTCGTTCTTTCAAGGTAGCCGACTGGTTAGAGCGGTGGCATTGTAACGCGGAGAGTATGGGTTCAAGCCTCTTCTGAGACGTTTAGTGTGTAGGAACCTTGAGCAAGTCCTTCACTCACTGTTGCTCAGCGCCATCGATTGATGCTTGGTCATTATATAGTGGCGCTTAATAAATACACAATAACAAATAAAATCATTAATAAATTCAATAATTCATTCTTTCCTTCATTCGTTCAGTCATTCTTTGGTTCATTCATTTATGAATTCACCGATTTCTGCACAGGTTCAACAGCTTTTCATTCCCGAATGCACGGCTCTTTACATAATATTGCAGCCTTTCTGAGATGCCTAGAAATATAATTATATAATTTTATGCCCGCATGTGTGCAAGAACGTGTTTATGTATGTATGTATGTATGTATGTATGAATGCATGCATAATGCATGCATACATGTTGTACGTATGCATACATGTATGTATGTGTGTATGCATGCATGTATGTGTGTATGTATGTGTGTATGTATGTATGTATGTATGTATGTATGTATGTATGTATGTATGTATGTATGTATGTATGTATGCATGTATGTATGTATGTATGCATGTATGTATGTATGTATGTCTGCATGCATGTATGTATGTGTGTGTATGTACACTTGATCGCCGACCTGTCTGAGATGCCTGGCAATGGCTGGTCCATGTTTCCACGGTAGGACAGGAGAGGCTCGGCACTGGATTCCTCTGGCATCGGCGTTGTAGAGCTGGCCACGACGGAAGGTCCCTCGAAAGACATCCGGGTCCTCGTTAAGCATCGATGTTAGACCTTTCACGAGAGCCGTCACCGCATCTATTGCTAGGAAGGCGCCCAACTGCTCCCGACAAAATACAGGACGCATATATATATACATATATATATACATATATATATATACTGTACATATGACAACAAACTTTATATTGTAACTGTACATCAATGGTGACAACAAACTCTGAACACTCGACAGTTCTATCGTACTTCTTGTCTGACGGTCTCACCCCAACTATCAACACATTGACTATAATTACAAAGAAGTCAGTCGGTTCGGCTTAGCTGGGCTGGGTTGTCGATTCAGTCAAGAAGGCCGAGTTTGGTAAGGCAATCAGCAATACTGGCTTACTCGTATTTCTGCTTTGTCTAATCCGTCTCTCTGTCTATCTTTGTATGTCTGCTTCTGTCTGTCTGTTGACACTCTGTGTTCAGTGGCCTGGTATTCCACACTCTCTACGGCTGGAGTGTCTTTGGAGTCTGCGTCTGGGTGCACTGATAATCTGGTGCCAGAGAAGTCAAACCCCTACACATATGTATGTATGTAGGCCTATGTATGTATTGCATTTATGTATGTATGTAAGTAAGTATGCACACATATATAATGTATGTATGGCATGCATGCCTGTATTTGTGTATGTATTTTATCTGTGTACAATGCAGTGTAGTCTATACATTTGAGTATCTAACGCATATAAGTATTTATGTATGTATGTATTAGCCTGCATATATGGACATTTCCACCGGACTCCTTGGAAATCTACCAAGGTGAGTGCGACCTTCCAAGGTATCCGCAGTAAGCAGTCTGGTCGTATAGTCAACAACTCGTGTAATCCCTGGACACATTTAGCAACGGTCCATATACCAGTGACTACCATCGACTGCCTCTCATTGATTTCTTAAAATGCTCTTATCTCGATGTCGCCCTGAGCAGCCCCTAACACAAGCAACCAAAGGAGTCACTCGCATCCTCCACCCTTACCACTTCGACCAATTTCCCCCACCCCTCCCCATTCACCGGGGAGATGGGGGTTGGTTCGCATGGTGGGGCAAACCGGACACTACCACACCCTCTCTCTTTTCTTTCCTTTACGTTTCAGACCGATGATTGAATCGCGCTGTGTCTTTCTTGGTCAAGTACCCACGAAACTCTACAAGGCCGCAATTGCAAGAGACTCTATAGTATACGAACAGTCTCAAACGCCATCTATCAACGACCGCTAGATTAAAGCTCGGCAAAGATTCTCAACCCTGTTGCATTACTCTCCATAACAGACACTTCCGATGCTGCCCTATTAGACACTTGCCACTGCTGTCTCTACACTCCTTATAGGCCTATAGACTCACTGACTAGTAGCCGTAACCGAACTGTCAGCCGGACTAATAATATTTTTTTCGTTTATTGAAACAATCCGGTTGACAAACCGCAACCGGTTACAGTGTACAGTTATGCAATTGAAACAATAATTCACAAGAACACATAGACAGAAGACATAAATCTTAACTACTAACAGAACAGACAGCCTGCAATACACGGCGCTAATAGCAGCCTACAAAGAATGTCCGCCCTACGGGACTCGAACTCAGTACCTCTCGCTCTCTACGCCAGATGTTATCCAATGCGCTATCGGGCCCCCTCCCCCAATTAATTGTACATTGCTCAGTTGCTGTCTATAACTAAAGATATATATTCAATGTCCATACGCCTGGTCTTAGCACTATCCTATGTCTAATCTGGTAGTATTTCTTAGACACAAAGCTTATTCACGAGAGCTGCGTCGTGTTAGATGGGTTGTCCAGAGATCCATGTCCAGTGGAGATCCGAGTCCGGTTGCGTATTAGTCTAGTAGTTAGCATGCTGGACTGTGAACTAAAGAGTTCGGAGGTTCATTTCGGGGTTGAGATTCCAACTCCACTTGTGCCCCTAGCGTACTCAGTTATGAAATTGAATTTTTTTTTATTTCCAGAAGCACAATGTATATATAACAATTAACAACAATTATTATTTATTTATTTATTATTTATTGCGTCAGAAAACAGAACAGACAACAGTACACATCATGCCAGAAACAGATCAGTCACTGCGCAACAGGAAGCCAGGACAAAGCTAAAAGCTTATACCACCCTGGCCCCTAGTACCTGGTTAACATTTCAGTCAACGTTTAGTGTCACACAGATCCAGATTAAATTATAGTAACAGGCAGCTGAGTCCGAATAGTTTTAGTACTATACATTAGACATTTCATACATTGAACATCATCATCATCATAGAGCACATAAATCAGAGCCAAAGTTAACAGAGGCAAATTTTATGGCAAGATTATGAGAAATGAAATGAAATAAAACAAAACACAAATTAAATTCACTTGACTATTGCATAGGCCCTATCGGTGCATTGGCTATGGAACAGAGGAGATCCAAAAGGGCCACAAGCCACGCTTACTGAGTGCAAACACTGTACATTGTTGATGAGGATATGTCAATCGGCGAGGGAGAAGACTTGCCACCCTTCTTCATATGCCGAGGCCAAGAAAATTGATAACACTTGGAATGCGTGGCTGCCTCTGAGAGAAAACAAAAGAGACTCTAATGGTTTATTCATAAAAATTTTGCATTCGCTATGAAGTATTCACACTGGAGGAGATGCAGGGAAGATGACAGTGATCCGTTGTAAAGAGAGACAGACATTCGCTCCACAGAGGAGGCACACATGGTCTTCGGAAATCTTCATACAACGCACATTGTATCTGCTTCTAGGTGCGCGCGTGTGTATGTTTGTGCGTGTCTATGCATGCTTGCGTATGTGTATGCACGTGCGTATTCGTGCCTTGAGTGGAGGCACGCGTGTGTGCATGCATGTGCTTGCGTGTATGTGTTTCTGTGCGTGTGTAATGTGTATGCGTGCATTGCTTGAATGTGTGTTTGTATGTATGTGTGTATGTATTTATGACAGCGACTTAACTGGGGCTTTATTCTCCACTGATACCTTCGTCGTTCCATCCATCCTTCACTCTCTCCTTCATTCCCTCAGTCATTTCTTCCCTTCATTCCTTCCTTGACTCTCTCGTCCTCCATTCATTCGTCCGTTCATTCATTCTACCGTTTTCTCCTTTATTTCCTCACTTCTTGCCCTCCATCCACTTCTTACACTTTCTTACATCTTTCATTCTTGCTTTGTCAGAGAAAGAAACACAGGCTTACATATTCAGATACAAACGTACATATACGAAAACAGAATAGCTGATGCAAAGAGGTATAGCCAGACAGAAAGACGAACATACAAACACAAGGACGGATAGAAAGACGGACACACAGTCAGAGAGACAGACAGACGGATGCAAGAGACCGTCACCCTGGACATGCATCCATAGTCGCACGGAATAATCTATTGATTATTGAAGCCACTTTGACGACGTGGCATGCGAAGGGGTGAGGGGTGAGGAGGAAGAGGAGGAGAAGGAGAAGGAGGAGGACGAGGAGGAGGAGGAGGAGGAGGAGGCAGCTGGAAGGGTCGTCCAAAACCCAGTCGCAAGATATAATTAACTCAGCATCATCGATGCACAACAAGCCATAAGCCATAAACCACTGGCGACAAATCAACAAGCCAAAAGCCATAAGCAAAAGGCTAAAAGCAGCCGCAAGCCATAAGACATAAACCACTAGCCACAAATCCACAAGCCACAAGCCTTTAACCACAACCGGCAAGCCTTGGGCGAGAAGCCATATGCAATGAGCATATTATTATTATATTATTATTAGGCCTATTAATGAGCCATAAGCCATTAGACACAAATTCAAAAGTCATAAGGCATACGCTACAAGCCTTACGCTACAAGCCATAAGCAATAAGCCATAAACCACTAGCCACAAATCCACAAGTCACAAGCCTTTAACCACAACCGGCAAGCCTTGGGCGACAAGCCATATGCAATGAGCATATTATTATTATTATTATTAATAATAATAATAATAATAAGCCATAAACAACTAGCTACAAATCCACAAGCCATAAGGCACAAGCCATACCGCCACAAGCCATAAGAAAAAGCCTATAAGCCACGAGCCATAAGGCACAAGCCGCGTAGGCTACAGGCCATAAAGTTTTATGGTTTTCATATGTCTCTGTGGCCGAAGTCTCCGATGCGTCTTACAACAGTTACTGGCGCAGAAGATGAAGAGAACGGAGGACTTCGATGCAATCCATCTCCGCCAACTGATTACAACGACGCAGATCCATAAAATGCAAACTAGCGCTATAAACTTCGACAAAGGAGCTGATGTCC
The DNA here is from genome assembly GCA_020284085.1 of Aporrectodea caliginosa. Classification (NCBI taxonomy): domain Eukaryota; kingdom Metazoa; phylum Annelida; class Clitellata; order Crassiclitellata; family Lumbricidae; genus Aporrectodea; species Aporrectodea caliginosa. The sequence goes on from JACEVL010000009.1 coordinate 462,838, forward strand.
GGAAAACATAAATCGCAACAGGTAGCGTCAGATTCATCCACTGCTTTTGTTTCAGGCCTTTCTTTTTCATTTCACTTCACTACAGGTAACCCACCGGCTTTACTAGTTTTTGAAAGTAGTGAAAAGTATTTACAATGATATTTTAATGTTGGAAAAAGTATTAAAATAGTTTAAATATTAGTTAAGATAGTACATACACAAATATTGAAAATGTATTTTAAGAACATTTTTCAAAAGTATTTTCCCAGCAGTGTTCAACTGGAAATAAATCGTTGGGACTTCACTCTGTGCGATTTGATCATTCAGGCATGTCCGTCTATGCAATTTGATGTTAAGTGTAGGCGCTCTACCTACAGAAACAATAAACATGCGGCGACCGGGGTCTCTGGGTCCCCTAGTAGTCCACGGGGCTTTCTATGCTCGCTTTTATTTGCCCTCAGGGGGTTACTGGGACGTGGGACCTTTATCAACGCTCACCCGATGGACGACTTTGATAGCTTAAGTACGACGTATCGTGGCGCCCCTGCCGGCCGGTCTGCGATAATTACGAAATTGATTTTTGGTCGAACTGACGTCAAAAGCCAAAGGCACAACGAGGAAAAATGATTGAAGACCAGAGAAGCAGAACGCAGGATAATAAAGCATTCGGTTATTGATTAGTCATAAACAGCGTCCGATGTTATAACCATTCAGATTGATTCTGGGCGTAATATTCTATTTAGACATCAGAATTATATAGTCTGATCTTTCGATAGTACAACAATTAACGGCTTGTCTACCACTGCCCGTACGCACTCTGGTAGGGCCAGACCCAAGCCTGGAGAAAGGAGGAGGGTGACGTCAAAATATCTGGTAGCCAAAAGATGTCGCTAAAACAATGGAAACTACTGCTGTAAAGAAAGGTAGGCTACCTGAAGTGTGCCATGTAAGTAGCTAAAGGCCTTGGTTGACGCAAGAGTTCTCTAAGCCTAAGGATAAGCTTAGAGGGATGCAATAGTGTACATGCACACAGACATATATATATATATATATATATATATATATATATATATATATATATATATATATATATTTAATAAAAACAGACTGACAAATCGCAGTGAGTTACATGATGGAAATTCAGACAAATCTAATATAATTTTATGGGGTACAGTTGCAGAGGGTTCTTTACCGTTCATTGAAAAGCCTAAACTAGAGTATGTATATGCATGCTACCGTAATTTATAAAGAATTCTAGGTATGAAATTTCTGTCGTCTTTTATGGGAAGTTGGAAGGGGTGAGACCTGGGGCGCATGTTGTAATGGCGCTGAGCAGTGGGCGGAAAGAGTCTCCGCAAGACGTGCGCGTCATTTACTGTTACCGCTCTCAACAAACGCGCGTCAGCGGCCTCCGCCATCACCGTGAGTGGCTCTATGTCGGATGAGAGGAACTGCATCCGTTGCATTTTCCTCTGGAAGCGTTCGAGTTTCGAGCGATCTTCTGCCGATGTTAATCCCCACCATGCGGACGATGCGTAGAGGAGGCGGGAGACTGTCGTGGCCCTGGCAACGGTGGACAGCGCCTCGGGAGATAGACCATGGGCTCTCAGCACCCTAAGTGCTTGAAGGGATCCAGTGCACGATCCCAAGACTCGTTCAACGTGCGAAGTGTGGCCCGGAGATCGCCTCGAAGGATGACGCCGAGGATCTTCATACATGCATTCATTCCCATGGCACTTAGGCCTATATAGACACTGACAGACATGCACACATGCATACATACATACATTGCACCTCTGAGTAGGTTGAAGAGGCGCTATATAAATTTCCGAAATGAATGAATGAAGTTACATATGCATATGAATACTGTTTGTGCTGACAGTAAACAGTGTTTGTGACGTATCCTAGAAGTAGCTTGCTACCGGCGTAATTACAACCACAGTTACAATACATGCATGGATACATAAATAAGCATACATCAAAATGTATTATATGGAAATATAATGCATATAATTTATGTCATACTTATACAAGTATAAATATATATATATAAAATTGTAAAAGTCATGTGTTTTTGTATGTATGCATGCATGAATGTATAATTGTTTATGTACAAATGTATATAGCCTATATAATATATACATACATACATAAAATGATAGTGTTTTATGTACACTGGCATGTGAACTCGGCTGACGTCACTAGACAGTCTGGCTATGGACATGACACAGAATAGAAATGCTGTCTTGATTTAGAAGACTCGGAAACCATTAGAAATCTCGGAAGTGTAACAACGGAATAAATATCTGTTCCCGATCAAATACAGATCTGTGCGTAGATGTATGGGAGCTAGATGAATTGGATGCAGCACGAAAATCTGCCACCGATGTAGAGCCTAGAAATGCTAAAGCCTAGTTGTCATTGTAATTATCTAGCGCCACAATCCTATTCAATGTTGAGTAAATGAGAAGCATACGATATAGAAGAAGAGGAAGAGCAGTCCCTTTAGGCTTGTCCTGAGGCAGCCATGGGTAAGAAGTGTTAGAAGAAGAAGTGCGACTTCATTTTCTTAGCCTCGGCAGATGAAGGTTTGTGGCCAATACTCTCCCTCGCCGTCTCATCTTCCCACCGACAGTACACGGTCGTCGGTCAGCGTGTACTTGTTATAGCTGAGTTGGCTAGGGGTGCAGATGGAGCAGAAATCTCGAACCAAATTTCTGCCCTGGTGGGGATTTGAACCCCGACCTTGCGATTGATAGTCCAGCACGTTAACTACTACACTGCCAAGCACATGATATAACCAAGTTTAAAAGAAATTATTACTCAATATATGACGATATGTAAATATGAATCTCGAAAATTGAATTGCTCAGTGTCACACAAAGCAGCGTTAGACAGTCCTAAAGCTGGCACTTCATCAAATTACAGCATTGCTTGTGTAATTATGTAATTTTATGTAATGCACGTGTAATTTGTGTAAATCTTCAATGCAAAAATCAATTTTTTAAAGCTCCACTTCAAGAGCATAGCACCAGCTTTTTCGCGAGCTTTTCATCAGGTCAGAATGACAGTCCTGTGATACCGTTCGAAGACCAAAAGAAATGGCAAAAGAGAGGATGTTAGTGTGGCTGAGAGAAATGGTTAGGTGTAGGATTCAATAATTATATTTAAAATTATGTAAATGATATACTCTTTATATCAAATATATCAAAATATAATTATATTGATTCTTTTCCCTCAGTTATAATACTAATATTGTCCAATATGTATAACATGCCTATAGTTTTAATTTTATCTAAGCTTATACACTGCCTTAATGATTAAACTAATCTTGAAACATCTAATAAGACCTTAGTTTATCAATGCATAAGTTGCGTATTTGTCAGCTTATTTTTAATAAACGAAAATTGATTGATTTACAAAATATATAAATGATTCATGCGGTTTTCTAATATATAGATATAAAAATGAATATATATATTTACGGTATTAAATATTGACATAAATATTATATTAAAAACAGGAGGTGAACTCTATTTGCAAGTTTAATAGATGTGTTGCCTATATCCATATATGATCTATGGCGTTGTATATTGAAGATACATTTCATATAATAAAAGATACATTTTATTGTGGGTCTATTCAGTTATCGCGTTGGCCTGTGCCCTAAAGGTTGCGAGTTGGAGCTTACTGATGGAATTCGGTTCAATAACCCCTGGACAAATTGTTCGCGCCAATTCGTCAGTTTCACCAAGCAGCACAATTTGATACCGGGTTAAGCTGGTATCCGGTTACCACTTACGAAAGTAAATGGTAATCTCTTTCATAAATGGTAACCACTTCGTAACTGGTAACCACCTTTGTAAATGGTAATCACTTCGTAAATGGTAACCAACTTTGCAAATGGTAACCACCTTTGTAAACGGTAAACACCTTCGTAAATGATAGACACTTTTGTAAATGGTAAAGACTTTTGTAAATGGTAAAGACTTTGGTAAATGGTAACCACTTTTGTAAATGGTAACCTCTGCGATGATCTTATTCCGTGTCAAGAATCTATAGGAATTCACCCAATGCAGACTCAAGAGCCTACGAAAAGGCTTTGAGCGTCTTCCAAGTCTCACCATATGGAGCAGGCGTAGGTTGTTCCTGTTTAACAACGCTATGTCATAACGAAGATAACTAACGTCACCCTCCACCATAATCCATGCTAGGCACTGGCGCCATACCTAAACGGCAGTTGCGGAGTTTAGACCTCTGCTTATGGCAGAGGCCTACAGGTGTTGCCATTATTTCTATACGTTTTATTTATATATTTAGATTAGATAGATATTATGTATGGATTATATATATATATATATATATATATATATATATATATATATATATATATATATATATAATTTATAGATGTCTTGTGTAAAGATTTGGATGAGAAGAATGACATTAGTTTCGTCTGTCCAGCTGTGTCGCAACTTAAGCAAAAAACAATTTCTCTGCATTTCGACACTAAAACCAAATGGAACGACTCCTGCAAATGATATACTGTAAGATTCCAGAAGCACAGCTGGGGATAACAAAGTCTCCGGTTATCGATTAGACGTAAACAGCGTCCCACATAGATTCTGAACATTTAAGAAATCTTCTTTCTGCTGCACATATTATTCCCATGGCATAGTGCAAAACAGTGGCCCATTGGTAACACGCTTGGTCAGTGATCATTCAAACGGTCTCGGGTTCGACTCCAAATAACGACCCTGGTAATGGTATGGTTGTTTCCATGAACGTGACTCTGTCACAAAGTAGTATAATTTGGTGCCAGCATAAGCTGGGAATTAAACGGCAAGTCTTGCGATACACTGGCCCCGTTCTTAAGACCTTGAAGACCATTGCCGGTGTCACGATATAAAGTTTCCCCCCAAACAATTAGTCCCCGGACTGAAGTAATGTCTCCCCGTTTTTTCAACACCCCTCACAAATTTCATGTCACTGTCGTAGCATGCAGTTTAAAAATCCACCCGTTTAAAATTATCAACTTTAAAACAAATCTGACTGTATATATCTCAAAGAATAGTCTCCCGTGAAGACAAATTCTCTCAACGTATGACGCAAATATTTTCCTCCCCTCTCCGAGACTTTGTTAGAGAATATAGTCTCCGGGCAGTGAATTTATTCTAACAGATTTCCGCAGGGTAGAATCTATTCCGAATAGATTATCCAGAATGGGAGACTTTTAGGAGGAGACAGAGACCCTGTTTCGGGCTACCACTCGTGGGCCTATGATAGGGAAATAAGCGACCCCCATATGTCCCAATATGGGGCAGAGGACCTCAAATTCCCTTTTACTTTAACAGGGTTTACTATTTCCACGTATACTGCAGATGATGTATGCGCTCATACATGTAGATATACGGTAATAATGCTGTCATAATGTTTATCAATGCGGTGTTGAACATCTTGCTCTGCATGGACGACTACTGAACTACACGAATGGGGGTTAATGGATTCCGTTCGTCCGCTCTGCAGCAGCCATACAACAGTCGGCCGCCATCTTGCTTTCTGTTATTGACCGATCAATTTCTCATGGCCAACAGACAGACAGACAGACGGACGGACGGGCGGACAGACAGACATACACACACAGACACACACAGGGAAAGAGACCGATGATTAGATAGATAGATAGATAGATAGATAGATAGATAGATAGATAGACAGATAGATAGATAGATAGATAGATAGATGGATGGATGGATGGATGGATGGATGGATGGATGGATGGATGGATGGATGGATGGATGGATGGATGGATGGATGGATGGATGGACGTATGGATGGATGGATGGATGGATGGATGGATGGATAGATGGACAGACAGACAGGCATATAGATAGGCAGATAGGCAGACACATATAGATTGATAGATAAATATATAGATAGACACATAAACAGATAGACAGATAGATGTCTCAGTGTATGTCTGACTGTCCACGTAAAGATGATGTATGTGCGATAAGGCTTATACAGACATAGACAGGCATACGTAGACATACAGACACATAGACACAAACATAGGCGCATACACAAACACACAGAGACGGACAGAAAGAGAGACAGGTCAACGGATGCAGAGAAACAGCAATGTAAAATAAAAGGCTGCTCCTCTCTTCGATCAGCATCTGCTGGAAAGTACAGTCTGTTGTTCCTGGTACACGTCTTGCCTTTGGCCGGTATCACGAAATAGAGTATCCGTCCTAAGACTATCCGGGGATGTATGAATTTATCCCCGGATGGAATAAACCGGTTTAGAGTATCCGGGGGTATAAACCATTCTATCCCCCATCGTCATATGCGTCACGAAAGCCAAGACGAAAATCTAGTCAAAATCACCAAAAACGAAGTAAATTAATTTCAGGTCGACGTACAAACTAAAGACACGCATTACGCAACTTAAAATTTTTATGTGTACAATAAATCCAAACAGTACGACTGAATACACTTAGAAACCGCCAAAATGCAAACTAAACCGAATACTCCATTTCGCTAAGGGGGATACTCATGTATGGGGGATACTCTATTTCGTGACACCGGTGTTCATTCACAGTTGCTGGTCCCTCCATCTGGAACTCTCCACCTCCCCATGTTCGCAACTCTCCTATTGAGAGAGACTGTCTTACACTCTCAAATAAAAACTTACCTCGACAAGTCTGTATATGGCTTTAATTGGTTTCCCGGCTTCAATGTGTACTTCCGAACTGTGCAAGAAGGTTATAATCAAACTACAGTCTGTAGTAGTGTATTGTATTGGCCTGTTACTTAGCCGTAAAAGATATCTACTTTCGATCTTCTTCAAAAACAACCAGGCGCTTTATGATTCCGGTAAGAGACAAGGTCGTGTTCTTCTTACTAGCTATTCTCTTCATCCATTCATCCATCTATCATCGATCGATCCATCCATCCATCCATCCATCCATCCATCCATCCATCCATCCATCCATCCATCCATCCATCCATCCATCCATCCATCCATCCATCCATCCATCCATCCATCCATCCATCCATCCATCCATCCATCCATCCATCCATCCATCCATCCATCCATTCATCCATCCATCCATCAAATCAATTATCCATAAATCCACCAATCCAATAATCCATCAATCCATCCATCCATCCATCCATCCATCCATACATCCAACCATCCATCATTCCGTCAATCCATTCATTCATTCAACTTGTTTTCCTTAGCTGTTTACCTCCTCTTCCATCTTGTTCCTGCGCTTGTTCTTCCTGTTCTTGTTCTTCTTGTGTGCTTTTTATATTCTTCTCGTGCCTGCTCTTGTTCCTCTCTCCTCCTTCTTCGTCTCCTTCGTCTTTTTCTAATAATTGGTCTTGCTTTTTCTTCATCGTTTCTCTGCTACTATTCCACCGTTTTCTTCAATCTATTGTTCTTGCTGTTCTTATATTCTTGTTCACGTTCTTCTTCCACATGGTGGACGTTTTACCGACGACTGCAGAGAGAGAGAGAGGCAGCGAGAGAGACAGAGAGGCAAAAACGGAGACCGAGAGACAAAGAGAGAGAGAGAGACAGAGATGGACAAAGAGAGACAGCGATAGACAGATCGAGACCCAGAGAGACGTGACTGGAATAATTCTGCGTTGCTTGCTTCGAGTGAGTTCCGCTTCGATCGTTAGCAGACGGTGAACTGAATGCGCCATTTATTCACTTCGCATTCCCTCGACCGACGACGACGACGACCCATCTGCTACCCTGCTTACCTCCCTACGTCCCTCTCCCCTTCACTCAGTGCATCGGCTTTTGTCTCTCTTTGTCTCTCCTTGTCTATTTATGTCTCTCCTTTTCTCTCAGTCTGTCACTATCTATCTATCTATCTATCTATCTATCTATCTATCTATCTATCTATCTATCTATCTATCTATCTATCTATCTATCTATCTATCTATCTATCTATCATCTATCTATCTATCTATCTATCTATCTATCTATCTATCTATCTATCTATCTATCTATCTATCTATCTATCTATCTATCTATCTATCTAACTGTTTGCCTGTCCATCTATCTTTCTACCTATCTCTCTTTTTCTTTCTATATATCTAGCTGTTTCTTTCTGCTCTCTCTCGTTCTCTCTCTCACTTTCCATTTCTTTATGACTGCCTTTTCTATCTAAGTTGGTCAGTATTTCAACGCTTGCCTTCCTGTCTATAGCCTTGCACGTCTGTCTACGTTTATCACTCTGTCTGTCTGTTTGTCTGTCTTTTGACATGTCTTTGATCTACGTTATCTTTCTGTATATGCCAGTAATTCCTTTCTGTCTCTCTGTATGAATGTCTGTGTCTGCATCTTATATCTGTAAGTCTGCGTCTGAATCGTGCCAATTAATATGTCTCTTTCTGTATCTCAAATACCATAGACTATTTTTTAATCTATGTCCCTTTGTAGCTGTCTGCCCGTTTGCCTCTTCCTGCTTTCCTGTCTGCGTGTATCTGTCTATATCTTTCTCCCGCTGTCTCGGTCAAGACATGTTTACACAGAAACTGTACCATAGCTCGAAACTCTGGAAATGTACTCACTTTATTAATGGTCTCCAGTTCTAATTGCTGTCTAGCCATCGCTTTGTCACGCATCGTGTGTGATTGATAATTAATGAGAGAGCATTCGGTTCCAGAAAGATTTAGGTAAATATCAACAATAATGACTGGGAAATAATAATAATAATAATAATAATAATAATAATAATAATAATAATAATAATAATAATAATAATAATAATAAAATAATACCTTACCATCCAACTTTTCAATAAGCGGTGGCATTCCGCGGCACTTTTTTCCGCACTGGACTTCGACGAACTGGTGCCGTTCCAGACGTTATTTCGTTCTTTTTAATAAATGTTTACGTCTCTGAGGGACTTAAACATTTGCCTCAGGGCAGAAAATAAAAATAAATAAAAAATTCTTTAAAAAAATAATAATAATAATAACATTAACAACAACAACAACAACAACAACAACAATAATAATAATAATAATAAAATGGACAATGACAAAAGTAATTATAATAACCACAATGATTTTAGCAACAACAACAATGACATTAATAAAATAGTGAAAACAACAATTACTGCAATGATAGTAACAATGATAACAGAACTAATAACAACAACATGACGATGTTATTAATGACAGTATGTTAATCATCCCTGGGCATTTTCCATGATCGGCTCAACGACATGGAATGGGCTTCCCCTGGAGATCCTTCTCCTCCCAAGGGTCCCATCCTCTCCGTTCTATCAGTTGCTCAAGACTGCTTGCTTCCGTCTGGCCAGGGTCGGAAACGTCTCAGTAGAGATCTTGAAGGGGCGCTATATAAATTCCGATTGATTGATCGACAATAACAACAACACCAATAATACTACTACTAATAACAAAAACAATGGCAATTATAATGATAATAGGAATGTTACTGTCTTACACTTCTACTACTACTTGCTACTGCTACTCCTACTGCTACTGCTACTACTACTACTACTACTACTACTACTACTACTACTACTACTACTACTACTACTACTACTACTACTACTACTACTACTAATAATAATAATAATAATAATAATAATAATAATAATAATAATAATAATAATAATAATAATAATAATAATAATAATAATAATAATAATAATAATAATAATAATAATAATAATAATAATAATAATAATAGTAATAGTAATTAATAAATACAATAATAATGATTAATAATGGGAGTAATAAAACAATAATAATGATAATATATAATAATGAATAGCTTAAACATAATAATTATAATAATACATGTATCAATTATCCCGTACAGTTGCTGAACCGTGTGTTCTGACAGCTGGAAATGATTGCAATTAATTGCAACCGGAAATTTTGACGACAGATCTTCAGAAGAAACTCCCACAGGCACTGTATCTGTATGCACCGTTGATGGAATTTAATTGGAACACAAGGCAAATAATTTTAAATGAACGGTTAGTATAATTGAAAATAATTAACTGCGATTAGAAGAGATTTCGGGCCATGCCCAATATGAATCATCTTGGAGTCTATAAAGTTATAAAACTACTCAATTCAGCTATAATCACATCAAATCGAATCAATTTATTGTTCCCAGAAACAAAACAAAATGAATAACATGAAACTACAGTAAATAAAATTTCACAACCATAGTGCATAATAAGTACACTGACCGTACATTGTCAGTGGGAAGATGAGAGGGCGAGGATGGGCCACTCGTCCTCATACATGTATGCCGAGGCAAAGAAAATGAAGTCGTACAGATTTCATACCCATAGCTGCCTCTCAGGCCAGCTCAATAGACTGCTCTTCGCTTCTCTGATTTACCCAACACTGGTTTGGACAATGGTTGACTAGTAAGAAAGAAGTTTATAAAAATGCTGAGTGAGAAGCTAAGTACATAAGCTATTGAAAGCTGTGGAGTTAACAAAAATAATCTTTTAAAGAATCTTAGAAACGTGAGAGAATCTGTGAAATAATAAAGATAGAAACCAAGAAAAGGTCTTAAAAACTGTGTAGGTCCAAATAAGCTCGTTAAAAATTTGTTGACAGCTAAGTACGTCAGCATCACTATCTTCATATTCTTCGTCATCATCAGTCATCATCATCACCACCACCACTATCATCATCACCGTTATCATCGCCATCATCGACATCGTCATCACCTTAATCATTATCATAATCATAATCATCATCATCATCATCGTCATCATCATCCTTAATCATTATCATCATCATCATCGTCATCATCACCATCACATCATCATCATCATCATCATCATCATCATCATCATCATCATCATCATCATCAACATCATCATCATCATCATCATCATCACCACCATCATCATCACCATCATCATCACCATCATTATCATCTTCCCTAAACGCTTTTGGCGGCAGTGGGTGCGAAAAAATAACCTCCATTCTTTGCGGTCATTTTTCAAGCTTAGTGATGCTTTAGTAGACATTCGACGTCTTATTAAGTCTTCATTTACATTGTCTATCTTAATCTGCCTTTGCTTCTTCTTCCTCCCATCTTGCACGCAATACACTGTCTGCAATTGCGTCGACTGACATTCTCTCCACTTTACCAAACCCATGGCACACGGTAACCGAGGGGTTAGGTAGCTCGGCCTGGAACGCGGAGTGTTCGGATTCGAGCTTCCACTCGGGAGGTCATCGTGTAAGGACCTTGAACATAAATAATTTGCTCAGCACCATCGATGTATTCTGTAGTATGGTCGTTTGTGCACTTCTGAACTTTGGAAGGAGGGCAAGAAGAGAAATGTAAAGAAGTCGACTTTTTCTTACGCTAATTAGACTCATTTCGTTTCGGTAGGTGACGCTGCTATCGCACTATGCACTAAGAACATGACCGCCCATAGATGTTGACTCGTTTCGTTTCAGTAGGTGACGCTTCTATAGCACTATACGCGTTAAATGAAAGCCGTGGTGCGCGATAGACTATTGCCGTGCTGTATAACCTGCGGCCCGCTGGTGATTACTCAAATTTTTCTGAGCCGTCTTAGGACGGGCAAAATCTAGCCATATATAATTCTAATTATATACACCTTCTGAAAGAACTGATCCGGAAGAATTGTCTGATTAATTATCCTACTACGTCATTTGGTGATCCCTCTTTTCATCCAATCGGACAACCATCAGCCTTCCGCTGTCTTCGTGTCATCAACAAGACTAGAACGGGTCTTTGGGGTCAGTGGACCCGCGTGGGTGGAACAACCTTCGCGCATCAATTCAGAAAGATGAAAGTGTTCATGCCTTGACAAAAGTAATTGGACTGAAATCTGATTAAATTTCCATACGCTAGGCGCCCTTGCGGCCACGTTCCACGTTCTACTCTAACCTCAACACATGTTCTCTTTAGCCGGGGTTGGATCGCGGGCGCTCCTGAGTAGATCATCTAGAAGGGCGCTATATAAATCTCTGAAATGAATGAATGAGCGAATACGTAGTGACGATCACATCGTAGTACATTCCTTCACAGTAGCCTAATAATAAAAATATTTATTCTTTAATGAACCGCCTGAGAAACGCACTGCGCTGCACATGTACATTGTACATGTTATGACGATTAAACAAATCACAAGAACACAAATGAGAGAAGACATAATTCAACAAAGTTGCAGCCATGCCAAGCGCAAGCAAGGCTAATTGTACTTTTGGTGCCACCTACGGAATGAAGGTATGAGCTAAACCGAGGGGGCCTAACTGGAATCGAGCCAGGTCCGTGAGCACTTCAGGCAAGAGTGTTATCCCTTATACTATCCCCCTCCCCTACGTTACAAACGTTATGCTTCTTTTGGTTGTGATTTTACAACTATAATAACACTAGCAGTTTTTACCCGGCGTTCGCCCGGGTTTTCCCCAAGCGTAATTTGTAACGGCTGCAAATAAAGGCTACTTCCTTACTTACTATATTTGATGATGGGCTTCAAATACATGTATTTATGAACATGTCCATATATCTGAACGGAAACGATATTTAGAGGTGAAAGTAGTTGCTTTGCCCGTGTACTGCACGGGTTATCTCTACCTTATATATAGGCGTATTATTTGTTCCCCGGGCTAAATAATTATAATAGACTCGGCCGTTTTTCTATAACCTATTTTCTATTATAGGCGTATTATTTGTTCCCCAGGCTAAATATAATAGACGAAGTTCGGCCGTTGTTCTATTACCTCGTTGAGCTCGGCACATTATCGCTCGAAATTTTTCGAGGCGAAGCCGTGTTATTTGACAAAAGCTCCTGATTTGCATGTGACGTCATTTGCATGTGACGTCAGAGAAATGACCGTCCGTATTGAGTAGGAGATAGGACCTTATGGTTGAAAAATGTCTAAAATGTCTATATATCGGCATTTAAAGTAAACTGCGAGCTGAAAATAGTCGCGTTAAACTACGCCTGCTTTTAAAAAGGGTTTGTACAATTTTCATAACTCTAGACCATTACGTTTCGGAGCCTTTAGCTTTGTCACGGAAGGACAGCTCTGCTTTATATATAAGATATCATTACTATGTCGCATAAAGTGTCGTCATTACGTCTTGTCTAATCTAATACGATCAAATAAAGTTTAGTATAATAGTCTACTATAATCTAATCTAATCTAATCTATTGGCTTCTATTGCGCCGTTATCATGATGCATAAAGCCTAAAATATTCAGGCGCAATCTCTTAGCCTAGAGAAGTCAAAATCTCACAAGTCTGAGAAACGAGAAGAAATAAAACTGTCGACTCAGATTAGTTTTACGCTTAGTGATATTACACTCGGTGGTGTAGGGGTATGTTCGGTGCCTTGCAGCTGGAGGGTTGCGGGTTCGAATCCACCTCAAGCCGCCGCGTAGGGACCCTGGGCAAGTCCTTCACTCGCAATTGTTCATGCGCTTCGGCGTGAAACTCCGATTCAGCGTCCGCGCTGTAGTCGGGAGCGCCTCTGAGTAGAAATCTTGAAGGGGCGCTATAACAAGTGCTCATACAGTACATACACTGTAGGTACATAAATACATACACAACAATAGCCTTATATTGAGCGCATTCTCGCATCAGTGCGCCTCTCCTTCCCAACGTCAAGAACCTTTATTTCTGAAACAAACACTGCAAACAACCTTAGTGTGACTTGGCGCCACTGACCTTAAGTTTGGATTCGCCTTGGAAGTAGGAAGGACTTGCCCTTGACCAATCCCTTCGGATGGACTCGAGCAGCATGATGTCGGGAAACTGGACGCGGAAGCCAGTGAAATTGACCCCTCCGTAACGGAATGCGTCCAGGTCAAGGTCATCCATCTCCTGTCAAACGACAAGGTCAAGGTCATTCACCTGCTTAAAAGCATTTATAGAAATTTAAGAAACTTATTATGCATATACGCATAAGCTATAATGCATACATACATACGTACATAGATACATACACACACTTGCATACACACATGCATTCATATATACATGCATATACACGGAAGCATTCATTCATACGTACATACATACATATACAAAGCATAGGCCTACATGAATGCATCCATACATTTTTGCAAGTAAGATCTATGTGCAACATAACTGCCAACACACCTCTCAGAAATTTTGCAGGACCTAAGGTCAAATGGTAATTCGGCTGAGTATGAACCTTCCAACTTACCTTTGCACTAATTACATAAACAGAGAAAAGAATAACGGACTCAATTTTGTCACCATTGGGTAATAACCATACTCTATAAGGCTTAAGTGCGCTACGTGTACCTACAGCAAGCGACCACGTGATTGGATGCCTAATTTATATTGCGCCTGGTTTAAAGAAGTCACTTGTTGCTAACCAGTCCACCGATGACGTAGTGATATCCATTTCGGTGCATTCCAACGTTCTGGATCTACAACATGGAAAACAATTCATCTGATTCCGAAGGTAAGATTCCCTCTTTTCGGAAGTTAAGAAGCGACGGTTAAGAAGGTAGAAGTAAAGGTACAGGTACAGGTAAAGGAGAAGATAAAGGAGAAGATAAGGACGAAGGTAAAGGAGAAGATAACGACGAAGGTAAAGGAGAAGATAACGACGAAGGTAAAGGAGAAGGTAAGAGTAAAGAGACAGAGATATTTATATACAAGTAGCCTAAGTAGGTAGAAGAAGCAGATACAGATTACAGAGGCAGAAGGAGACATAATAACGCATATACATAGAGAGAGACAAACAAACAGATGCACAGCTTGACAGAGATAAGGACACAAACACTGGGAAAGATGCCCAGACATTCAGACAGACAGACACATAGGCATACATACAGACAAACAGCCACACAGTCAAATACAAAGAGACCGATAGACAGACACACAGACATACACAGACAGCCAGAAAGACGTATGATTCTATACTGGGAAGGCTGAATAGTGTAGGTCCTTTCGTTCTTTAGCCGGGTGCTCTATCAAGGCGACGGATATTAAACGTCAGAAGAAGACCTCGACTGGCATCAAATATTCATAATCCAATCGCTGAACCTCTGAATGACAGTTCTTCTTTTGAAAGAATTAGTGTCTCCTACTGAAGGTTGCATAGTCTACCTCCTTTGGCGTACATTAATTGCCATACAAAACATGAATTCTCAGACATAGGGGCGTACACTACCCAAGCGGACATGTGACCCGAAATTCTTACTAAAACATGCAGAGCTTGTACTATACCACATTGCTTGCCATAGCATTCCTGAATTCTCTTTCCATGGCATACCGAGAATGTCTCACTATATAGCTTATCGTAATCATAAACTCCACATTTTCTAAAGCCCTCCTCCAAAGCTAAGCGCAGGGCACCAGTTTATTGACGACGTCAGAGGTGGACATTTAATTTGGAGAAGTGCTCAGTGACGCATCTGGGGAAGAGAAGCAACAGATTTCCTATGTAATGGCCCTAATGGGGACCGGTATTGAAAGTGAAGAAGAAAGGGATTTTGGACTGATTATGCAAAAAGATGCTACGTGATCAAAGAAGGCTAACTCAACAGTAGGTATGGTAAGACAACAGCCAGTTGAGACAAGGATACAATACTGAGGTTGTACAAGTCACTGGTTAGGATGCTTAGGCCACAGTTAGAATACTGCATCTATAGGCGTGGAATCTATGACATTGAATAACTGGATAACGTGCAGATAAGACTACAAACATGATATGACGTTACAAGGATTTGAGCTATGAAGAAAGGTAGAAAAGCTGTGGAGCAACAACATTAGAGAGAAGGAGGAGCAGAGGAGATCTCATCGAAGCTGATACGATTATCATTGGATAGGTAGCACTCCTGTGCAGTAGGAGAGGTTCTTTAAATTAGCACCAAACAAAGAATTTAGGGGCACAATCGGGGGGTATAAATTATTTAAGGAGGAGAAAGGAACATTAGTGCATAAAATTCTTCAGTGCAAGAGTAACTGTTGTAGACAAATGGTTTGGAGGGGCAGAGGAGATCTAATCGAAACTGACAAGATTATAATTGGAAAGGGAGCACCACTGTTGTTGACACTATCACAGCCTTTAAGAGGAAGCTATAAAAGATGGGCGATCAAGCGTTCCAGATTAAATTGCAATGGACATAACGCAAGTTACACGTCCTCTGGACCAATTAAAATCCTGGCTATGTTATATATTATGCATTTTATGCATACATATATATATATTGTGATACGTAGTGTCACTGGACATCCACTGGTATCCAGTGGAGATTCGAGTCCGGTTGCCATAGAGACCAGAGAGAGACAGAGAGAGACAGAGAGAGAGACAGACAGAACAAAGCTGCTAAGGCGGGTTTCAGTAACGACGAGAAAGCTTGAAAGGCGGAGGATGAGATGGATTATGATAGGAATTCTTTAATAGGTGGGACTTTAATTTGGAGTTAAAGAAAGCCTGTGGGGTGATAAGTAACATGAAGCCTGATGCTGAGAACCGTGGTAGAACAGCGGTGTTGGACCGGAACTGAGAATGTTGCGAAATTCAGTGGGAAGTTCGTTCAAGGGTTGGGGCGCAGTGTAGAAGATGGATTGATTGAGAACTTACAGCCAGTAGTGAGAAAGGAGGATGATAGAGTAGAGCGGTAGAGCGGGGTGGCTGAATGGTAAAGATTTCGCGAAGGTAGGTAGTTGAGCTGGGAGTATATTGTAGGTAGTTATAGGTTCCGGATAGACTTCAAAGTGAATGCACTCAGGGATTTTGAACCAGTGGAATGATTTCAAAACAGGAGTTTTTATGGCGATGCTTGGAATCTATTAGAGAAGGACAGAAGAAGAGAAAAAAGCTTAAGGGTCTGCTTTCCTCTTCTTCTCTCCTTCTCTAATAACACCTCCAACCTCTTCTCCTTTTTCTGATTACTTTATACGCGCGTCGGATGTCCATGTCCAAAGCACGACATTTTTCTTTTGTAGACGCTGGATCAACCGTATGGAATTCTCTGCCATCTGTATTTAAACTTAAAGTGTGGTCAATGTGCGCCAGCTTAAGAAATGCATAATACATTAGCTATTTGCTATGTAGTTTGTCTTCGATCTGAAGACATAATACCCTTGCATCAAAGTATTTCTATACTTTTCATTTCGCTTCCTTTTATTTCTATTGCTTTATACTTATAAATGATATGTAGGCTTGCAGCGCAACGACATTCAAAATGTTAATATTGTGCTTTTCTTCTGTAAAATGACTAAAATAAAATTGCACTTCCAAAGTTAACATACCCTGATGAATTGCGAAAACTGTTGAAAATGACGTCTTGAATTATGCTTTGGAAGCTAGGTAAACTTATTAGCGAGATTTGTCCCTTCTGGTCTCACCTTTGAATCCCTACTAATACATTCTTTGAGTGACTATTATAAATAATACCGATTGTTATTATTGGTATTCAATAAACTGATTGACTGATACTGCTACTACCATTACTACAACCACTGTTGCTATTTCTACCTCTACTCCTACCACTGCAGCTGTTACCAAGCCCTACTTCTATTACTATTGATAGTAGTAATGTCAACGGAGAAGCTTGGCTTTGTTGTGCAGAGTAGTTCTGGCGTGATAACGTCGGCGGCGGCGTTGGTTCAAAGAGAAGCGCCGAACGATGAAAGGATCGGGCGAACACATTGGGTTGGAAAGATAATGAAATCCCTTTCAACCTCAGGAACATATCTCAGCGCTCGAAACAAATGAACAAGACCATCTACGTCTGACCTCCTCGTCTTCCAACCAACCTCTCCTCTGTTTACTCCTCTCCTTTCCTTTCTTCCTTTCTTCCTTTCTTCCTCTTTTTGAAGTCGCTAACACTTTATATTCATGGCTGCCTTTCAGGATAGCTTAAGCTACTGTTCTTTCTCCTTTTCAGTTTCTAATTCCTCTTCGACATCATCCTCAACCTCTTCAAGTTCCTCGTCTTCTTCCTCTATTCTTCCTCCTCCACTCCTTCCTCCTCCTTCTCCTCTTTCTCCTCCTCGTCTTCCTCCTGCTCTTCACCTTCTGCTTCCTAATCCTACTCTAATCCTTCCTCCCACGTTCAGTGCTGCTGCTGCGTTCTTCTTCTTTTGTCACGCAACCATATCGAATTCATTACAATCATAATATGTTGTCCTATATTATATATATGCATACTACATATATATATATATATATATATATATATATATATATATATATATATATATTACATATCTCAGCGCTCTGAAACATTCCATATATACTATACTCCTACCATTGCTGCTGTTACTATGTCCTACTTCTATTACTATTGATAGTAGTAATGTCTATATATATATAATCGCCCAAAGCAGAATAGAGAAAACGAAGCCTAGAAGAGACGACAAAACTACAAGACTCCTTCACAAGCAGAACCGGATGACAACTCAAACTAACGTTTCCCTTGAGGCGTAAGTGTTACTACATACCCGAGGTCTTTCATGTTAAGACATGCTGTCCTTTAAACTAGATAATTAAATTCATGTTTATTACTGAATATCAACGACAGCATATTGAGTGTACAATTATCGACAGTTAGCATGCATTAAAGGAGTTTAAACATGGCAATAACGCTCATAGATTTAAAGTCTAAACTACCTAGACGTACAATAATTTCTCTTACTGATTTTCATAATTATGTGGAAACAAAACACTATACGATACACATTATTCTGGCAAGCGTTTAGCATTAGTTACTTAGCTGAGACTGAGAACATCTCACTGCAACTGAGCCATATCTCAAAACTAGGAGGTTCTGCATGCTGTAAGTGAAGCTGCATTGACTCCAAGAAATTCTATCCTATCCAATTCTATCCTATCCTAGTCTATTCTACCCAATTACAGTGCTTTCCTATCTTACTATAGTTTATCCTACCCTAGACAATTCTATCCTACTCAATTCTATCCTACCCAGTTCTACCCAATTCTATCCTTTCCGACCCATTTCAATCCTACCCAATTCCATCCTACCCAATTCTATCGTATCCTAGCCAATTCTATCCCAACAAGTTCCTTCCTACCCAATTCTATCCTATCCTAGCTAATTCTATCCTACCCAATTCTATCCTATCCAATCCTTTCCAATCCATTCCAAACCTATGCTTCCCTATCCTGCCTATCCTTTCCTTCTCTGTCTTACTCTATCCTATTCCAAGACACGTTCAGAGACAAATGCAGAGCATACAGGTTCGTTGGTCTGTTTCTGCGTAGCTGATGCCTTCGTTGAGCATCATATTGGTGACGAATGGGGTGACGAATGGCAAAGATGGAGACGTAGGGGTCACAAGGGGAATGTGGCCGACGAATGAAGCCAGAAAGGAGGCCACACGGGTGATTGGTCGCACGGACAGAGGGACGTTAACCGTCCCCAGGACAAGGGCAATGACATTCGATGCGGGCATACAAACTATCCATTTGCCCAATGCAGCGTAACAGACTACCGTGCCAAACCATCCAATTGTGTTCTCCAACTACTCCCCGCCTCCTCCTTCTCCTCCCGCGCCCCATCTTCCTCCTCCTCGTCTAATCCTCCTTCCCACCTCCTCTTTTTCTCAGCCTCCTAGTTTGTCCTCCATCCTCCTTCTCTCTATCTCTTCCTCCTTCCTTCCCCCTTTCCTTTCATCCTCTAGTCCTTTCTCCAACCATCCATCTCCTCCTCCTGCTCTCCTCTTATCCTTCTTTCTCCCACCTCCCTCGTCTCATCGTCCTATAGTCCTTTCTCTCTAGCTTTCCTAGCCCCTCCTCCCCTCCTCCTCCTTGCCCTTCCTCAATCTTCTTCTCTGCTCCTCCTAGTTTTCTCTCCATTCATCCATCTCCTCTCATCCCCATAGTTCTTTCTCCCTCTCTTCCTCCACTTCCTCCTCAACCACTTTTCTTTCTGTTCATGCTTCACCTCCTATTTTTCTTCTGCATGCTCCTTGAGGTCAGCATTTTCCTCAGTTCCCAATTTATCTCATTCCATTCCTCTGTCATTCAGTCAGTCATTTAATTGGCCAGCCAGTCAACCATTCAGTCAATTAGTCAGTCAGTCAGTCAGCCAGTCAGTCAGTCAGTCAGTCAGTCATTCAACCAACCAGTCAGCTAAATTCAGCCATTTAGTCAGTCAATCAGTCAGTCCAGTCAGTCAGTCATCTCAGTCAGTCAGTCAGTCAGTCATCCAACCAGTCATTAAATTAGCCAGCCATTTAGTCAGTCAATCAGTCAGTCAGTCAGCCATTCAGTCAGTCATCAGTCAGTCAGACAGTCAGCTAGTCAGTCAGTCAGTCAGTCAGTCAGTCAGTCACTCAGTCACTCATTCAATCAATCAGTCAGCCAACCAGTCAGCTTTAAAGTCAATTAAATTAGCCAGCCATTCAATCAGTCAATCAGTCAATCAGTCAGTCAGTCAGCCAGTCAGGCACCCAGACGAAATAGCCCTGTTCAGTAGCAGTTATGAAAAGGCGTCAGATAAGTGGATACAAATACATTGTGCAGCGCATCATAACCCATCATCACCGCAACGACTCATATTGAGGCCACAGCAATTCCCAGCAGCTGCAGTAGCAAGCCATGAGTATCAGCACCACGAAGGACTGACCAATGTAATCAAACGGTCATTGTCCACACAGCCAGAGGACTAAGGTACCAGACCAGTGGACGATCGATGATTAATGTCCATTAGTACTTGTCCTATAGGACGCATAGGGACGTTCGAGGGCACGCTTTAGTGCCTGTGGAGAGTTGCTCAGTGCGGTGAACGTGTAATGAGTGGTTCAGAGGTTGGAGTGCAAAGAGGTCGGTTCGAATGGGCCATCATTTCCTAATTCGTTTAAACTTAATACGTCGGGGTAAGAAGATAACAAGAAGAAAGGCCAAGGCCGAGTAAGTAGGGGTGAGGGCAATGATCCACAGCATAACTATGATGATGACGGTGGTGGTTATGATGATGAAGGATTATAAACTTAATCAATCATAAACTTAAAAGGATGATGACGATGATGACGTTGCCGACAACGATGTTAACGATGATGGAGATGAAGATGTTGTTGATGACGATTTTGATGACAGTGATGGTGTTAATGGTGGTTATGTTGGTGGCGGTGATACTACTACTGAGGTTCTACTAGTACACAACATATCTAAACCTTTAACGCTGTTACTTCTCAGGTTTGCAACTCTCTCCCACCGAGAGACTGTCTTTCGCTCTAAATGGGAGAGCTGACATAATTTCAGTATGTTTAGGGTTCTTTATGTTTGTCCAGCTTCAATGTGCAATTCTGAACTTTATAAAGAGGGCATTATAAAATTACACCACTACTGCTACTGCCACTGTACTGCTAAATACTACTACTTTACTCTACTACTATTATTATTATTATTATTATTATTATTATTATTACTTTTAGCAGTAGCAGTAGTAGTAGTACTACTAATAATAATAAAAATAACAATAATAATAACTAACTACTAATAATAATAATAATAATCATCATCATCATACTAATAATAATATAATAATAATAATAACAAAAATATTGACAATGATAACAGTATTAATAATCATGCTGTCTTCTTTGTTATATCCATGTTTCAATCAAGAGCTGATAGATTAGCATGCATCCTTATAATTAGAACAGGTGCGATGAGCAGCTGATGACTTTTACTTGAATATAGATGATGTCATTATCTGATATGGCTTCGCAGAACACGGATATTGGTCACGTCATGAGTTTTTGTTCTCCTCTCCTTTCCCTGTCTCACATTCGAGCACCGGCATGTCCCGTGCATAATTTAATTATTAAAAATGCGCTAGTTATTTATGCTTGTCATCTGCGTAGAGCTCCTATTTACCTTCAAACACTTGTGTACACACACATCTACCCCCGCAGTCTGGGATCTTCGGTTATGCATCTTTTGATTGGCACAGCACTGTCATGGACCCTCGTGCATTCTACGTCGCTGCCCCAAGGAATGGAACCGACCAGCAATGCTTCGCCGATGTTTGAAGTCTGTTTCTTCTTTCCAGAAACGCCTCAGAACGCATTATATCTCGTGGGCTTTCAAACATCTGGATATCTAACAGTTATTCTAACTACTCTTTACGCGGCTACTGGCTAACCGGGACGAAGATTCACATTTCTGTGTGACTTGCACGCTAGACTTTGAAGATAAGGCTGGGGTCCCAATCCCATCCACGATAGAAAGACGTTTTGAGATTCATGCTACTATAGCAAACTTAGCTCAGTAATGAGTACACTGTCGATGGGAATATCAGAGGAAGCGGCACACTATATTTCATACGCCGAGGCTAAGAAAATGAAATCGCTAACACTAGGTACCAATGGTTGCACCTAGGGCTATCCTAAGAGACTGTTTCTCTTTTTTCTTCTCCTGCTTCTAATTCTCCATTTTGTTGATTGTCGACCAAAAAATAAGCAAAAACCAGACGCAACAGAATCCGTAGTAGCAGCTTCTGTAATACAGAATGTTTCCATTATTGGGTTTCTGTGTTTTCTGAAGTTCATTTTGCATTTATGAGTGCAGCCTTTGTATTCGTTACACCGTCGTGTAATCCATTTAGTGTTCGGGTTCCCCAAGAGAAATGAAAACGGACATATTCGTCCCTGCTAAGAGACCGAGTACCGACTGACGAGTACTGACCAATGACGCGGTGTTTCACCGGGGAAATTGACCGACCGCCTGAGCCTCATTCAGCGTCATTAGGGCTCCTAGTCGAGAGCCTCTCAGAGTGGATTTTCCTAAGCAATGCGGGCTTACAGGATTCCACTTTTATTGTCTGCGCGTTTTACCGTTGCCCGATCTTTACTGTCACCGTTAAAGTACTGGTATTAGCTAATGCAAGAATGCATAACAATCTATATCCGTTACAGTCGCGTTGTATAAATTTGAAATTGCAATTTCATTTCGATCAATAACTTATGTCATTGCGTCCTCGACTTAAGACTTACCTGTTTCAATTGCTCATCCACCCCAGTGGCGGCTCTACAGGGGGCCAGGGGGCACTTCCTCAACTGAGGTTGTGGCCCCCCCAGTGGCCCCCCAAATTTTATTCCAAAATATTATGAAATATGGTATCATTTAATTTTGATATTTTCAAAGGTATGACTTACTTGCTTAAGCATGATGCATGATGAAATCCGATGTCATTTTATTCGTGGTGTTTTCACAGACAGGATCTATTTACTTCCTTAAGTCTTAATTATTTTCTTGGCGTATAAACTACTTCTTGCTATCCATCACTGACTCCCTATACGCAAGTATATTGAGTACAGGGTAGCTGCCCTGGTATGGCAACATCACCAGCTAAGGCCTAGCCCAATTTATCTTCGAGAGCAAGCTGTCTGACTTCGGGTATCCAAGGACGTCGTCCCCAATGCTTTACGGAAAAGGGAGTTCTCTTGGTTTCGTTCGCTCATACTGCAACTATGAAGAATCGAGCCTTTTCAGTGGTAGGTTTGGAACGCCCTTCCTTTAGACCTATGCCTACACACTGAGACTCTATCTGAATCCTTCCTCAACAAACTTAAAACTGTACTACTCAAACAGAGTGTTCATAAAATGCCCAGGCGCTTTTCGGGCTCTGCTGCAGATAAAACTCTGGGCATCCCGTTCTGAAGTGGACCCACAGGCTGCATTTAGACAACTTGTCTACATCCAGTTATTATATCATTCCGAACTAAATTGACAATACTCTGACCATTCGCTTAGCCTACTATTATTGGTATACAATCTTTAACGCCAAAACACAAAGTCTTTTCTGATTTTAGACATATCTGCAAAGCAAATATGTCTGATATTCGTTTCAGAGAGCAGTTTATCAATGCTGTTAGTTGAATGTGTTCGTGCAGAGTCGATTATCATGGGTGCCTTTGTGGAACAGTTTGACTCTAGGCATGACAGTCTTAATAAAACTTGCACTTAATTAAAAATACATGTATTGTTTGTAGTTCATAGGTTTTACTTTTAACAAAGTGAGTCTGTTTCCATTTGTGTCTTAACTTGAGGCTGTTGATTAAACAATTCATGTAGCTCCAATACAGGTCTCTTGTCACCATTCTCACTTTTGACGAAAATAGACTGGCCCCTCCATCTGTTTCCCCGGCCCCTCCGTGGCCCCCCCTGTTGCAAAAGTCTAGAGCCGCCACTGCACCATAGGCTGCCTGTCTTATCGAACTGATATGCTGGGTGTTGACCTGATTACGGCTTGGTTTTTGGGCGCTATCCTTTGATGGCTTGTGAATTAGACACCGGTGTGATAGACATTACAACAGCTCTCACTCTCCAGCCTTATCATTATTCACCTAGATTTTGGAACTTTTTCCTTCTTCTCAGGCACTTATGCCCGAACTGTAACAGCTCTTGGCCTGTGCAAGGAGCACGGAGAGTAAGGGTTCGAACCTCCACTCAGGTGGTTACCGTGATGGGCCCTTACAATTATTGCTAAGTGCAATCGATGTTCTGTCGCATTGTCGTGTGGGCACTTCTGAACTTTAGAAAGAGGACAATATCAAATGCAGTTGTAGTAATGGTAGTAGTAGTGGTAGTGGTAGTAGTAGCAGTAGTGGTAGTAGTAGTAGCAGTAGCCGTAGCAGTGCATTAGCAGTAGTAGCAGTGGACACACGAATATCTATAAGGTGGACCTGATTGAGGATGGCGAGTAGGACTTGTTCGGAGCTGAGATCTAGGATGATCCTCTTGTTGTCCTTGGGACCTCGTGCGTCGATCTGGCGCAGAGAGGCATAGCAGTCCGTCGCATCCGAGATCCTCATCGCTTCGATCTCCAACGACAAACCTCCTCTCGACAACAACAGATGCATCTGCTCCAGCCGCGACAGACCTAAGCAAACCCAACCAATCAACCAATCAACAAATCAATCAATCAATCAATCAATCAATCAATCAATCAATCCATCAATCAATCAATGCAATCAATCAATCAATCAATCAATCAATCAATCAATCAATCAATCAATCAATCAATAACAGTCAATCAATCAATGCATGAATAAATCAATCAATCAGATAATTCATAAATAAATAAATAAATCAATAAATCAATCAATCATTGCATGAAACAATCAATCAAGCAATCAATAAATCAAAACAATAAATCAAGGAGTCAATAAAATCTAATCCTATCCACTCGCCCTTCAACGTGTGGTGTCTGTGACAACAGGAATTGGTGCAGCAAAACATTGCATAGAAATCAACCACAGTTGCGGCAAATTATGATCAGTTAATTATTCAGACCAGTCAAACAGTCAATCAATCTATCAATCAGTTTATAATTCACTCCTTAATATGACATTTATCAGTTATTCAGATAAGTCCGTCAGTTAGTAAGTCGAGAGTGAATAATAATAATAATAATAATAATAATAATAATAATAATAATAATAATAATAATAATAATAATATAATATAATAATAATAATAATAATAATAATAATAATAATAATAATAATAATAATAATAATAATAATAATCTGTTCTTTATTAAGCGCCTGACAAACGCACTGCGCTGTACATTTACATGTTATGCAATTTAAATCTTAACTACTAACAGAACAGACAGCCTGCAATACACGGCGCTAATAGCAGCCTACAAAGCATATCCGCCCTACGGGACTCGAACTCGGTACCTCTCGCTCTCCATGCCAGCGTGTTATCCAATGCGCTATTGGGCCCCCAAGCCACAGTTCATCCCACCCTCCCTCGCTCCCTCCATTCCTTCCTTCCATCGATCTTTCTTTCCTTTAATTCTTCAATCATTATTCCATTCACTCGCTGATTGATCCTACAAACTTTCAAAACTGCAAGTTTTGCAAAAACAGGTTATGTGGTAAAAACGGCAAAACGAGAAGAGGCCATAATCTTTATTCAAATAATTCATTCAACCACCCACCCATTCATTCACCCATCCATCTACCCGTTCATTCATCAATCCATTCATCAAATACCCCATCTATCTATCCATCCATCCCTTTGACCCCGTTCGTGTAACTGAGTTTTACAAAAACGAAACAACTCGCTAACAAAACGGACACCTTAGAACATATAACTGCGAAATATACATCTGCACAATGTCAGACAGTAGAATCGTACGACAATGCAGACCTGGCAATAACATACTGCAGATGCAACATAAAACCAAGAACATCTAGCATCTATTCAATTACCACGAAATACCACATCACACAAATGGCAGCAAATACTGCGGTTGATAGCTATACAGTTTTTAGCTCAACCAATGTCTGTTGTATGAGACACGGGACGTTGAAGAGCGTGTGGACAGCATCAGAGTTGATTAGATGAAACCATTACACAGAAGTCCAACACAAAATCGATTTGGTCAAATGACAGACTCCAAGCAATAAGCATGCGCCCTTCGAAAGTCCATTACAAAGCGCTCTATGAATATCTAGAAATGTACCCTTTACATTATGGACTAGAATGAATAATTCTAAATCGCCAAATGGTCTAATAGGATGGGATTACAGGCAGGGACAAAACAGGACGCATCAGAATGCCCCGCGGAAAACTACGGCTTATAAGCACGGCACTTAACGCGCCCATGCAAACATCTATTCTTTTTGCACACTTGCATAAAAACTTACATGTATAGTGTATGATTTGGACTCATAATCTACTTTTCTTTCCTTCCGTAATATATAACACATATTTTATGTATAATAACATAACCATAACTATCAATTTAGTCTAAGATTTATCCGTACATAGTCTTAGTTTATTGTAACATGGTCTGGGTATCAAACTACAATTCTCGGCTCCATAGAACAAATGTTTTGCAAAAAGGTCTTCAGATTAATAGCCGGTTTCCTGTATAACTCTCACACAGAGCAGTTCGCAGCTCGGGATTCTAAAAGTTGCACAAATCAAACAACTTCAGATTACTAGTAAATTCATGCATCGATATTCTTACAACACATTGCCTAGCTCCCATGCCAACTTCTATAGTTTAGCTTCGGACATTCACTCATACCCTGGAATTTGACTTACGCGACAATTTAAATTACTAGGGACCATCAACTTATGTATGAACACTGTATTTAGAATTTGTAAATTATAACTTACAGTTTTAAGTTAACGTCAACAACATTTTTAATTTAATATTTCATTTGAATGGGTTGAAAATTGCGATCAAAATTCCGATTATAAATCATACCACAGCCCGATAACCAATCACTTGCAGACCGGGACTGAGCCTGGACCACAATTTCATTAGCAATGTTGTAAATCTCTTTTACCCCAGGCGAGTGAAAATTATTCACCTCCTAGACGAACTACTATTTACAATATACATACAGAAAATCATCCATGAATGCATACACGAATACATGTATGTATTTAGATACATATAGACCAAAACAGCTGTACTGAAAGAGCTGTAAGTGCAACATTTAGATGCGGACGTCCTCATTGGGCATAATCCCCTCCCCTTGTTCGCATGTTTGAATTACCCCTCGTTCTCCGTCTTGGCGAGTTGGCGGACGTCCTTGAGAGACGACTCCAAAAAGATTGCGATAAAACATTGAAAGAATGCATGAGTGAGCGAAGGAACGAGAGAACGGATGAAAGAACGGGTTAGCCAACCAAGGAGTAGATAACTTTCAACGTTCGTAAAGACACAACGAAACAAACAGAGATGCAAAGCTCCAAAGAGCGTCACCTGCCAGCTCAATAATGTCACCTCATACAGCTCGACATTCATTTATATAAGCCACTTAGCTGAGCCTTTGACTCCACGGGAATAGTTGACACGCAGTGGGCGCAATTTGGTTTAATCTGCCCAGTGTAAACATCCAACTACCACAGGTCGAGCCACGACAGACGGATAAATGTCAATTATGGACATTTATGTAGAGCGCGACTTCACCAACCGTCAGACTGCAGGAAATTTCGCCTCGACTAATACTGCGTGTGCGACTAATACTCCGGTCAGTGAATTCTAATCACGTCAAACAAAGTATTCAGAGGACGAAAGTCGACCAGCGGAAAACCATTCGGCATTTTAGGTGGGGCTCTTTTCCCAACGGAACAAAACCGTTGGCGATCCATTACGCAGAAAGTGCCGATCTTGCCGGTTGGATCTTGCCACCCGCCATAGGCGTTTGGTGTCGACAATTCATCTTTACTTCAGTTTTATAGCGCCAGAAAATGATGAAGTTGATCCCTCGACAGATGGCGTCTGTTATTCGTCGCCGTCTGCGTCATTATTTTCACGGAATACTTCAATTACGAGTTGTCTTCTGGGAGCAGGGGACCAGCGCGGGGGACGCCAACGGAATACTAAAGGCGCAGAAATTGATAAAAGTGTTCCGCGTCCTGCAAGACGTCTCATCCAATAAATCAGATTTTAAAATCAAAAGATAAAATACGGATGTTAGGCAATATTCTCTCTTGAGAATTGACCATTAAAGGTCCCAGACACGCACAACTTCCCACACACGGCAGCCATGTCGCTTCTTGTTCTCGCGTCTAGCGTTATCTCGCTGTGACCAAAGACTAATGATTCGGGTAGAGCTGCCGAGGTGTGTGACCGTCTAATTCGTCACCGCGAGAGGGCCGAAACTCGGAAGCCCAAAGGAAAACGTATGCATTAGTTGCTTATACACGTTGTAGGCTATCTGTTGGTAAAAATGAAGGAACATGCTAGCAAGATTTATAATCATACTAGCAATTTTTACCCGGCGTTCGCCCGGGTTTTCCCCAGGCGTAATTTTTAACGGCTGCAAATAAAGGCTACTTACTTACTATATTTGCTGATGGGCTTCAAATATTTAAAAAAATGTCCATTTATCTGAATGGAAACGATATTTAGAGGTGAACATAGTTGCTTTGCCCGTGTACTGCACGGGTTATCTCTACCTTATAATTATAGGCAATATTATTATTTTGTTCCCCGTTCTTTACGGTTTATCTCTACCTGAAATAGGCGTATTATTTTGTTCCCCGTACTACACGGGTTATTTCTAAATTATAATAGGCGTATTATTTGCCGTTGGCCAGCGTGACGTAAGATTGCATATTTAGCCGCGTGACGTAATTGAAGATTGCATATTAATTTTAGTGACGTGGACAAATGGGCATGCTTAGGCCCTATAATGTCCATAAATCGGAATTGAAAGCAAATTATGAGCTGAAAGTAATTGGGATGAGCTAGAAATTCGAATAGCTAAAGTAAGTTTCGAGTTGCTTTGACCTAGAAAATCGGCAATGGCCGTGGTTGCAAAAAATGTGAGCTTAGTGTAATTAGGTCACCAAATCTGTAAATGGTTGCGCTGACCTAGAAATTCGCCCGTGGCGACTTCTGATTGGTTGCTAGATACTCCGTGTGACGTAAGATTGCTTATTAAGCATGCGTGACGTGAACAAATGGCCTTACTATGGGCGGTATTGAAATAAGCTCGCTGAAAAGTTAAATTTAAAATGGCCATATATCGGCGTTTAAATAAAATTGCGAACTGAAAATAGTCGCGTTGACCTAGACGTTGCGTAATAATGCTTTGTAAATTTTTTTCAACTCGCTAAACCGTTCCGTTTCGGAGCCTTTAGCCGGACAGCGATGCATTGCAAACATACATACATACGGAAGGACAAACTTTAAGAATTATAGTATAAGATTCCTTTGATTGATACTTGCCTTGACCGCAATCGTATTGGATCACACTTTAACGTCTGCTGTTGGGCTGTGTTCGTTAGGGTGGAAGGATTAAGCTCTGATTAAGGCTAGCGCTGAGGAAGGGTAAAAGCGGCTTAGGGAATTGCCTGCTTTAAACCCCGACGGAAATAACTGTAAAAGCTAGCTGACTGCATTTTCAGCGATTGAAAATAATTCTTGTAAATAGCGCTTAAGAGTTCCCAGCTTGCGATTACGAATCTTCGGACTATGGTTTCCAAGTTTTTATTTTACCAGTGAGGGACACTCGCAGTCACTCGATATGCCATTAGGCCTACCATTTTACTCTGTCCACGTCACTTTATGTAACAAATGTGCGTGTCTAGTGTGGTCGCTATTACTTCGAGAATTTAACGTGTCCCATGTGTGGCGGAAAAACCGTAAACGATGCAACATTGTTACCGCCGAAATTGCGAAATGGGGCGAAAAACGTGAAGCGAGACTACGTAGATGTTCATCAGGTTAGTTCAAAATGGAATCACCAAATGGAGTCCTCGACCTAGTTGTCCTATAACGTGAACGGAATAAAGACATAGAAGGTCGTTTGGTCAAATGCATCGTTAAAACGATTGTCCCCTAAAGCACGATTGTCTCGCGTAATCCTGACCACAGAGTCTTATAAATTTCCACTTAAGCGAATTAATACCGTGAAACGAAAGATATTCTTCCACTGTCCAGAAAGTCTGTGAAAAGCAAAGAAAATTGATCCTTTTGTTGCACGGAGACATAGCAACGTTTTTTTTGAATAGCTTATTGATATATCACGTCACTTTCTGAAAGACACTTAAACAAGTCTGGCGGATGCTGAAAAATGCAAATTAAAAAACTTCATTCATTCATTCAATCATTTATTATATTGGACCTAGACAATCAAGCCATTCATTCTGTTAATTCATTTAATTCAATTTCAATCAATTTTAAACAAATTCATTCAATTCATTCAACTCATAATATAAATTCATTCATTCATTCACTAAACTAGTTATCCATTCAGTCATCTTCGTTTATTGATCCCAACAGGCAAAGAAAGATACAAAGCTCATAGAGTTCATAGAGTGAACGGATACAGGGCTAGAAACGGTAGATCAAGGAAGGATCATAGGGTGAGGATCAGTGTGATTCTCCTTACAGATTTTATTTTAGTTATAGTTACAGTTATAGTTAATGGTTTTTATTTTAGTTATAGTTATAGTTATAGTTAGTATTATTTTTTAGTTATAGTTATAGTTATAGTTAATGGATTTTTATTTTAGTTAATTTTAGTTACTACTTAGTTACAATAATTAAGGCTATAAACAAAATTGTGCGTATTAACACGCTGTTTCACAATTTGCTCAGAGCTTTGAAAGCCTTTGAAGCATGGGTGCATTCAGCTTCATGAATATACGAGTTTCTAAAGTAACTGACAAATTGCATAATAAAAATATCGCATTTTTCGTTCTCATTTATGTCGAATCGTCCATATTGCACTTCCTATTTTTATATTTTGTATTAACGAAAATAAAGATGAATTTTCGTTAGTGTTACTTTTGTTATAGTTATAGTTATAGTTAATGATATTTTTTAGTTATAGTTATAGTTATATTTAACGAAGTCATTTTATTTTCGTTAACGAACATTTTCGTTATCGTTATCGTTAACGAGAATCACACTGGTGAGGATGTCCTGCTAGAGGCACATAGGCTAAGCTTAGTATTATTAAGACGCAATAATAATTATCCTGAGTGATGAGCGCCGACCAGTACCCCGGTATACGCGTTTATTGCAGCAATTACCCGTCTCTGCTTTCATTTTCATCTCTTTTATTTCTTTCAAGAAAGCCTTTGGCTGACGTTGAACACTGACAGGAGTGAAGCAGTGCATATTTTTAACAGATTTGGACTACTGGGAGAAAGTCTGCAATGACTAGGGGGTCTGGGGGAGCGTCGTAAGCACCACCAAGCAACAACGCATTTTAAAGTATTTGCTGCGAAATGGAGCCCATTTTAGCCACTTTATTTTATCATATTTGCTCGTATTATTATACATATTCCAGGTTATTCCTATTTAAGTCATGCATAGACGTTTGAAAATATGACTAAATTTGTTCAACCATACCGTCAAAATAATTCATATACATAAGTAAGTGACAGGCTGAGAGACTGACTATCACGCAGTGGAGGAATTGCAGCTACAACAATGATACTCTTAATTTCAGCAAACGCGACCAACTTCATTTTCTAATGTGAACGGCTGAGGTTTTGATAGGCCAAACCCAAAACCAAACGATTCACGTAGCCGCTTATTCGGCAGTCCACTAGTCATGATCCTGGCAATGGAATGAAAATGTTAAAATAATGTCACATGCATTGCATGACAGGGCAGTGTAGGCTAATGAATCTGAATTTGATATTGATTTCACAGAATCTCTTACAATATAAGTGCTAAATAATAATTATACTATAGAAATCTAAGTCATTAGCCTACATTGCCCTGTTATGCTATGCATGTCACACTATCTTACAATTTACACTATTATAGCTAATATATGTGACTGGAATCGATGGATGTTCAATATCAAACCTACTAGGCTACTATCACGGAAGAATTTAGAAGGTTTATAATTTAATATTGTAAACTAATATTCAAAGTAGACTATTTGTTACCTTGGACCAATAACCCAAACTACTGGGACAAAATCCCAAAACTACTGGGACAAATCCTAAACTAGTGGGACATTTGTCCCAGTAGTTACACAGTTAGAATATGCACTGAAGTGAAGTTACACGTTAGTACTAGGATGGAAGAGTGGGAGACCCTCCTCCAAAGCCTATGCTATGTTCTGCGACCTCAACCCTGCAGCAAATGAGAATCAAAGCAAGTTTGGAGGCTTCCAATAAGTCCCAACCTCTGCTATAATAGGGTTATTGCGATTGTGTGTGCGCTTCAGCCAAACGACCTTTTGAGCCCAGCACCACGCTACGAGTAATCGTAATTATTGTAAGTGCTCATTTATATAGCACCTCTTCAAGAAACTCGTCAGAGCTGTTTCCTGTCTGACTACACAAGACCCCGATCAACCACAGTGGTCTTCAACCGCCTGCAATCTAGAGAAATGTGAATTGGAAGAGGCTCATGCCTCAGACTGCGTGGAAGCCAGTTCCAAATCGTTGGGCCGA
Organism: Aporrectodea caliginosa; assembly: GCA_020284085.1. Taxonomy (NCBI): domain Eukaryota; kingdom Metazoa; phylum Annelida; class Clitellata; order Crassiclitellata; family Lumbricidae; genus Aporrectodea; species Aporrectodea caliginosa. The sequence goes on from JACEVL010000009.1 coordinate 495,742, forward strand.
CCTCCACGAGCAGGTTCTATAAATAAGCGTAGTTCAATGCATTACCTCTACCTATTCTACCGTCAAATTTACCGTCATCAGAGAAAAGCTCATCGTTCAATCTAGGAATGTTCTTTGTTGCAAAAATGATTGTTCAATTTCGAAGTTTTCTCCTTAAGATCTCGGCGTCGGCTTTCTCTGCGCTTCCAATATAATTCGCTCATAAACTCGTCAACTCGACAATATGGAATCCGCCGTTATTCGACCGTAAACTGTTCTATATTCACGACGCGCGACATTGTTGGGCTTTTCTTGGAAACCGTGTGCCTCTCTTTCATAAAACAATCTCAGGAATAACTGCGAGAACTAGACAGCCGGATAAGCTGCTTTCGGAATTTGGATTAACCGAGAGCGGAGGCGGCTTTAGTTTTTCTTCCCAGGAAAGATTCGATGCTGACTTATTTTTCCTGGAAGAATATGTAAATCGAGTATCCATAAAAAGGAAATAGTTGGTTCGGATGGAGACGCTTCAACGTCGTCGCATACTTCAGAGGACGCCGTGATTGGACTTTCACATCTGGCCTGTTCATTACTATAATTGTCACCATCACCGTCACCGTCACCGTTATCATCATCATCAGCAGCAGCAGAAGCAGCAGCATCATCATCATCATCATCATCATCATCATCATCATCATCACTACTACTACTACGACTACTACTACAACTACTACTACTACGACTACTACTACTACAACTACTACTACTGCTACTGCTACTGCTACTGCTACTGCTACTGCTACTACTACTACTGCTACTGCTACTGCTACTGATACTGATACTACTACTACTACTGCTACTGCTGCTACTACTGCTACTGCTGCTGCTGCTGCTGCTGCTGCTGCTGCTGCTGCTACTGCTGCTACTACTACTATCATTATCAATAAAATTATTTTTATGCTCAGCATATTTATCATCATCACCACCATCATGTATGCCGGTATGCAAATATATAATGTGTGTATGAATGTATATATGCTTATATACATGCGTATACAACTATACATACCTGCATACATACATACACACATACATTGTGTATATGTTCGTGTATGCAAGCATTTATACATGCTTACCCGCACAAACATTCCCAATCCAAAAGTCAAAACAATGTCATATTTATACGCACTTCTGTAAAACTGTGCGTGCCCTATACTGTAAAGGACAATTTCTAGTAATATAAGAACATCGTCATTCTAGCACGGTCTCAATATATATATATACAGAGGGAAACCATCGTTGAAATGCGATCTGCAACCATTGCTGAAATGCTTAGGAACTCTCCTTTTATCTACTGAAAGACTATCAAAGACTCTACACAAAGAAGAGCTTTTAGCATCTGTCAATGAAAAGCGCCTTTGACTTTCCTGGATATCTAAACCATTATCAAAGAAAGCAATCGCCTGAACTGCTTTCAGCAGCTGCTAGCCACGCCATCAGTCTTTTCTGTAAAAAGTGGTTCTTAACACTTTAACGACGAGCTCCATTTGTTTCCCAGTCGCTTTTAGTGCACTGTCGTCGTGAAAGTGTTAATTAGAAGTCGACAGTTCCAGTAGCTTAAGTGCAGAACTGAATTGTAGAGGAGCTGACGACTAGGCATACAGCACCCGAAAAGTCCATTAGGCACGCGTACTGTGTCCTTCTCGACAAGTTAACTGCGGTCAACACAGTAACCCTCAGGGTTGTTCAATACTCTGGACAATTCGATATTCTTTATTTTGTTCTCGGTTCATCCACGTAGAAGCCAGTTATCTGTGAGACTGGTTACCAGTTTGGCTGGTCGTGTCGTGCTGTTATTAACTCTTGGACTGAGCCTCCAATTATATGCGCGCAAGATTAATGACTATTTTTTGTGTGTAATTGTCGATGCGGTTACAAAATACGTAGACGTCGATATTCTTCTTGCTTAGGTGAAGGACTCGGTGGCTGTGGCGGAGAAGGACGGGGCTGTGGCGGAGAAGGACGGGGCTGTGGCGGAGAAGGACGGGGCTGTGGCGGAGAAGGCGGCCGCAGTCGTCTCTCGGGGGGATGGACAACGTTAATAAGGACGTCTGTAGTCATGGTTGGGTGGACAGTTGGATGGATCGGTGACCGGGAGGGAAGCAGGGAGATGAGAGGGAAGAAGGAAAGCAGTGGTTGCTGGACTGCATGAGTGGCGCGGAGGACGGAAGGGGAGACTGCAAATGAGAGTGGACGAAGGGTCTGTCTGGGACGACGGCGTGGCTGTTGTCTGATCAAAGCGTTACTGTTGAATACTACGACCAAATTAACAGACTGACAGGCGGACTGTCAAACATACGGACAGGAACAGGAGTTAGAAAAACTAGCAGACGAAAGGAGACAGAAGGACTGACAGTTAGACATACGGAAACAGACTATTGTACGGAAGCAGCATGATGGAAGTGATAGGCAGACGAAAGTCCGGGACTGACAAACACGAGCAAAGGACAGAGATCGACACATGTATGTACAGAAAGCGCTGGCTAGAATATTCCAGGTCGTATTTCCACTAGGCTTCTCTAACGGACTGTGAATCTTAATTACCATATTATTTCAAGTCACCATCGACCTATGCCTTCTGTATTATGGTAAAGGCTCAACACAAGTCATTCGATTAGACAATACAACACATTACAACACAAGAAATAGGTAGCCAACTGTCTAGAGCGTTCGGCCTGAACAATACAATAGGGAGCTGGTTACTATCAATGTTCTTTTTAGGGTGTGAGTGAAGGATTGCTCAAAGTCCCTACACAGTAACTGCCTCGGGACTATATAATACAACTGCAGTTGCTATTACCATTACCCACCTTCTAAATTCAGAAGTGCACACACGACCATACAAAAGAACATCGTTGGCGCTGAGCAACTCTGAGTGAAGAACTTCTTCGAGGTCCTTACGCAACAACCGTCTCAGTGGACGCTCGAATCCGTGCTCTTCGCATTTCAGGCCGACCGCTCTAACCAATTGGCCACCGTGAACCACAATCTACTGCCATTGCAATTGACAAGCTAATCTGCAAGAAAATGAGTCTTGGAAGCTATAAAATTCACCAACTGCATTATACATGTATTATGTGTCTGGGACGGTGGTCGATTAGTTAGAAAGCTCGGACTGTATCGCTGAGTAAAAGGGTTTGAGCCTCGCCCGAGGCAGTTACTGTGTAGGGACCTTGAGCAAATCCTTCACTCTCGCCGTAAAGAGAACATTGATGGTAACCAGCTCCCTAACGTCTATATTTCTAATATCATACAACGTGTCCCTGGTTGTAGCATGACAACCAGTTCATTCAATAAACGAAGATATATGTAAAATTGCTCTGCGCCATTGATGTTCTGTCGTATGGTCATTTCTGCACGTCTGAACATTGGAAGGAGGACAATAGCAAATACAGTTGTATTGTATTGTATAGCTTGACCTCACTTTGTGACCTGACACTGAAATCGAACCCATAGCCTGGCTATAATTGCGGACTGGTTTGACTAAAACCAGAGGATTGTCTCTCACAAAGCTTATAATATTATGTGGTGCTTAGATATTTAGGAGATTTGCATTTTCTCAATCAATCAGCCGTTTATCGATTCAACAACGACAGAGGACTTACAGGAAATGATCAACTCAGTAATTTTAAAAGTTAATCTCTTAATGCTGTCAACAGGACAGCCCTAAAGGATAAAATAATCCGCTATTGCAGGGCTGCCCCCTTTCCACGTTACAATTACAGATGGCTAGACGATCAATATGATCAATATGATTATAGAGAATTAAACTTAAATAACACTGTTAAGGCTAGACCATAGCCAAACAACTAAACAAAACAAAACATTGCAGTACAAAAATAAAAACAAAAACGTCTAAACAAAATAGATTATAATGTCCACAGTTGTAACATAAACAATATTAAGTACATGTAAAATCAATTGAGTCATATTCGTTTTATGTGTTCAACAGATAATGTTTCAGTTCAGCTTTAAATTGAGCCAAGAGCAGGATATTTATTAAATCGGGAGGAAGAGAGTCCCAAAATGGTGGACCTGAGCATTTAATTTGCAATTGGATTGTATTTATATATCTTTCTAGCTGTCCATTTACATAGCGCCTTTAGTATTCCACAAAGGACTAACATATGCCAAGCAACCGACATTCTCTTTAATCCCATAGGACACGTGGAAAATAACATAATGTTCTCGTCGAGAAAAGAAGTGGGTCGGAAGGACTTGAACGATAAACATGAGAAGTGGACCAGTTGCGTAGGATGGAGAGTCTCTCAAGAGAGAATCGAGTCCTACATCAGTCAGTCGAGGCTTTGCCTAGATGTTGACGAATCTCGGAAGAACGCCGAGATTGATCAGGTTAAACGGAGTCTGCGTCTGTTGCACGATTTCCAAGTGCACCTCTGGGCTATTGTAATGGAGGCATAATCAAATTTCAGTTTCATTGTATTAGATTGCATTGTCTTGTATTGCATTGTATTATACTGTACTAGGCTGTGTCATATTGCATTACATTGTATTGTATTGTGCTGTATTGTTATGTTTTACATTGAATTGTGCTGTGATGTATTATATTTTTACACTGTATTGCATTGTACATATTTGTTTAACTACTAACGTGGTCATCAGATATTCCGATGAGTGACCTGATACTGTTAGATTCTGCATTTGATGTTCAATAGAAACCTGTTGCCTGAGTGGGAGTCTTTCAAAGGCTGTCACTCTGAATGGTTTCGTAGAGGTCCGTAGCTATAGGTCTGACGGCTGCGTTATGTAGGTTTTGTCGCCTTACATCCCTGTTGGCATTCCTTCCCATAAGTCTTTCCCATATCAGTTGGCATTCTTTCCCATAAGTCTTTCCCATATCAGTTGGCATACTTTCCCATAAGTCTTTCCCATACCAGTTTGTATTTCTTCCCACAAATCTTTTCCATCCCAGTTGGCATTCTTTCCATATCGTTCCATCCCATTTGGCATTCCTTCCAATAACTCTTTCCCATTCCAGTTGGCATTCCTTCCCATAACTCTTTCCCATCCCAGTTGGCATTCCTTCCTATAAATCGTTCCAATCCCAGTTGGCATTCCTTCCAATAACTCTTTCCCATTCGAGTTGGCATTCCTTCCCATAACTCTTTCCCATCCCAGTTGGCATTCCTTCCTATAAATCGTTCCAATCCCAGTTGGCATTCCTTCCAATAACTCTTTCCCATTCGAGTTGGCATTCCTTCCCATAACTCTTTCCCATCCCAGTTGGCATTCCTTCCTATACCGAAGTAGAAGGAAGTATAATAAGATCGTTCCAATCCCAGTTGGCATTCCTTCCAATAACTCTTTCCCATTCGAGTTGGCATTCCTTCCCATAACTCTTTCCCATCCCAGTTGGCATTCCTTCCTATAAATCGTTCCAATCCCATTTGGCATTCCTTCCAATAACTCTTTCCCATTCGAGTTGGCATTCCTTCCCATAACTCTTTCCCATCCCAGTTGGCATTCCTTCCCTTAACTTTCCAGTGGCTCAGTCTATGTTCAAATACCAACAGTAATCAATGGAAATTTTGAGAATTTGGGGGAAATTCCTCATTGTGGTTCAGAATAGATCTCCATCTGAGAACATATAATGCGCATACATTTCATTCGGTCCACATGTTTCTCCCATTGCTTCTTCGGCCGTCAATCACTCCGATCAGAAGCTTCACTGTGGATAGGCAACTATAAAGAAACGAGCAAGCGCAAAAGATGAGTTGTGAGCGGTGGGAGATTAGCATTCAGGATGCATATGACCAGAGATCTAACGAAGTAGAAGGAAGTATAATAAGAGGAGGAAGTGGAGGAGAAATGCCCAGATGGATATAATGTATAGTGTAACGTAATATGATGCATGTATGTATAATGTATGCATCAATACGCTTAATATCTTAATCGTAAACTCCAACTTTCTACAGCGCCCACAAAAGCGAAGTCGGGGAACCAGCTTCTTCACAGGCGCTTTATCAAAACAAAATTGATAGGCAGGGGTTCAGATCCGGAGAGTCAGGCAGGCAGACAGTCAGACGGCTAAGGTGGGTGATGCTTAGAGTTGAAATGGCGAGGGAGGTGAGAGGAGGAGAAGGAATCCGGATAGGATTTGTGAAAAAGCAGTGTTTTCAGTTTATAGTGAAAGACCTGGGAAGAGATATATCAAGAGGTGTTGTGTTGAGCTCGTAGGATGGATCAGATCATTATTGTCGTAGCACTGGTGGGAATTTGTTCCAAAGAGGCGGGACAGCTATGGCTATGGAGCGATTTGCAAATTTAGCGATGAGGTAACGTAAAGGGCGGAGCAGTGTGAGGGTGGAAGATGAACGGGTTGAACGAAGTGATTGAACAATGAACAACTGACGGAAGTGGGAGGGCTGGAAGGATTTAAGTGCGTTATATATAGGGCCCAATATAGGGCCTTTTAAGTACCTTACACTGCACATATGGCCATATGGCTGATCTAAACAAATGTGTTTTAATACAGTTTGAGAATGTTTGCCGCACAGGGCCGAGTGCCACAGTATAATTCAAATTCTATAGCGCCGTTTTCGTAATATCACAGACATCAGTCGATGATCTCTTCAATTGAAATCGCAATCAAACTCATAATTCACTTAAATGCGCATAATGCAATAAAATGTCATGTAATGCATTGTATTGTGATGTAAATGTTATCTAAATGCAAATTCAAGTCTGCGAAAGGACTCAGTGCCACACAAAAGCCGCGCCAGGGAGACAGTGGAAACACCGACGCTATAATATCAAATCAAGTCCACAAAAGCCAGATTGCTTGGTCAGTTTCGTTGCCGGGCCAGAGTCTGGGGGGGGGTAAGCCTATATGATAACGGAAGAATAGCCGGCTGAAGGCCAGGAGTAGAAGAAAAGCGGCAGAAGAATTAGAGGCAGAGGAGAAGGAGGAAGAAGAGTAGGAACAGCAAACAGTAGAACAAGAGAAGACGGTGGCGAGAGAGCGGAGGACGAGAATTTCAAAAGATTTTGAGAAGTATTTAATATCCAACACATTTTTCACAGTAGTTTATAGGCTACTTGCGTGTGTGTTTGTCCGTGTGTATTCGTGTCTGTGTGTGCGCTTGTGTGTGTATATGGCTGTGTGGGGGGGGATGTAGGTGCAGGGCCGTAGCGAGGCATGTGCCAACGGTGCCATGGCACAGGGCGCAACTCAAGAGGGGGCGCAAATTTTGAGACGTAATGATTAAATTTTAATTACTAATAATACAATATTTCTATTGAAATTTGAAATATCCATCACAAATGAAATAAATGTAATAAAATTAAATAATAAGAAATCTGGCATAGACCAAAATGGGCGCAAAAGCCAAATAGAACGAACTGCCGTCGTGATTGGTGGAAATTTACTAGGGGAAAAGGGCGCTTGCGATACTGCGTTGGTGGAAAAGCGAGCGAAAAGAACGCGGTTCTTTAGGCGCGTAGATTAGCCTATAAAACGAGGCGAAGGACTGGGAAGGGGCTCTTAGATGGTTTTCCAGGTACCGTCCCTGCTTACTAAAAAAGTGCATTGCAATTGAATGGACGTTTGCTAATTCGATCCCGATGAAACGGTATGCCTAAATTTGGAAATTACAGGTAACTTTATGAAACGGAATGAAAAATGTAATTTTGGCGTAATTGGATGTGGAAACCGCTATTCGGTATCTCCCGTGAAGTTCTTTTCATTAAACTATATTAAAATCGGAACTAGCGAACAGGCGAATGTTGAGTTGTCAGTGCCAACTACAGTAATGCAAAGCTAGATGATTTAATCCAGAAAGTTAAACACCGGCAAGAAGACCAGGCAGAAGTGCTAATGAGTACAGTAAGTGCTAAGACGGGAGTGAACCGGACAGATGATGAAAGTATATAATAGGCTACTAGTGTAGAGAAGAGGAGTCCAATCAGATCGGACACTTTTCGGTCGGCACCAAAGCCGGTCGTAAGCTCTTAGCTCAGCCTAGTATCTGAAGAGCTGGAAGACATAGCGGCCAGTGGCGCTTTACAATTCACGGTACAGGAGGGCCCCATAGGAGCGCAAGCCTGCTTCATAAACCCCGTGTTGATAACACGATGAGACACCAATGGCCTACGTTGGGGGAATCGAACCCGACGGAAGTTTCCTCAGGAAACTTGCCCAACCCTCCCTGTCCTCAAAGTCCCTTCAACAGCGAAATAATCTGAAGAGACTTAATGAAATATTAATAGAAACAAAGTAGATTCCTTTCTATTTTCTTTAAAAGACAAAGTTTTATGTCTATTCGAGATAACAAATTTGGTCGTTATTTGTTAAGTTGATCTTTGAGGGGTGGGGCGCTAGATTTCCGTCTGGCACAGGGCGCAATTATAGCTTGCTACGGCCCTGTGTAGGTGTAGGTGTGTTTGTGTGGGCGACTGGGCGACTGGGCGTGTGCAACTGAGAAAGAATAGCTCAAAATAAAATGGATAACACGGAATATGGAAGAGGAAAGGATTCAAATAGGATTAGCAAAATATAGAAATTATTCTGACGAATTACAAAGAAACAAGGCGATAAATAGAAGAGAAGAAAGCAAAGAGGAGGGAAAGGAAACTGAGCAAGAAGGAGGAGGAGGAGGAGGAGGAGGAGGAGGAGGAGGAGGAAAGGGAGGAGAAGCAAGGAGAAGTTGGAGAAGGAAAAGGAAAAGGAGGGTGCGCAAGGAGAAGGAGAAGGATGAAAAGGAGGGTGAGCATGTAGGAGGAGGAAGAGGAGAGGGAGGGTGAGTACGAGGTCAATAACATCGGCCATATAAAAGGAAGGCGTCTGAAAGTCAGCGATGGAAAATCACTGACACGTCCAGCCTTTCCGGTCCTGACAAACCATAATGACGCAGGGAGTACTATACGAATGGATCTGCGATACAACGACGAGATAGGTCACATCAAGAATCATTCCGATGCCAGACTCAAAGACCAACAGCATACGCTGCAGAATAGCATAATAAGAGATACAGAAATATAATGAACTACTATTATTCTATTTATATAATATGCATCTATAAGCGCAACAGTATACATGACATTATATACATTTAGTCTATATTATACTCTTTATATATTTTGCATCCGCATTCATAACACTGTTTTTTCTATATGAAATGTGCTTATATTATAAAAAAAACGTTTTTATTCTATCGTGGTCTTTTAGATTATGAATTATAAATTGAAGTCACAGTAACAGATGACATTTTCACTGTAGTACAAATGAACTTGGGTGTAACTGCTGAGGTGTCAAACGGACAACCCCCTCCCCCGGAAGGATAGTATGAACCACGTGATTCAGGGTTGCGCATTTTCCATTGTTACAGCTACAGGCTGATTTACAAGCTTATAGTCAATCTTAACTAATTGTAAACAGCGAAAACAAATAACAACAGAACAGTTAATTATGCAAAACCTTTTGAAGACGGTCTTCAGTCAGTGGACATAAAAACAAATCAGAACGCTTAAGTTGAATTTTAAATTGACTTAGAATTGATTATAGAATCAGGAAGGGTGTTCCATTATAATAGGGGTCCAGAAAATTTTATTGGAAAAAAGCTTCAAGTTTGCACGAGCCTTGTCAGTTCGATACTTAGGAAAGATCCTGTGTCAGCTGTGGGCAGCTTCGCCTGTACGAAAATAACCGCAATATTTTATTTATTGTAATAACTAAACATCAATTAGGCCAATTTGATATTTGTTATATCAGTCAATTTAAGTGAGTTGAGTAACTGAAAAGCAGGTTTAGAACTTGCAGATCAGACCAGAGCACAAAATCTTCTGTAGAATTACTAATCTGTTTCACCTGGATTGATAATTTGACCTCCAGGAAATGCTGCAATATGCCAGATATGAAATAAATAGACTATTAAGAAAAATTGCAGAATGTGACTGGGTAATTGGTACCTAATGCAAGATAATATACATGTAGTTAGGCCTACACTGTTTATTGTTTAATGCTTCTTCGCAATACAAGTTATATGTTCATTTCAGGTTATATTTTGATCCAAATAGACGTCGAAAAGTTCTAGGATGCTGTTACCTGTTCAATTTCATTATTATCTATGGTCATCATCTTAGCATGATCGGTGGATAATTTACGATGCAAGCCATGAATACGAATTTCGTTTCATCCAAGTTCTCCGGTAATTTATTGCCTTTGAGCAATTCTGATATTATTTCTAATTAATTCCTCTCTATTTCTTGGAGGGTCTCAAGAGTCTTTATAGTAAGAAAAATGTTAGTGTCATCGGCACATTATTATGAATTCAGATGGCTTGGCCAGTGAGCGTAAGTCATTTGTATATACTAAAAATAATAATGTCCTAGTATGGAACCTGAGGACACCACAGCGAATATTTTGAGATCAGACTATTGTCTTTTAAAGGAACATATCGTGTTCGATTATTATTAGTATTGCGTTGCATGATGATTGAAAAACAAATATAGGGCCTACGATTAGATTGATGAAACTAGGGTGACCCTTTCAGCGGAAACTTATGTTCCTTTTGTCTTACCTATTGGCGCAACTGTACATGAATGTCTAACTTATCTGTTTGTATATATGTTAGTATTATGGTGATCAATAAAATTATTACTTGATTGATTGATTGATTGATTGATAGATTGAATGATTGATTGATTGATTGATTGATTGAACTATTTATGCTGCACACCTCTGATGCCAAGTCGTTTAAGCTTACTCAAAAATTTGATGGTTTTAAGTATCAAAAGCATTAGATAGGTCAAAAGTATTCCACAGAAAATTCATTTCGGTCAATAGATTCAGATATTTTGTTCCGCATTTCAATCAAAGTCATAAAAATAGAATGATCCTTTCTAAAAAAATTGTCTAGGTGACAGTGCTTTCATTATGTGAAGCGCTCAATAAGTCTTTTAAACATTATTTCTCAAAGTAGGCCTACTTTGAGACATAGGGATGGATCGAAATTGGTATGTAATTATTATGTTTTACCCAGTTTGTAAATCGATATAACTTTGCAGTTTATGTTAGCTGAAACAATTCCAGTCCTAACGAAGAGTTGACTATATGCAAGACAGGCGCCGCAACTGCCCAATAGTGGTTCTAGCTATTTTGTGATCAATGTCAGATCTATGTCACTACTTGAGGCTGGTCGTAGTTGACTGGCAATATCTGTTACTTCCTTTGGAGACGTCTCTCTAATGCTAAGCGACAAGGTCGATGAACTATTCAAGAATGAGTCGCAGCAACTTCTATAGCGCCGGTGTCTAATGCAAAAGAATCAACCGATGGCGCACCAAACAAGCCGTAATCAAGTCCATAGAGAATAATAGTGCGCTAAGACAGAGAGGCAGCCTATGATGGAAAAGCAAATTGGAAAAAGGAAATCTTAAGCTGAGAATGAAATCAGGTATACAAGACACTTGAAGAACGGACAGATACAGGGAAAGTTACTGAGCAGAACGGACAGATACAGGGAGAGAGTAACTGAGCAGAACGGACAGATACAGGGAGAGAGTTACTGAGCAGAACGGACAGATACAGGGAGAGAGTTACTGAGCAGAACGGACAGATACAGGGAGAGAGTTACTGAGCAGAACGGACAGATACAGGGAGAGAGTTACTGAGCAGAACGGACAGATGCAGTGAGAGTTACTGAGCAGAAAGGACAGATACAGGGAGAGAGTTACTGAGCAGAACGAACAGATACAGATACACAGAGGAGAGATATAGTTCCAAAAATCTAGGTCAAAGTGTAGTTAGGTCGGGAGCACACTTGGATGAGTTTGCTTGAAGAGGCTTCGTATATGAGCACTCATGCAATTAGTATACAAACCACATATTCTGCATATATATACGCATCAAATGCTTTTACGCATATTGTGCAAATATATGTATAATTTTATATATATATATATTTATATATATATATAATAGATATAAAAAACAGACCAATTACTGAGGGCCGAATTGCAAAACGGATCAGACACAAAGCACTACTATTATAGCCACAAATTTATATACCCGATATATTCAAAAGAAACTGTAATGTTATATATATATGACCTTATGTTGTGTATACATATATTCATATTAACACGCAAATATATATATGTACATAATTATGTATATGGGTGTATATGAATAGGAATATAATTATAGGCTATACATACATATGAGGCCGAGAGCTATTAGCGAAGGCCCAGTTGGAAGACGGTGGAACGGGATATTTGACTCCAGGTGATACATAATGACTGAGAGAGAAAATATAAAAGAAACGTTACAAGGACGAAAGATGTTACACTGCCATCAGTGGTGTTGCTTGTAACGGGTCCCCCTGCCTCTATAAGGGGAGCTTAGAGTTGGATCTTACTCACGTTACTTTATTAGCTCCCTCTGGAGAAGGTAGCAATGCATGTAAGGCCTATCATTATAGTAGAATTCAATGAAGACAGTCTTGAGTTTTGAATATTAATTAGTTCAACAAATGTCTGATTTAAATACAATTATATTACAATGTTGATGCTATATTTACCTATTCTAGAAAGACTAGTTATTCATTAGTTCATAGGCTACAATCCTTACTTAGAACCAGCATCATTGACTACTTAAATTTATGTTTTATAAGGCCCTAGCTAACCTCCCCAAACAACTCTGTGATGAAAAGTTATATTCACTTGAACTGTCCGCTCGTCGTGTAGTTACAGTAGATCGTCATTGATCTCCCTCTCGACTGACTTGGCTTGCTTCAGGCTGACGATGTTCTTTTCGATGGTTCCTCTTGTCATGGCCATTCTGCTTGTAGTAATTCTTCTTGTTGAATTCAGCGTTTCTCCCAGCTTATCTCCTGGCTAGTTCTTGATGATGATTGCGTGGCGAATCACACCAAAGTTCAGAGTTCGTATAACTCGTAAACGAAAACGTTCTACGTTTGAGTTATAAATCGCACTTTTGCGTTAGATATCAAACCCAGTCGATCGTACGTTATCCGCCGAAACTTTCGTTAGTCCGACGAGATTTTCAACGTTCACAACACTACCGATTCAACGAAGTGTGTCGATGGACACGTAACGTAACTTCGCTTTCTTCTGATCGTTCTCGTTACAACAAATTATCAAAACTTGCTGTAAGATCAGGAGTTTGTCTATTGAACTGACTCGATCGACTACCTTAGTCTTTGCAGTCAACAGCAACACTGAATTGATCCTTTGCGATTAATTCTGCAGTCCAGGCGTGAAGGCGGCAAACCGCGGTTCACCTAGCAGACGACAGTTCTCAACGGTCCGTATTTTAATCCAACCAATCACGTCTCGCCAACATCGGCACGGATTAACCCAGCACCACTGATTATCCCCGAAGCCTAGCTAAATATTATTATCTATATCGCTGGTTCTGACGCTGGTTCAATTAATTAATTGAATCATTAATCCTATACACTACACAGCCTAACAATTACTGCAGCCTTACACCTTAACTGTACATACATATATATATAAGAGCATCTATCTACAGCACTTAGTAATATGATTTGTGTGGGGTCTCAAGGACATTCGCTACATAAACCCCCACAAACAAAGATTTGGACACAAATCTTAAATATTAAATGTCCTATATAACTACACACAAATCTTATCATTACTTAAAGACTACCTATTCACTTACTCATCTAATAACCTTTACTTATTCTAATCATCCTGAATATCTTATCCTATTCATTATACTTTAGACTAGAATAAACATCAATTCTACTATTAACCAATACTAGCTTAAGTAATTGCTTTAACCATCACATTACTGCTTTACCTTATAACACTAAATTACTGACATTACTTAACTTCTATAGAGTCCTATACTCTGCCTATAGAATATCATTCTATAACTAAATCAGCAAATTAAGTAACTTACTATTTAATCTACATTATAAACTAAACTCCTTTCTTAGATATACTTAATTATCTAAAACATCGGATTAACATATTCGAATATCATCTTACTCGTCTTCACACCATCTTCCAAATGTAGAGTACCGTGATATTCCTCTCTTCTCATTAAATCTCTGTCTCCATTTCCAATCAGGTACATAGCCATCTCTCACTCTAACTTCTCTCTCAAATCCATTAGAATTCCTCTTTAGGTTCATCCACCTCCTTCTCTTCAACGACTCCTCTTCCGTTCTTTTCTCATTACCAATTTCATTAATTCCTCCTGCTATATCCACTCTTGAATAAACTCCTTTAGCCGGCCTTCGCCAGTCTAAGCATTCTTCTTTAAACTTTCTTTGATCTCCTCTACAATTTGTAACACAAGATCTGCCACCATCTTGTTTCCAATACTTCTTATTCACCCTACTTCCGACTACATTCCTTCCTTTCTTACACCAACCAGGTTCACACTTATTCAGATAGTCTCCTCTGTACCTCACTCTATCATCGTGTCTGACTCCGCTCGTCTGTTTATTCCTCCAATCGGATGTATAAGGTCTTCGATAACCTTTCTTACAACCGATCTTTTCACTTCTATCTCCTTCACTTCTCCTTTCATTCGAATACAACTCGGGATTACTCTTCCCGTTGCTAGTTTCCTTTTGCTTGACGCTAAGTAATTTATTTGGAGTCACTTCCAAATCAGTTGAGACTGACACTTTCAAGGGTTGTTCTGTTCGAACCCGTTTCTCATTTAGTGCACGTGCGTTGCAACCTGCTATCTTCTCCGTCTCAGACTCAACTATCAACACACCGCCATTTTTATTTGCCGCGCTATTGTGTAAGCGTCTTCCAATGACGTCATCACGTCCATCCTTCTCAGCTAGACATTGCTTGTCTACCTGTCGACTATTTTTTAAGTACGGAACACTTCTGCTCACATTGCTAACAACATCACTAGTTCCGCTAGTCCCAGTGCCTTCTGTCCTAGATTCCTGTCTAGTCCAATTACACAGTTTAGGTCCAATTATCAAGTCTGTCACTAGACTATCAACAACAATGGCCTGTGTTTCTCCTGTGAAACATTCACCTTCAATCTTTATTTTAGCTACAGGATACTTCTGTTTCATTCCATTTGTGAAAACACAGGTTCTATTTTTCCCCATGTACTGATCTGGATTCACCAAATTTGTTTTTACTGCGACACCTGTAGCTCCTGTATCATATAAGCACGCAGCTTTATGTCCATTGACCATCATGGTCTTAGTGAACTCGTTTTCACTACAAGCGCCCTCGCTATCACTCAGTTCCGGTTTTATGGCACAATACAATATTGCCATCTCCTTGTCCTCCTCTTCTTCTTCTTCGCATCTCATCATTGCTACTTGATGCGTTCTCATCTGTCTATCACCCTTATCGCATTGAGCTATTCTATGTTTTGTAGACCCGCACCGGAAACATCCTGTTTGTCTATTTTCTCCATAATTTCTTTCTTTCTTATTCTCATTGAAGTTCCAACCACTTTTGAACGGGTTTCTATCCTTATATTCGCGCTGCTCCTTGCTTCTATCTGGTTTTGCAATCGGGCTACTCCTGTCTGTATGCTCAAACTCTCTGCCATGATACTTATTATCTTTATCCTTGTTCTTGCCACTATGTACCCATTTTCTTTCATCTGATTCACGAGCATCGAGAAAATTCTGGGCCTGCTTTAGCATCTCACTAAGCTCCAACTTCCCTTTTTCTTTCAAGAACTTTCTCATCTCATTGTCGCAACCGATGAAAAACTGATCTCTCAGAATGAGAGTTTCTAATCCTTCATATCCTTCACCAATTTCTGCCATCTGTAGCCATTGCCTAAGATACCTCCTAAGTCGTTCAACATACTGTGAAACCGTTTCATCTTCATCTCTAGAAGATTTCTTAAATTTTTTCCGATATCCACCCTCAGTCAACTTAAATCTCCTGAGTAATTCATCTTTCAACTTCTCATAATTTTGGGCATCCTCTGCTTCCATTCGCTGGTACACTTCCAGGGCTTTACCTTCGAGGAATCGAGCAAGTGTCAACGCCCACATATTCTCTGCTACGTTATACGCAGTGCACGTTCTCTCAAACCTTAAGAGATAGGCGTCTAAACAATCCTTATCTTCTCTAAATACTGGCATTTTTATGTTCTTGGCATTATTATTATTTCGTCCAGTATTATCCCAATCTCCTCCGTTCCCAAGTACGTCACCTCTGTTTCTTTGCTGAGCATTATACTCCGTCCTCAATTCTAATTCTCTTAGTTTTATCTGTTTCTGGTTTTCCATTTCTATACGCTTCAATTCTAATTCGTCTCCATGACGTTTAGCATCGAGCTCTTCCGTACGCCTCTTAGCTTCAAGCTCTTCTGTACGCTTCCTAGCTTCAAGCTCTTCCAAACGTCGCTTCTCCTCTTTGGCTTCTGCCTGCCTTTCTTTTATAAATTCCCTAAGTTCACTATTTTCGAAACCCAGTTCCTGTCCGATCTTCATCCATTTCTGATATTCTGCGGACATCTTGCGTTATTTTCACTATAGGCACTGCTGGCGCTATATGAAAAATCTCAGCCTTGCGCTGATAAATTTCCTTAAGGCTATAAATAGTTGTATAACCTTGACCCAACCTCGTTATTACCGCTAATTACCTATAGCGTTCAACACTCTCGGTACGCAGTTGACCTGACCTGACCGAACTGACGTCACTATTACGTCGTGACTACACTTTCAATATGCAGTTGACCTGACCTCACCGAACTGACGTCACTATTACGTCGTGACTACTAATAAGCTAATCAGACGACAACAAGAAATTGCAAATGGCTGCCACGTGAGTTGAATTCGATTTCAATCTCAAAATTAATTAAGCTCGTGTCTATTCTATCTGTCTAATTCTATCCCGGACGAAATGCCACCACTCATGTAACGGGTCCCCCTGCCTCTATAAGGGGAAGCTTAGAGTTGGATCTTACTCACGTTACTTTATTAGCTCCCTCTGGAGAAGGTAGCAATGCATGTAAGGCCTATCATTATAGTAGAATTCAATGAAGACAGTCTTGAGTTTTGAATATTAATTAGTTCAACAAATGTCTGATTTAAATACAATTATATTACAATGTTGATGCTATATTTACCTATTCTAGAAAGACTAGTTATTCATTAGTTCATAGGCTACAATCCTTACTTAGAACCAGCATCATTGACTACTTAAATTTATGTTTTATAAGGCCCTAGCTAACCTCCCCAAACAACTCTGTGATGAAAAGTTATATTCACTTGAACTGTCCGCTCGTCGTGTAGTTACAGTAGATCGTCATTGATCTCCCTCTCGACTGACTTGGCTTGCTTCAGGCTGACGAAGTTCTTTTCGATGGTTCCTCTTGTCATGGCCATTCTGCTTGTAGTAATTCTTCTTGTTGAATTCAGCGTTTCTCCCAGCTTATCTCCTGGCTAGTTCTTGATGATGATTGCGTGGCGAATCACACCAAAGTTCAGAGTTCGTATAACTCGTAAACGAAAACGTTCTACGTTTGAGTTATAAATCGCACTTTTGCGTTAGATATCAAACCCAGTCGATCGTACGTTATCCGCCGAAACTTTCGTTAGTCCGACGAGATTTTCAACGTTCACAACACTACCGATTCAACGAAGTGTGTCGATGGACACGTAACGTAACTTCGCTTTCTTCTGATCGTTCTCGTTACAACAAATTATCAAAACTTGCTGTAAGATCAGGAGTTTGTCTATTGAACTGACTCGATCGACTACCTTAGTCTTTGCAGTCAACAGCAACACTGAATTGATCCTTTGCGATTAATTCTGCAGTCCAGGCGTGAAGGCGGCAAACCGCGGTTCACCTAGCAGACGACAGTTCTCAACGGTCCGTATTTTAATCCAACCAATCACGTCTCGCCAACATCGGCACGGATTAACCCAGCACCACTGATTATCCCCGAAGCCTAGCTAAATATTATTATCTATATCGCTGGTTCTGACGCTGGTTCAATTAATTAATTGAATCATTAATCCTATACACTACACAGCCTAACAATTACTGCAGCCTTACACCTTAACTGTACATACATATATATATAAGAGCATCTATCTACAGCACTTAGTAATATGATTTGTGTGGGGTCTCAAGGACATTCGCTACATTGCTCATAAATCTGAAACGAACATATTGACAGAGATATTACAGACTGCTGCAGTGCATATGATATCTAAACATATATAGGTCTATATATATTATATAAATACGCATATATAATGCATATATCTATAAACAAAATATTTATATATATACGTGTATATAAATACATGGCTGTGTATAGGGGCCTGTGTATGTATATATATATACACCTTTGGATTTCTTTGGGTATGCGTGTAGGCATGGATTCCCAATAACGTGATATACCACACAAACTCTTCTCAATCAGTATATATATATATATATATATATATATATATATATATATATATTGTAATTGCTCAGTTATATATTATCCCCTATCCGAGAAAACTCATCAGAGATGCTCACGACTTGACTACAGAGGACGACGATCGATTAGAATGGCCTTCAACCGCTCCCTTGCATTAGAAAGGAGAAGAGGCTCATGTCGCAGATTACATGGAAGCCAGTTCCGAAATGAGGGACCGACCAATGAAAGCACCCATGTTTTACTGTGGCAGGTCGCGACGGGGTAATCACCAACTGCGCCACTGCCAGTACTTTGGTAGTGCCAGTGCAAAGCCTGAAGAAATGAGGAGGGCGACGCTATTCATCTTTGTTATGACAAAACGTCGTTTAACAGCAACTAACCAAATAACAAGATCATTCCGTGTTTAAGCTTTTATTAATCATGTAATCGCATTAAATACTATGTATGCGTGAAAGAATTACAGCAAATAAACATAATTATACAATACAGTTACGTTTGATACAATACAACTGTGTTTAATACTGATCCTTTCCGAAGTTCAGAGGCTCATGCACGACTAGGCTATATGAAACAACATCAATGGCGTCGAACAACTTATTGTGAGTGAAAGACTTGCTCGAGGTCTTTACACAGCAACCGCCTCAGTGGAGGTTCGAACCGTACTCAGAGCGTTACAGGTCGAGCTCTCTAACCATTCGGCTACCGTGTTCCGTTATACTACAGTTGTCGACGATACATACATATTACATATAGATAAATACATACGTATATACATACGTACATACATACATGTAGATACATACATACATACATACATACATACATACACACATACATACATACATACATACATACATACATACACACACACATACATACATACATACATGCATATATCTATGTGTGTGTTATTGGCAAACTGTAAAAATCAGGGATTTTGCAAAATGCCTGACGTTTTATGCTATTGGCAAAATCCATAATTCACTAAGGCACTTTAGATAATCACTGAAAAACAGGGATTTTGTAAAAATCCCTGAAATCTGATGATGAAAATTTTACAGATTGCCTGAAAGGAAAATGACGAACATAATAGAAGTTTTACGTCGACTGTTGCACTTGACTTTCCCCTTGAAACATTTGCACCTATTTGTCTTACAGCGTCCAGTGGACTTTGAAGTTGCAGAATATTTTGAACTTTCAAGTTGTTGATACATCAGAAATTAATTAACAGCTTCATCTTTGAAGTTGCGCAAAGTAAGTAATAATCTGGCTCGACAACTTCGACCTTGAAACGGTGATTGTCTATTTCATTTTACTTCTGTGTTGTGCAGAAGTACAAGACGTCGCTTTGAAGTTGCGTAAATTAAATCAGGTTGAACTTATCGACATGCAGTCCATGCCGAATGTAGCATTTATATGGATCATGGTTTACCAAGACCAATTCACGTGATTCATTTAAATGCTCCGTTCGCCATGGAATGCATGTCGATAAGACCATCGTAACAATGACTTTTCAGCATAGCAGGAAATAGGACTCCGAAGTGCTGTTCAATTCGATTTCAAATGTGGTTGGCAAGGATTTCTGAAATGCAACTGTTCAGGAGCTGGACCCTGTAAGACAAATAGGTGCAAATGTTTCAACGGGAAAGTCAAGTGCAACAGTCGATGTCATTCGTGTGAAAACAAAAACTGAACTTAAAAAAGAATACCATCTAAAAATGTTAATCCTTTGAAAATAGGGCTAGTGTGCTTAATAGACTTCGATTATGTTCGTCATTTTCCTTGCAGGCAATTTGTCAAATTGTTATAATCAGATTTCAGGGATTTTACAAAATCCCTGTGTTTTCCCAGGTTTTTCAAGGATTTTGTCAAGTGCCTTAGTTAATTAGCCATTTTACAAATTGCCTAAAAATTTCAGGTATTTGACAAAATCCCTGATTTGATCACTTTCCTGTAGCACACACACAAACACACACACACACACACACACACACACACACACACACACACACACACACACACACACACACACACACACACACACACACACACACACACACACACACACACACACACACACACACACACACACACACACACACACACACACACAAATACACACACACAAATACACATGCACAACACACACACACACACACCATTGTCCATCTGACTGATAGCTGCGCACACAGAACCTCTGAGAGGTTTTTAAGACGCGCTATACAAGTGTTCTATTACAATGCAATACATTACATATAGCATTAGTCTATATAAAACCTAGATAATTATGGCAAACATAATACATAGCACATAAATATTATGAATAATATAAGACATATATCTACACCTGTGCCTGCGTATGTGTGTGCGCGCGCAATGCAGTCTATATGATTTGTCAGAGTGTGAACAATTGAGGAGGGTATAACTGGCCCCGATCATCGTCCCTCATTTGTAGGCATCTTCCCCCGGTTTGACTCTGCAGAAGATCACCGCAACAGTAAACATAGACAGTAAACAGTGAGTGACAGAATCTGATGATAAAGGGTCTGAAGAGACGAGATATTCATTTGATTGACATCCATACAGATTTATGGCGGAATTAGCAGTTGATATTTATATGACGAAGCAATGTAAGATAATGCAATGTAAGAAAAGGCAATTTAAAGTAATGTAAAGTAAGGTGAGGTGAGGTAAGGTGAATTGAGACGATGTGAGGTGAGGCCAGGTTTGGCGCTTTAGAGAGGTAAGTTAGGCGACAGATGGCTGCGGGGTGGGGTAATGATTAGATGGCTCAGAATTTGGCATGGATGAATTGAATTGGTTTATATCAGATATGTTCAGGTCAGAAAGCTATGAACCAGTTTTCCCGTCTTCCTCCTGTTTTATCGTTTCCAGGGACCCGGTTGCCCTCTCCATCGTTCCATCTTTCTCCACTAATTCCTATCGCTCGCTTTCCTCCCATCGCTAGGCAATATCCTCGCCACGCAATAAACATCCCAACGACGAACCTCTGCAGCTCTCCCGCTCACAAATATACATATGCCTTTCCCCTATCGTCATTTAGACCACGCTTTCTCCCCCAACGGACGATCTCTCACCACCCTGTCCGTCTTCCTCTCACTTGCTCACCCTCCCTAATCGATACCCAGCTCCGCCATTTTCCTGCCCTTAATACATCGTTGTTGCTGTTCTTTCTCCGAAGAACACATTATTGATAACTGTATCATACGCGTTGGCCGAACATTTTCGACCTTAACGTCGGCCGTCTCGCGCTATTAATCTCGGTCGCCCGTCTGTCCGTCCGTCCGTCCGTCCGGCTATCGGCCAGGAATTCGATATGTGGAGGTCGAGGTTGACCGTGGGGCTTCGAGGACGCTAACTCATACGTAGATAAAGCCCGTGTGTTGTGTGTCAACGCCGAAAAACATACTCATGCAATACAATCGTCTGTCTAAAGGTTAATATTGCGCAGATCTTCGGTTTAGACTGGTAGTCTTTCTTCCGGAGACCCAGGATCTGGCAATCTTCAGGAGCGCTCGGAACCCGCGTCCGGTTCGATCATCTGGGTTCGAGTGCGCATGCGTCGGCGAAAAGGATCAGGTGACTTCCGGCGAAAAGCAGACGATCGTTGTGCGTAGGGCGCGAAAAATGGAGGAGAGAAAACTAATGGTGGTTTGAAAAGAGTAGGTTTTTAGTCAATTATAGATGAAGACTTTTCACAGAATAGTGATGTTTCGCTCAAGACATAATTATAATAATGTATAATAGTATATGAAGCAATACACTCAGGGCTGCCGACAGAAATTCCGGTCCCCTAGGCAGAGCAGTCACGGGCCGCTAACTATCCTTAGACATTTTGAGAAATTTTTTTAAACAAACTGAAATAATAATAGTGCGGGTACAACGCTACAAAATTATATTTATATATGCAACTATTGTAGTTAAGTGTCCGTAATATTATATTTTAAAAGGCATAAATCCTAAACTTTGTATAACTGATTATAATATTTTTCATAAGTTGATTGCTGGGCCCAGCCCTGGTCCCTAAAAGTCGACGGGTCCCTGTTTTTGCCCCTCTGCCCCCCCTCTCGGCGGGCCTGAATACACTACACTGATATTAACCTCCTTCCAAAGGTCATAAGTGCACACACCACAATACAACGTTGAGAGCATTGACGGATCTGAGCAGTTGTGAGTGAGGGACTTTCTCAAGGTCCCTACATATTGATCGCCTCATTGGACACTCGAACCCATACTCCTCTCGTAAGAAGCCAATTGATTAGAATGCCCATTGTATGCAATACATCTATGTATTAATCGCCAGTAATGATATAGAGGCTGAGAGGCAAAGCGGTGCAGTCACCAGTCGCCCTTAAAGGCAGCCTCTGCTTGGGTCGTCCTCCTTCTGTCCTTCTCTACCTCCTTCCCAACAGAACCAAGGGATCTGAGTTACTGTCTCCCTGGCTGATTGCGTGCCATAAACTAAACGTTCAAGCGTTTGCCAATCGTTGAGACGAGAGGGACATTTACAACCCCAATCGGCCTACCCAACTCATCGATAACCATCCCCCCAGCAGTCGAGCCACCACCACAGGACGCCGTCGTCATATTTCTACCGCCTCCGAATCGCTTCATTCCATATTCCGCGCAATACCGTAATCTTCGGGGCCGGCTCAACTAATCGCCGTTCCCTCTGGAATCTACTCCCTCCAACCAACGTCTTCCTCGCCAAACACGACCGCCGCCGCCGCTCGCTCCAACGCCGCTGCTCCCTTCGTCTATCCCTCCGAAATGGATCCAAGTTTTACGGGCGTCGGCAGCTGACGCCTACAAGCCTCTTACATCCCGTAGCAGCATCAGACCGACCGAGTCAGCGTCTGCATATTCAATGATCAGTGTCATCGCAGTTAATCAGCGGCTGCTCTGGTGGTGGAGGCGCTGGTGGTGGAGGCGCTGGTGGTGGAGGCGCTGGTGGAGGAGACGCTGGTAGTGGTGGAGGCGCTCCTCCTCTCTACAGTAAATCTCGTCCTGTGGGGCTTCGTGTCGAACATAGACACCGCAGGAAATTGGTCTTCGTTTCTCGGGAAAGCTGTCGCCGTTCGCTTCCTTTCCCGTAGACGGCGGCCCATCTCGCGTCGCTGGGCACTCGCCATCGCCATCGCCGCCGCCGCCGCCGCTACCCCGAAGGCGACCGGGCGTGAAGTCGTTCCTTAGAGAGGAGGAGCCCAACAGAAGAAATCCTGGCGGTAATTTAGTCGCAATGACGACGGCAGAAAAGCAGCGTTGTTGAATCGCCGATGAAATCTTGAGGCCCTTGACGAAAAGTAACAGTTGCGGTCGATGTAAATTTCGTCACAAAAGATTTTACGATAAAGACGAAACGCTTGAGAGATTTCGAAACAACTCCACGATTTTCCTCTAAACTCAGATGACTAAAACCGATGTACTTGGGCCTCCGAGTCCATAAGTTAAATCAATTTCGATATTGAAATATGATAAAGTGATGCACAGCAATAATTAAATAAACAGCATCGCCGTAATAGTAAGCTCTACATTTCTGGAACATTACTTGAAACTAAGCGCAGGACATTAGATTATTTGCGAACGCTGCGTCTAGTCAGAGGGATTGTCCAACGTTGCGACGTGTAGAACGAGCAGAATCTGGCTTGCCAGAAGACCAGCAAGAGGAGGAGGAGGAGGAGGAGGAAGAGGAGGAAGAGGAGAAGGAGGAGGAGCAGGAGGAGCAGGAGCAGGAGGAGGAGCAGGAGCAGGAGGAGGAGGAGAGACAGGCCGACAGACAGAGTTAGACGGGGGAACAGAGAGTGAGAGAGAGAGTCAGAGAGTGAGTGAGAGGGAGAGGGAGAGTGAGACAGAGAGACAGAGAGAGAGCGAGCGAGAGAGAGCGAGCTACTATAGGAGCTACAAATATGTGACAGCGATTACTATTAGGGATGTCCACATGGTTTAGCACCGACGAATGAGAAGTGTGTAGAATAACAAAGCGAAGGCCATTGTAATTGCGCATGTCTCATTATTTCGCAAGTCTCGCATTCACTGCCCCAGTTCTGTGCGTGTTGTGAACATATGAATATTAATGAGGCTAATTTTAAGACTTTGTTTGTTCAAACTCTTGCTTACTCGCTGTAGCTTAATCTCCAACTGAGAGGCAGGGAGACAGCCTATTGGATTATCTGGTTTAAAATGTTTTCGCTTTTCTATAATAGTTCAACCTTTATTTTTACACAGTCATCATTATGAATTCTATTTTATATGTAATTAAGCTGCATGGATTTGTCCATCTGACGAGATAAATTTTATTATTCCCAGCTTATATTGTTTTTCTGACCTTTTCGGGTGAATGTCCCAGCGCGCGGACAAAAGTCACAAATACACTGTATTATCGTCCATGGCGTCTGGCCTGCCTCGTTCCATGCAACAAGATCCATCCAATAATCTATAATTGTTTTTGTATTGGACCAAACTAACATGGCTGGTCCAAACACATAGTTTTATGTGGTCATAAGTCGGTCAGGAGGTGATGAGTCTATTCCTTTCTAGACTAACTTAGGCGACTGTTTTCAATCATGCCGTGCGGTTCGAATCGATTGGAGATTGCTCTCTTATAATGTTTGGCTAATTGAAATTGGCCAAATTACCTTGGGCGTTTCTCACTTTGAAAACTGGATTTGTGCTGTTATTCGGTCTCTGCTTTCTCCATAGACTACTTAAATTACAGGACTGTAGGCGCTCATGCTCGGGACTTGGAACTTGGGTCCATTCTCAATTTACACTTTTTATCACAAAAAATGAACGAATAGTCCGATTTGCATGAACTCTTTTTTGTTCTATTTGTCTCGACGAGAGCTATATTGGGAGAAAATATTGACACTAAATTCTGGATAATTCAAGGTCATTTCAAGGTCAGAAAAAATTTAATCTAGCAAAAATCAGAGAAAAAGGCCACATCTCAGTCAATAATTCTTGAGATCAGCTAATTCTTTCTTGTGTTTCTCTTCTAGATAATGGCTACCTGGGTCAAGAAACAAGGCTATTAAATGTAAGGCGATCTAAGGTTATTTTAAGGTCAAAAGGTCAATTTGAGAGGAAAATCAGAGAAAATAGCCATAGCTCAGACAAATATTGCTACATTTTAATTATTCTTTTACCAATTTGCTCATGCCGACAAGGGCCAGACGACAGTACCTAAAGGTTAAAATAATCCAAGGTCATTTCAAGGTCAGAAGGTCAAAATCAAAAGAAAATGACCATATCTCAGCCAAAAGTTGTTTTGTTTGGGTGATTTTGTGTAATGGTCATTGTTCCTTGATTTTGACCTTTGACCTTCAAATGACCTTTAAGTAATCCAACGTCGTTTCAAGGTCAAAATGTAGAAATAAATGGAGAATTGCCATAACACCGAATCACCCAAATTAAACAATATTCTGTGTAATGGTCATTGTTCCTTGATGTTGACCTTTTCCCTTCAAATGACCTTGGGTGAACCCAAGGTCATTTGAAGATCAAAGGTCAACATCAAGGAACAATGACCATTACACAGAATATTGTTTAATTTGGGTGATTCGGTGTTATGGCAATTCTCCATTTATTTCTACATTTTGACCTTGAAACGACGTTGGATTACTTAAAGGTCATTTGAAGGTCAAAGGTCAAAATCAAAGAACAATGACCATTACACAAAATCACCCAAACAAAACAACTTTTGGCTGAGATATGGTCATTTTCTTTGATTTTGACCTTCTGACCTTGAAATGACCTTGGATTATTTTAACCTTTAGGTACTGTCGTCTGGCCCTTGTCGGCATGAGCAAAATGAACTCAATAATTAAATGTAAGCAATATTTGACTGAGCTATGGCTATTTCCTCTGATTTTCTTCTCAAATCACCTTTTGACCTTAAAATAACCTTGGATCTGCCATATTTAATAGCCTTGTTTTTTATCCCAGGTAGCCGTTATCTAGAAGACAAACACAGAAAGAGCCAGCTGATTTCAAGAATTATTGGCTGAGATCTGGCCATTTTTCTCTGATTTTGCTAGATTTCTTCTTCTGACCTTGAAAATGACCTTGAAGTATCCAGAATTTAGCGTCAATATTTTTCCCAATATAGCTCTCGTCGAGACAAATAAGGCAAAAAAGAGCTCATGCAAATCGGACTATTCATTCATTTTTTGTGATAAAAAAGTGTAAATTGAGAATGGACCCAAGTTCCAAGTCCCGAGGCTGAGCGCCTACAGTCCTGTAATTTAAGGGGTCTATGGCTTTCTCAGATGTCTCTCCTTTGTGTCGCCTGTTTCACAGCTTGGAACAGACAAATTCATTCCATCTTGCTCTAAGCATACTTTTGTCGCTTAAGCCCTATCTGTAGTTATTGCCTAAAACCAGAACTATGTCGCCCATTTCTGTAGCACGGTCAGACTCACGCATTCAAAATATCACTGCTTTTAATTTCTTCCTAAAACACGTCTGGCGAGGATGTTGCGTTGAGTCCTCGTTCGACTTCAATCCATTGCTTCAGTCTGAGTCTGATTAATATATCTGATCGCTGCGCACTAAATGTGTTTGCCTCAGCCATGGGAGGAAGATGATATTGAAATAAATTCAGGATCGACCTCAATACATTGCTTCAGCTCAATACATTGCTTCAGTTTAAGTCTACTTAATGTCGACGTCAAAACAGCAACAACAACAACAGTATTTTAATAATAAGTTGATCATGATTGATAATCAGATATTATCATACTACTCTCTTCCCCATTTCTTCCTCTTCCTCTCCTTCTTCCCTCTTGTTCTTCCGGTTCCTCCTCTAGGCCTACTTATATTTATATTTCGTCCTTCCCTTCTTCCTCTTCTACTTCTTCCTTTTCTTCTTCTACCTTTACTACATTTTATTATTAAAATATTCATTATTATTATTATTATTATTATTATTATTATTATTATTATTATTATTATTATTATTATTATTATTATTATTATTATTATTATTATTATTATTATTATTATTATTATTACTATTCTTATTACTATTCTTATTATTACTACTATTATTATTAGTCTTAATATTAGTAGGTTAGTAGTATTATAATTATCATCATTATCGTCTATTAACAACTCCTGCAATTATAACAGCCGCCAGAGGCGTAGTGCATATCCGATTCCAGTATGGCGTGTATGTTGTGTTGGGATCCTTTTCGTCGCGTCCTATTTACTTCCGTTATATCCGGTTAATCTCTGGAGTATTGAAAGAATCTCATTAGCCGGATGACAGCGCGTCTTCTTCGTATACTCGTCTGCCTTAGACTCATTATTTCTCTGCTGATTAGCCCCCTTCTGACACTACTTCCTAAGCTCCTCAGTGTACCGTCCTCCGTGCCTCGCGGCAGCTAATGGACGCCCGGATCTCTCTTTCCCCGTCTCTGTCTCTGTCTCTTTCCCCGTCTCTGTCTCTTTCCCCGTCTCTGTCTCTGTCTCTGTCTCTGCCTCTGTCTGTCTGCACGTTAGACAGTAACCGTCTCAGAGGAGTTACAAGGAGAGCGCACCAAACAATCGGCCAACGTTGGTCCCATTGCGCTGTGTGCAGTTCAGTAAGGTTAGCCATAGACTTCTAAATACATTAGCATCTGGACGGACAGGGTGATAATGGTCTAGACATGTTAAGGCCAGTAATTTCAGCAGTGCTTCAGAATTACCATGCTGGATTTGTATTGATTTCCCATATTCAGACAATAGATATAAATTTACAAACGACTTATTTAAACTTTGGAACGACTATGCCAGTTATGGTGTCAGTTATGTTTGTCTGGAGTGTTCCTTTGCATAGGCATTCAGTAAAGAACTTTCGGTTTACAGTGGCATTGTCCACAGAGATGGCAACGACATTAAATGACACACTTCTCAGTAATGCTGCCACTTCCAAGTAGCATTCGTATTGTTTGGAAGCAGTTAGTTTTGCCATAGGATATATGGCTACTAGATCCTTGTATTTAGAAGCTATAGTGATTTGACCCTGAAACAAAGCAGTGTTAATGCTACTGTTCCATCAGGAGTCAGTCCCTGCATTTCACCACTTGTATATTCAACTCGCTTTGCAATGTAAATCTCATCAATTATGAGAATGACTGTCCTCTCATATTGATTTAGTTTCGATATTCTCATTTTCAAGTATGAACTATTGTCCAGTCCCAGAATTCAAACACCTAGTAACTTTCTTGAGAGTGGTCGTTGAAGGCAGACAAACAACATTTTGCTCTTGCAGAGCTGCATAGGTAGCTGGACTAGCAGCATAGATCATATACGACATAATTACAAGCATAGGTGAATATATTCGACTAAATTTACTCAAAGAAAGTAACTTCAGCTGTTCAATAATGAAACTAATCTTCCTGTGCTCATCACTGTCATCGCTAAATCTATCGATAGAGGTTTTCAGCAGCTGTACTGCCATTCTCAGGATAAAATCAATGGACCTGGTATTCGGACTTTCAATCCATGACTTGACACGAGTCATTAGATTAACTAATTGTGACAAGGAATGAATTGAACTCTTGACCAAATCAACATACTGTGATGATGGAACAACTGTGTTGTCCACTGTAAGACTTACTGTTAAGTCAGCATTAACAGTAATGCAGCCAGTAATATGAGGTACATCTTCTGTTATTCCAATTAGATATATTAGCAGACTCTGCTGAACAATACAAGTCCTAAAGTCTTCAGGCAAAGTTGTCTCACCTCTCAGTCGCTCCTCAACTTCTGCTAATGTGAGGCTAGAAATGTCATCATTCTCGAGAAAGGACTGTCCAAGACTTTCTAGTCTCTTAATGTCTTCTTGAAATCTGATTGATGATGTAGCTCTAGATGTGGCCCTTGTGTCGTGCCACTCCTGCATGAAGTCACTTGGTTGGAAATGAAGTGAACAGAGTCTTGAATGTTTAGTCGGAATAAAGTCTTTGCGAGGATTAGCTCGATTCCATTTTTCGCATAATTCAGGATTACGAATTGGAAAAGAATGAA
This sequence comes from Aporrectodea caliginosa, assembly GCA_020284085.1. Classification (NCBI taxonomy): domain Eukaryota; kingdom Metazoa; phylum Annelida; class Clitellata; order Crassiclitellata; family Lumbricidae; genus Aporrectodea; species Aporrectodea caliginosa. Next base: position 525,206 of record JACEVL010000009.1, read on the forward strand.
ATGCTATTTTTTCGCCATCGTCTCCAGCACCTGAGCAACCTTGATATCCACTCCTACAGCCGAATGCTTATTCACCATTTTGCTTTCGTGGACAGTAGTAAACAACAGTTAAGTAACGTAGGCTGTAATGACGATAATCCGGGCAAACAGAATAATGAATAAATCCACCCGAAACTGAAGACAATCAAACTCGTAAAATGGCAAATCTGCTGAATAAAGAGTACTCGGATAATCCAAATTTGTCCAAAAAAGGTAATCTAAGATCGTCTGCATCCCAACATCGCAGAAGCTATTGGCTGATACAGACTCGAAAATGAATAGAGGGCTTCGAACTCCAACCGACCAGTGTACGTGTATGGAGTAGACTATAATATACTGCCTTGCAGGCACACAGGGTAAACTTTGTATGTAGTCTTAGCGGGTCACCAGCTAGCCTGTGTGCCCGGCGAGGCCGGCCTCAATTCGTCGGGCAAAGATCATTAGCCGCTGTACCCTGTCCGTCCAGATGCTAATGTATTTAGAAGTCTATGGGTTAGCACTGTGTGAGAACCATTTATGCCATAGCATTAGATTCATGAATACTTTCCTTTGTAGGTAGCACAGATGAATAAATTAGTGACAGCAAAATGGTGGGCCTACAATAGCAGGCCCCCATCCATGCTTGTGCTTTCTTTCACTTAGCCAATTTGACCGTTTTTCGACAAAGTAATAACAGAAGTCATATTCTACTTCTGCTTACGGTGTCTCAGTTGACAAACAAGGGCTGGAGTCTGGAGATCGAACATTTAGCAGATTACCAAATTGCTCGAACGCGGGTAAAATCCAATGTCGTCAATATGTTGCACAGAAAATAACTGACGACTCAGAAGATATGTTAGTTTCATCTTTCAGTTTCCTTCAAAACACACTTTAGATAATTGAACCGACGCTTCTCCTAAACTTGAGGAAAGAGCTCCAGAGAATCAAGGCCTGACACACTTACATCGTTCCCAACATCTCTGCAGTTACTTAGCTGAGGGGTTATAAGAAGAGCCAGAGAATTGAATCACACCCCTCCGATAGCGCATTGGATAACACACTGGCATAGAGAGCGAGAGGAACCGAGATCGAGATCCGTAGGCGGACATGCTTTGTAGGCTGCTATTAGCGCCGTGTATTGCAGGCTGTCTGTTCTGTTAGTAGTTAAGATGTATGTCTTCTGTCATTTGTGTTTTTGTGAATTGTTTCAATTGCATAACTGTACACTATAACCGGTTGCGGTTTGTCAACCGGTTTGTTCCAATAAAGAATATTATTAATGCTATAATTAAAACACGGACCTGCTCTAATTTTTTTCCTTACTATAAGATAACTAGCATTTTTTACCCGGCTTTGCCCGGGGTTTCCCCATGCGTAATTTTATCTCTACCTTATATAGGCCTATTATTTGTTCCCCGGGCTAAATAATATAATAGTAAACGAAGCTCGATCGTGTTCCATTACAGCGCTCGTAATTTTTCGGAACGGAGCCCGTGTTTTATTTCGATTGCGCCTCGCGTGACGTAAGACAACATTTCTCTTACGTCACGCGGCCTCACGCCGCTCAAGCGAGGTTAAAATATGCATATTAATGGCCTCCGTTATTGGTATTACGGAACCTCATAATTTTGAAGTTGAAAATGTCGGTGTTTAAATAAAATTGCGAGCTGAAAATAGTCGCGTTGATCTAGACGTGGCGTAATAACGTTTCGTGCGATTTTTCAAATCGCTAAAGCGCTCCGTTTCGGAGCCTTTAGACAACAGACATACCGTACGGAAGGACAACGTAAACAGACTTAGACTTATATTATAGGATGTGTCTGGAGAAAGATTAGATTAGCCTATATTAGACCAAATCACCTGAGATTAAATATTTCTGGTAAGCAAACGATGCATTGCGTTATCTTCAGACGTGGCTTTAAGATAGAGTACGAGTAGCCTACGGGTTCGATCCTTCTCCTCTGAGACGGTTATTGTGTAGGGACCTTGAGCAAGTCCTTCACTCACAATTGCTCAACGACATCGGCTGATGCTTGGTCATTAGATAGTGGCGCCTAATAAATGCATAATAATAATAACAACAACAACAATAATAATGATAATGATGATGATGATGATGATGATGATGATGATGATGATGATGATGATGATGATGATGATGATGATGATGATGATGATGATGATGATGATGATGATGATGATGATGATGATGATGATGATGATGATGATGATGGTGGTGATGATGATGATGGTGATGATGATGATGATGATGATGATGATGATGATGATGATGATGATGATGGTGATGATGATGATGATGATGATGATGATAATAATAGTAATAATAATAATAAAAATAATAATAATAATAATAATAATAACAACAACAACAACAATAATAATGATAGTGATGATGATGATGATGATGATGATGATGATGATGATGATGATGATGATGATGATGATGATGATGATGATGATGATGATGATGATAATAATAGTAATAATAATAATAAAAATAATAATAATAATAATAATAATAACAACAACAACAACAATAATAATGATAGTGATGATGATGATGATGATGATGATGATGATGATGATGATGATGATGATGATGATGATGATGATGATGATGATAATAATAGTAATAATAATAATAAAAAATAATAATAATAATAACAACAACAACAATAATAATGATAGTGATGATGATGATGATGATGATGATGATGATGATGATGATGATGATGATGATGATGATGATGATGATGATGATGATGATGATAATAATAGTAATAATAATAATAAAAATAATAATAATAATAATAATAATAACAACAACAATAATAATAATAATAATAATAATAATAATAATAATAATAATAATAATAACGATAATGACATTATCGGGTGCAGTTTTTATCCAGACAGTATAAGTAAGGCCAAACTGCGGACACATTAGAATCTGCTGAGTGGAGACATTGTTTATGGCAGCCTGTGCAGTGGGCTTGGCACGTCTGGGGGCTTTAGACAACGAACGACCCTACGTCAGACGCCAAAGAGACTCCGACCTTAATTACGATAGAGTCACCGGGTACAAGCTCAGCTGGCGTCCAAGCAATGGACAAATGCACCTGATGGGGGTCAGGTTAGAAAAGGTAAACTTGGATGAGGTGAGGTAAGAGTAGACAGGATAGTGAGCGGATAATGGTAGGTAGGATAGGTGTTGGGAACGGTGGCCGATTGGTTAGAGCGCTCGGCCTGTAACGCGGTGAGTTACTGTAGGCCTACGGGTTCGAGCCTCCACTGAGTCCACTCAGGCGGTCACTGTGTAAGAGCCATATTGGACGCCATCTTGGATGGTAGCATTCCCAGACAATTGCCACTCCGATAAATCGATTCCCTGACCTTGAACTATTAAATTCGACACTTCATTTGTTATTGTAGCTTGCCTATGACCTGATATATACATATTTTTCTGTTTTGGCAGCCATATTGTGCGCCATTTTAAAATCCATTTTGGGGGTGATCCCGTGGTCCGATTTCGTCGGATATAACGGGATATTGGATAATTATGTTATTTAGCAATGGTTTCTGTGCAGGATGCTGTTTAGAAAGCTTCTGAAGCAATTTTGCCAGGGTTGACGGTACATTTGAGCTAGATTGCCTGGATTACCATGACCAAGTCCTTCACTCACAATTGCTCAGCGCCATCGATGTTTTGTCGTACTGTGGTCACTGGTCGTGTGGGCTCTTCTGAACTCTGGAAGGAGGCCAGGCTCAAAATACAGTTGTATTGATTTAAATGATAGGTTGGCGAGGCAATTTAGGGCAAGCCAGGCAAGTCGATGTTCGTTGCTCTCATCGGCCTGTGGAGACATGTCGGTCCCGCGCTTCCGTACAACGATACAGACACATCTTGCTTTATCGTGCATTGGACCATCCTCCTGGACCAGTCTACCAGTAAACAGAGGAACTATTTCGTCACAGACAGCTCAGGAAATCTTAGCCTTGCGAGATTCAGAAAGGCGCTTAGCAAGTCACCAGGTACATGCTTAGAAGGTAATGTACATGTAAGGTGTGGAAAGGTAGGTAAGGTTAGACTAGATACGGTAGGCAGAAGTAGGAAGCTATTAGGCGAGGTACGTTAAGGTAAGTTAAGGTCTTGGAGCATTGGGATAGGATAGACCATGCTCAGCGCTCTACAAACAAACAGTTCTGTATAATTTTTCATGTATATATACTCCACCCATTGATGCGCTTACATGAGTTTCAACATTTCCGGAAGGCGTTTGTCTGAATTCGGTGCTATTTTCACCAGAGGCCGACAGACGGCGTGTGGGTCACATACAATGCCAGGCGCTCGCCAGGTCGATCCTAATTTTTCTGTCATGAACATCCTCCCCCTTCTCCATCTCTTCCTTCCTCTCCTCTTATTCCACGTTTCCCTTCACCTCCTCTACCTTCTCCTTCTCCTCAACCACCTCCTCATTTTACTCCCCCTCTTCCTACACTGCTACCTCCTCCTTCTCTTCTTCCTCTTCTTTCTCGTCTTCCTCTCCTCTTTTCCACTTCTTATTCCACCTCTTTACCTCCTCTTTATCCACCTTCTTCGCCTCCGCCTACTCCGTCTCGTACTCATTTCCCACCTAATCGCTAATGCAAGGTGATGTGGTTTAATATAGTCTATTGTAGTGTACTGTGCAGGTCTAGATATTATTCTTGAAGTGACCATACATACTACCATACATACGGCAGTTATTCAAATCATTTGATAAGATGAGCTTAATTAATTAATTCATTCATTCATTAATAAATCAATAATAATAATAATGATGATGATGATGATGATGATGATGATGATGATGATGATGATGATGATGATTATGATGATTATGATGATGATGATGATGATGATGATGATGATGATTATGATTATGATTATGATTATGATGATGATGATGATGATGGTGATGATGATGATGGTGATGATGATGATGATGATGATGATGATGATGATGATGGTGATGATGATGATGATGACGATGACGATGACGATGACGATGACGATGACGATGACGATAACGATAACAATAACAATAACAATAATAATAATAATAGTAATAATAATAATAAAAATAATAATAATTGAGAGACAACATTTCTCTTTCAGCGCTTATCTATGAATATTCAGCGCTTCAATGCAGTTGCTTTTTCTAGCACTTTTCACACCAACCAAACTATCTGTGAAGACTAGCCATTCTAGAACAACAAACCCCCTATTTTTGCAATTCTGAGGGATCATATGTACTTCGGGGGAAAATAATAATAATAATAATTGGAAATTTATATTGCGCCAGTCAGAGAGAAAACTTATGGGCGGCGATCAAGAGACGATAAATGTAACTGTCAGGTTTTTTCTACAGCGTTCTTATGAATTGATGGGGTGAAATTCTTCACCCCTCTGCCCTTTTAAATGAGCGCCACGACATTTAAGGCCCCCTTGTCCGGACCATGGTAGGCCGAGATTAAAAACTATGAAATAAGCCACCATTGGCGTATTTTGCTAAGTTTATATTCTGTTTAACGACGTTTTTATGGTAAGAAAAGACTGATCTACATAAGCAGTAACTGACAAATATGTAAAGAAAGTGAGTCACAGGACTTATATAGTGTTTTAAAAATGATATAAACGGTGTCTAAAAGTAACGTAATGTTAAGTAAGTAGGCCTATATTCTTTAGTACTCCACTTGCAAATGCACAATGGAACATACAGCAAAAGGTAGGTCTACTTTTCGGTTAATTCACCTGATTTATTTTTTCATAGACCTTGTCTGTTTTACTTCACACGAATAAATTTATATCCCTTTCTTCCCTTGTAGGCTAAGCACTGTGGGACTGTTTTTATATGTTTTCTAATGAGGACACTAACCCTAACGCTGACCCTAACCGACCCTCACGACGCAAAGTTTTATAGGCCTAGTTCATGCCGGTTAGGTTGAGGTTATGCGTCGTTGTTACGCGTCGTGAGGGTCAGTTAGGGTCACGGTTAGGGTTAGGCCTAGTGTCGTTCATGTTTTATAATGACGAAACTGTCATTCGTTGACCTGCAATACACACCGGCTATAATATTATGGAAATTTGGACATTTGACATTCCAATGTTCAAAAGAGACCATTTGTAGCTATTGCAGTGGTCGTCATGAATTTAAAGAATGTAACTCAATTACTCAGAAATGTGCTAATTGTGGACAGGCTCATAGCGCTGCGTTTAGAGGATGTCCTCAATATATCGAACTGCAAAAAGCATTAAAGATAAGAGCAGAAGAAAATATAACACTAAATGAAGCCATTCAAAAGGTTAAAATAAATCAGCAATTTGACAAAATGCATAAAGATCTTATTGTAAATTTAAATCAAGGAACTAACTGCCCTACAGTTAATAATGTAAACATTCAAACTTATGCTGATAAACTGAAATCCAGTAATGTTAATCAGTTATGGCCCTCCCTTGCATCATCATCAACAGTGCAAATCAGACATAATGATCATTTAGAATCAGAAATCGCAATGGAAGACTCCCATACATCGTCATCAACTGTAAAACTCAAACATAACGATCATTTAGAACCAGAAATCCCAATGGAAGACTCCACTTCACAAAATGTAATTGAAGCTTTCCTGAATTTTAATGATAAGAAATACTATGCAAGTAACAAGAATAATGTGGACAATAATGATCCAATTATTTCTAGAAATAAGAGATTTGTACTTGGCATTTTAGCAACAATAGATAATTGTAAAACAAAAGAACAGGCTAAAATGATCATTTGCCAAGCTGCTTCACAACTTATGGTGAGATCTTTCAACACCGTTGCCCGTTTGAATGGGTGCCACGCATTTTAAGGTCTTCGTGTATCAGCAGTTCTAGCCCGATATTTTAATCTCTGAAATAAGTCACCATCGGCGTGTTAGCCTAGTTTATGGCATGTTTAACGACACTTTTCATTGATCTTTTCATTGATGAACAAACTAAAGAAAATGAGGCATTAGACCCTATATATAGTGTCTGGAAATCCTATGAAGGGTGTCTAAAACTGACCTAATGTTATCTATAGCTGTTAGCGACATAGCCGGAGCCGTTGACGTCGACTCATGTTTTAATGAGTCATTTGTAATCTATATAACAAGATGTTTCCATATTACGCCTAGGCCTACTAACCTAAACGGAAGAAAATGTAGGCCAAATTCAAATGTCATTGTAAAAGTAAATGTGTATTTAAATGTAGGCCCAACGCGTTTTTCTAGGGCTATCGTATGGCATCGACCCTGATCAGTTAGGCCTAGATCCTTCACCATCGCTGCCCGTTTGAATAGGGTCCACTCCAGTTTAGGTCCCACATGCGTTTGTGAACCAACATCCTCTCGGCATATCAGAGAAAGCACAACACAGGAATTGTTTTATTCGTCAAGCTTTGAATAGGCACCTCAAAGAACAGCAGAAACCAGTTGTCATCGATTCGGCTGAGCACAGATAGTGCTTCCGTAAATCCTGGAGACCAGGTCCTTCCCAGTGGTGTCACTGCTCCGGATGTTTAAATATTAACGCAACGACAAGACTAAACCAGAAATTTGAGACGATAAACAGTCGACATTTTGCCATAGATCTTCTGGACTGGATTAAATTTCGTATTGTTTCACTGGTTCTTGTCTGAATTTTTGGCGACAGTCGACACAGAATTAGGTCAGCGCTGTGGTAGAAAAGTTGAATTGATGAAAGTCAGTGTGTTCGTTTGAATAGCGAGGCACACTCCTGTCCTCTCCTGTCCTCTCCTGTCCTCTCCTTTCCTGTCCTGTCCTCTCCTCTCCTGTCCTATCCTGTCCTTGTCCTCTCGTCTCGTCTCGTCTCGTCTCTCTCTCCTCTCCTCTCGTCTCCCTCTCCTCTCCTCTCCTCTCGTCTGCTCTGCTCTGCTCTGCTCTGCTCTGCTCTCCTCTCCTCTCCTGTCCCTCTCCTCTCCTCTCCTCTCCTCCCCTGTCCTCTCCTGTCCTCTCCTGTCCTCCTCTGTCCTCTCCTGTCCTGTCCTCTCCTGTCCTCTCCTCTCCTGTCTCCTCTCCTCTCCACTCCTCTCCTCTCCTCACCTCTCCTCTCCTCTCCTCTCCTCTTCTCTACTCACCTCACCCTCTCCTCTCCTGTCTTCTAACGCCGACATTAAATTAGCCTTAACCAAAGGCAACCACAACAGCCGTCAAGTTGGCACAATATTCAGGTCTCGCCGCAAAACATTCTGTACAAATTTCCAACTGCCAACGTTCATCCCGTAAAACACTTAACATGCAAATCTCTTCGCCTTAATAGAAGTAACTATGCAGGTTTCTGACTCGCTGAATACTATGTTTACTAGCAGCAAAGGCTTTCCTCTGAATACAGTTGGGGTAAAGTCTGGTCACTGTGAACTTTGACCTATCAACCTTAATATAATATCAATATTTCGTTGTCGTTCGAAGTCGTTAATAATCACTTCATTTGCAATTCTGCCAGTCGTCGTCCTAGGAATTCCTTGAGCGTTTGTTCCTTTTTGTCTGGAATTCCTCCCATCACTCTTTCTCATTTGTCAAATTCCCTTCACTCTTTTTTCCTCGCATTCAACAGAAAATGATTGTTTGATAAAATGTTGCAATCAATAGCTACAGTTTTAGCAGGTAGCTTTAGAAGTAAAGTCAATAATTCCAGAAACAGTTTCAGATTATCTTCTATTTGTCATCTCTTCATATCTCTTAAAGAACCGTTCTACGCTAAATTGAAAGGTGCCTAACATGTACTATACCGTTTATACGAAAATCAGGATATATGCATGCATACAAAACCTATCAGCTGCAATATAAATGATAAATAAATATGTCTGATACACGAAAATCTAATTTTAAAAGAGAGGCATTATCGATTAGTTAAAATTTAATGTGTGTTTTACGGTATTACATTCTATTGGGTTGTGTGGGAAAGAAATGTTAACTAATTACGTCAAGAACAATATTTCCCCCTTAATCCTATTACTGTTTGTAATTACAAGTTGTGTATAATTGTGATTTTGTTTCTTTGGTGCTGAATAAACTACCTACCTACCTACTTACTACTGCATTTAAACATTCTAAAGGTTTTACAACATAAACTAACTCATTCCCAATACCCACCCGATGGCATAAACAATCACCTTCGGTTACGAAATAGCTTGAAAGACCTTTAGATAATCGGATAGCCTTATTAAAGGGATCTACCCTCTGATTCACATAAGATGAGGTTATGCTTTTAAGGTGAAGATCAGATTAGTCTGACTGCTACCTATAGATAATTATCATTGTATATTGCTGTATTGTGTGCATTGGTGTATAATAGTGCAGCATAAACCTGACTATTCAGTGTGCTGATCATAATAGCGTCTCATTTAGAATAACAAAAAAAACGAATTACAAATTCCAGTTACATAACATCAATTTCTCTGATGAATCGTAATCGTAATCTCGAGATTATCTACAGCACCCAAAAAGTCAAAGCGCACAGGCGCTCAGTCGAGACAAACTCGATAGACAGCTGGGTCAAAATCGGTTTCATCTCGAGATTCAAAAGCTCAGATGAAGCGATAGAAATGCACATTAAAGACAAGTGTTGCAGTTAGACAATTTTTGAATTTAAATAAGTATGAAAACGAATAAGACCCCGATAAGTTCAAAACCCGAAGGTAAGATCCTGTTGAACACATTTATCTATATTCAGGTAAGTAGGCCAACTACAGCGCCATTACCATATTGCAGATGTTATCAAAGGGTGGTCGCTTAAGTCAGAGGTGTCAACAAGATGTCCCGGAGGCCATTTCTGGCCGCCGTCGATGCTTTCTGACCCGCGGAGTCTTGCCGACAGACTACACAATATGAGAATAACAGTTTATGTGATGTTCGTGACTGATAATGAAGATCAAAGTTAAGATTTTATAAGCCTAATTTGACTGCTTGTATGCTAAAAATGCACCATTCACTAGCCTACTTAGTTTTGCACAAATTGTCTGAGGACGGGCACTCCGAGTCCCTCCCATACCACAATCCCATTTTGCACCCTGGACTTGCTTTAAAATATTGCCACTGATCCACTTTTTCCACTTGAATAAGATTTGACACCCCATGCTTTAAGTCAAACCGTTGTAAATATCATTACAAGTTGGAGAACGCCATTAGAAAGGTCAGAGAAACACAAAAGGGACACTACGATAGGTAAGTTGAATCAGATTAGTCTTAAAAGTTTGTACCTGAATAACAACAAAGAGCTGACACAAATTGGGATTTGAATTGACCAAGGAACTGGGCCACGTATTCCAAAGCTTTGAACCACTCACAATGAACGACCAAAAGTTTAACGTACACTGTCCCACTTCTAGACACATCAGACCATAATTCATAACCAACCAATTTTTCTTCACTTCGTAACAATATGATCTCAATTTCAAAATTCGACACCGACTAGAATCCATGGCGCAAAGGGTCTGATGGAAACACACTGCAATCTGCAACCGCTCACAGACACAGATGCTGTCTGTTGTCACATAATAAAGAAAAAAAGAATATATATACGACCTTGAGAAACCGGTTACTCGATGAAATCTCCGGCGGGCCATAAATTGCTAACGAGGTATTTTACCAAATCTCTGTTTTATGAAATCTCTGACCGCCCATAAATTCCTAACGCAATATCCTTATGGTGAGGTCTCGCTGTGAACTCGTCGGCCATTCTTTTTCTGCCATTACCTCGCTTGCCATCGCTGCAGTATGGAAAGCCAAAGTTATGATGCAGTATTATACCCTATGGAGCAAACAGCAGCCAACAACGTCTTAGACACAATAGGTCTGGTATTCAGTCATAGTCACTTGGGCCACACTGTAATTCATAAACGTCTTTTCAGCCTCGAATACTGCAGGCAATAGTTGTAATACGAATGAAAGCATTAATATTTAACTTCTTGTCAAAAGATTTAGAAAAACAATATTAACGTTAATTAAGGTAGTCAACTATATCAATAATATTTCAGTCCATTAAGATCTAACTCTCTCAAAATGTCATGTATACCGTACGACACACAGCACACTGCACATAAGTCAACTTCACACTCCAAACAAGTCAACTTCACACTCCAAACAAGTCAACTTCACACTCCAAACAAGTCAACTTCACACTCCAAACAAGTCAACTTCACACTTCAAACAAGTCAACTTCACACTCCAAACAAGTCAACTTCACACTTCAAACAAGTCAACTTCACACTTCAAACAAGTCAACTTCACACTCCAAACAATTCAACTTCACACTCCAAACAAGTCAACTTCACACTCCAAACAAGTCAACTTCACACTGCAAACAAGTCAACTTCACACTCCAGACAAATCAACTGCGCTCTTTGTATCAGAAGACGCACTATTTGAGGCCGTGCTGAGAGCACAACTAACCTTCGTCTGAATCGTAGATGTAGAAGATCGTCGTCCAGTGATAATGTCTGGCGACATCCAATATCGTCCGATGGAATCCAGGGACCAGGTGCAGAATGTACTCGGATCCCTCCTCGGAGCCACGTTGGAGGATTCCGTCAGCGGCAGGGTCACTGATGCTGATGTAGGGAATGTTGAAGGTCCGACTGAAGGAGTCAATGGCCCTCAGGGAACCACGATGAACGGAACCAACGATGACGAATACACCCTTAGACAATGTCGAACATACTGCAAACACGTCAACAGAAATATCAGTTGGATTTCTGTAGAAACAATAATCAACTATTCTGTCTGGCATGCATCATAGAAATTCAATGTCGATCGAATTCGTTAGTGGGAGCGATATCTATAAAGAAGAAGAATGTGAAGAAGTTAGCGAAAAAGAACAAGAACTAGAAGAAAAGAGAAGAACAAGAATAATGAGGAATAGGAAGAAGGAGGAATAGGAAGAAGGAGGAATAGGAAGAAGGAGGAATAGGAAGAAGAAGGAGGAGGGGGAATAGGAGGAGGAGAAGAAGAAGAACAAGAAAAAGAAGAACAAGAAGAACAACAAGAAGAAGAACAACAACAACAAGAAGAACAAGAACAAGAACAAGAAGAACAAGAAGAACAAGAACAAGAACAAGAAGAACAAGAAGAACAAGAAGAACAAGAACAAGAACAGGAACAAGAAGAACAAGAACAAGAAAATAGAACAAGAAAAAGAAAAAGAAGAGAAGTTACTTAGGCTAGCTTGAAGATATTATAATCGAGCAAGTACTGGGATCCGAAGGATTCCTGACCCTACTCATCCGATACCAGTCATCAATACTTCCTTCGCCAGCTTATCGTTCGTATAGCCTTTCTTTTTTTGTTCTCCGTTTCCCACTGCCAATACCTCCCTCAGAGATGATTAGCAGAAAAATTCCTAATTTGTTTTATGCTAATCAAGTAAATTAACTCGTCAAGGAGATGTCGAATTTTTATGGCTTTGGAGCAACCCAGTGCTCAGTCCGTGCTTAGATTGACTGTGTCCTTGGAAGTCATCTTCTGCAATCATTCTGTACATTTATTTATGGTGAATTTATTAAGCGCCACTATCTAATGACCAGCGGCCCTTCTCAGTAACCATCTCAGGGGAAACAAGACGAGGACTGAAACTAATCGGTAACCGTGTCCCTAAATCTATGCGTCCGTCATCTGTCTATATGTCTCTCTGTCTCTGTCTGTATGTCCTTCTCTGTCTGTCTGTCTGTCTGTTTGTCTTCCTCTGTTTATATGTCGCTGCTTATGTGTCTGTCTCATTAGCAATATCACTGCCGACGTCATCTTCATCATGCTCACCATTAGCAGCAGTAAGAACAACAACTTCATCATCATCACCATCAACAGCAACAACATCATAACCATCATCATCACCATCAACAACAACATCATCACCGTCGTCATCACAAACAGCATCATCACCATCTTCGGAAAGACAGACAGCAGGAGACAGACAGACATAGACTGAGCAGCAATCTTAGTAAATCCCATTTAATGGAGCGTCTCCCGAAATGCTGAGCCACCTTTAACTCTCCGGGGTTTTCAGTAAATCCCCGGATTGAGACATCAAGATTCGAGGAATTAGCTAAAAATAGCTTCTGGGGAAAGACCGGCCTTAGTGACCATTCGAACGTCAGCTGCCAATGATCGATATTAGTCAGTGAAAAGGTGGGTCATGAGTTTAGACCTTAGGGTCATCACGAACCGACCCAAACGCACAGGAACCAGATGGGAGGAGATTGGAAGAAAGGCTGGAAAAGCACGTCTCCCGGGACTTCATTGATTGACGGGTTAAATCTCGTTTTCCTTTGAAAAGGAACGTTGCTTCTCTATAGCAGACCTTACGCGTATGGGTCCATTACAGTTTAGGCAGTAAAATAGCAAACTGCACCGCTCACGAGAATAAAAATACCGGTTTTTATGAGGGAGGACCGATAAAACTGCCGTAAAGATTGCAAAGAAAATACTTATCAGCGCTGAAAACAGATTTTGGCTGCTCTGCGCAGATGGCGTACTGCACTGGCCTACTTACGAGCGGTCACTCCAATGAGAAATCCTTTTAGATTACATGATTTTTCTTATTGATTGACCTAGTTACTTCCGATCACTCCAATGAGATAATGGCTTGAGATTGACCTGAATTTTCTTATTGGCCGACTTGTCATATGTATGTATGTATGTTTGTATGTATGTACTACTTGTAAACTGTTCTATGGAAACAATAAAAGGATTGATTGATTGATGTACGTATGCACGTATGCATCCATGTTTGTATGTGTATGCAGGTTTGTATGCATTCTATATATTGCTATCAGACACCTGTACACAAGACCACTTACTGGCTTTGGTGAGTTGGAAGGTGTCGGTTGTGTCGATGACTTTTTCGTATTTGTCGAGTTTGAAGAGAGACGTCGTTCTATTGTTGAACTTTTCGATTTCGTACCTGAAGGCCAACTGCTTCTGCGACTCACTCTCGTCAAACACAGCGCCTAATAAACGCAAGACAGACGTCATTTTTAGACCTACGCGTAATTGTAATTTGAAACTTTGTCCAATGCACAAGGCATCAACCGATGGTGCACAGAAACAAGTCGTAATCAGGTCAATATCTAGAAGATTAATCCACAAGACAGAGAGACAGCCTGAGTTTACACAGTAAGCTGAGCTTGGAATTCAGATAGAGTTTTAATGTCAACCTGAACATTCTGTTTGACGCTTTTAGAGAAACTCTCAAAAGCTGATGTAATGCAAAGCAAAGGAAATAATTATACTTGCAAATGTACGTAGACTTTTTTCCATTGCGACTGTATGGACTCAATTACACTCATTTTTTAATTAATTGATCGGGTGAGAGTCTTTACCACCGTTGTCAGGTTCAATGTGTACCAGCCACCAGTGGCGGACCCACGCGCACACGTAGAACCGAGCGAACATATTGAAACTGCCTCTTCAAGATGGATTCATCCGATGCGCTGTATATAGTTTCAGCAGTATTTGCAACTGCCATGGCCGTCATTTCGCGACAGCCAACCCGTTATCAACAAAACCGACGACACCTGTTTCGGCGAACATTTATTTAGCGCCTCTGTTTTGCGACGTGTGAGTTACGGATTAAGATTAAATGCTAACGCAGGTGCGAAAGACAGAAACCCGAACTGCAGTCGGAAGAATATTCGCAGAAAATCCGTCTCGACAGCAATTATGTTTCCAAGCGATTTCTGCTGGGTGAGGGAAACCATTTCAGGTGGCAAAAACACGACGTTGATGTACATGGCGTGGTCAGGTGATGCAAATTCATTCACATTTCCGTTGAATAGGGCAATTTTCAGTCGGTAAAACGAAAATACAGTAGGTGGTCTTCGTTTTGACTATAATATGATTTTTTCTTTTTCGGGCGGCACCTGCTTTCGTGAGATGGTAAAAGATGCATTGAATGCAGAGGGTTGTATCTCCTATGGACTAGAAGGAATGAAGAGTTAGTTAGTGAGTAAATTCTGTCACTATAGAAGTGTAACTTAGACTACTTAATTGGAGTTTTTGTGGAATTGTTTTATCCTTTTACCGAAATTCAAAGCTTACTGAAGGCAAAAAATAATGAACTGACTCATGAAGCCACCATCTGTACAACTTTATGCCTTAGTTGGGCGATTTGTAAGCGTATTGTCGGACTCATTAACGGTGCTGTTTGTTTAAACTTGATTGTCTTCATATTTCGTAAACTGTTAGAGATATATACAGTGACTTGAAAGTGTGAATTTTGTAGTCGCTTGGTAGATTTGTGTCGGAGTCTTGTAATTTCTTGTGTCGTATTACATCCACGTTCAGAGATGTTGAATCCCCGTGCTTTTTGTTAAATTGAGAAAGTGTAGATCAGCTGTTACTCCGCCGTCAAGGGAAGTCTAAGTCTGCCCGAACCCAGGAAACGAGATCAGGTTTCTCGGTAGTTCTGCGACACGTTGTCAACAGAATCAACACACCTGAAAATCCTGTCATGGAATAAAACTGAGACGAAATGCTATGTAGATCTGTGTCACGAACAAGATCCGGTTACATGAGAGACCAGAAGAGGTGTGTGACAGATGAGCTGTCAAGTTCGGTGTCGTATTGTATCGAAAAACTAAACAAAAACCATTCTTGAAAATCAGCGATTGAATTAGATTGAAAAATCCACAATGTAGGCATTGTCATCGTAATCGTAATCATAAACTCCAAATTTCTAAAGCGCTACTCTAAAGCTAAGCGAAGGGAACCAGCTTATTCACGAGCTCTGCATCGTGTCAGAGATCGATGTGCAGTGAAGGTCCTGGTTGCCAGAAAGGCCAGACAAAGGAGACAATGGAGCTACTAAGACAGGTTTAGTTGAGGACGAGAAAGCTTGGATCGGATGGTAGAGTAGGAATTCCTGAATAAATGAGACTCAATTTGGAGTGGAAAGCCTGCGGGGTGATAACAACAGGAGCATGAGGCAGATGACGTAGGATGAATGGCGGTTATGGTTGGGGAACTGAGAATATGCGGAATTCAGAGAGAGTCAGAATAATTATGTGCTCGAGGTAGTCAAGAGACTAGGCCATCAACTTCGGAGATGGGGGGTTCAAATCTGCGCCAGAACAGAAAGATCTCAATATCCATAATTTCCATATTACAAATACCATTTCGGCAACAAAATGCACACCGATCGACCGCAAACTGCCCACTCCGCTTGCGCAGAGGAAAAGAAACAGATATTGTTAGTCGGGGCAGCCTCTCGTGGTCACCATAAGGGTTGCTCTTCACGTCTTCTGCATCTGACTGCAGAAGAATTGCTGCTGAGAAACCATTCTTCATCCACCTGAGATTTCAGATTATCATCAAACCCACAGCAGTAAACACAGATGGAAAAGGGATGGATACGGATTGAAGGAGAGATGGATGGAGGAACGGACGGGATGGAACTGCTGCTGCTGCTGCTGCTGCAGACAGAGGAAAGATGGTCATCAGATGCATTGTCTTGTCAAGGGATGGAGGGAAGAGTGCATGTACACTGGTCGGAGGGGAGATCATGTGTCGGCTGGTGATTGAATTACACCCCCACTGCAGCAGCTGATGTCCTGACGTAGATTGGATCGGTTGATCAGAGGAGGATGAGGTAGCGCCATTAGATGAACTCACGGTCCGGGTTGGTGGATCAAAGTGGATTTATAGAGCGCCCGATAGAGATGGGTCAGTAACAACAGCAGCAACAGCAACAACAACAACAACAACAGTAGTAGAGTAGTAGTAGTAGTAGTAGTAGTAGTAGTAGTAGTAGTAGTAGTAGTAGTAGTAGTAGTAGTAGTAGTAGTAGTAGTAGTAGTAGTAGTAGTAGTAGTAGTAGTAGTAGTAGTAGTAGTAGTAGTAGTAGTAGTAGTAGTAGTAGTAGTAGTAAGCAGTAGCAGTAGCAGTAGCAGTAGCAGTAGTAGTAGTAGTAGTAGTAGCAGTGGTAGTAGTAGTAGCAGTAGCAGTAGTAGTAGTAGTAGCAGTAGCAGCAGCAGTAGTAGTAGTAGTAGCAGTAGTAGCAGTAGCAGCAGCAGTAGTAGTAGTAGTAGTAGTAGTAGTAGTAAAAGTAGTAGTAGTAGCAGTAGCAGTAGCAGTAGTAGTAAAGAGGTGGCAGAAGAACAACAACAACGTCAACAACAACAACAACAACAGCAGCATGACCGACGACAACAGCTACATTATTAATAATCTAGACACTTAACAATTTTCCGGAGTTTTTATTTTGAGTCTCGAGAGATCGAAATTAAGGCCCTTCTCTCTGGAAAAATAATAACCATACCAATGATAACAACAACATTAACAACAACATTAACAACAATAATAGTAATAACAACGCTTTTCCGGATAGTTTCTAAGAGGTATAGTTATGTGACTTTATGCATACCATCAATGTCTGCAGGGTAATATTCCTCTAAACACAACTTTTGAAGATAGCGCACATAATGATATTGTCTCCTATAGCGCACATTGTGTTTCGTGAGTGTTCTTCCTGCAAAGTTAAATGTAGCTAAGCGTTACGGCTGTTGGCATATTTAGCCTACAATGGTCGGAAGGCTAAAGTTTTCATTCGTCATGTTGCGAAGCCATGCTTCACTGAAGTCGATCCTTGCAGTGTGCTCCAATCCACATGAAACCTTTGGCCGCAGCTTGTGACAAATTTATCTGGTCCACATAATACATTTAAACACACCACGTTGCGCAATACCTGGACTATGAAATATAACCTGCATGAATGTATGTGAGTTTGAAGCCAACTTAAAGGTCAAGCGCGTTCCCTCAAATTCTCGGGAGAAACTCCATGGACTATGGACCCTTGTGGGCGTGAATAATAAAGATCTTCTTGCCAGTAAACATCTGCTTCAATTCTGCCTGACAGCTATGACCGCTGATATGAATAGCTAATGGAACCGGTCTGCTAAACTAGGCCCAGGAACTGTCCAGCGACCTGCTGACCAGCGTCAAGTCCCTGCATGAAGTCCCTCTGTGCAGATTAGTTAGCTAATGTATACAGACATAATGTATTTATATATACACATATGTTTTATATATCGTCCCTTGCATCGATTCACATCATAATCAGACGGCTGTTGCTATTTCAAGCTGTTAGATTGCCCCATGTTAAGTTCCCCAGCGAAGTGTTTACAGCCTACTCACCAGACGCCATGACCGGGTGCTGCCAAAAGCTGACAATCAAATGAGGAAAACATTTATAGTCAGAATGTTGCTCGCATACTAATTAGCTTTGTCTCATGATCCTAGATATATTTTGATGTTTATGGGAATTTATATTGCTGATGCTTGTTCACGAGAGTGCTGTTTGGCAGCTGGTTATATAAAAGAATATACTTACTTACTTACATGTTGGATTCCTGAAAGGATCTTTGAGGGATCTAACTCATACAAGTAGCCACAGGCATTCATAAACCATACATGTTTGATGAGTGTTCTGCGATTCCTGTCCGTCACCTCCACCAACCCAGCACAAAACACCCATCAAACACAGGTTCTGTAATAATATCAAGAACTACTAACACTGTAGAGCAGGTACAAGTAGTGACACTAAGGACTACTGACACTGTAGAACAAGTAACATTTTGTTCTATTGCCTGCTGCCTCCATCAACTGGTAGAGGTAAATAAACAGCTGAACAATGGTACTCGCTCTGGAATGCAATACAATACAGTAGAGTTGTGTTTTGATATTGCCCTCCTTCCAATATTTCATACGACAAAACATCGATGGCGCTGAGCAATCGTGAGCGACGGACTTGCTCAAGGTCCCTACATTTGAACTGCCTCGGGTGAGGCTCGAACCCGTACTCAACTCATTACAGGCCGAGCGCTCTGACCAATCAGCCACCTTCAGTGCATGTAAGTTGTACTTTGTTTTATAACATAGTCTCTGCTGGTCGGAATTTGACTCGTATATTTCCTACGATGTACTTTACTGGAATACGAGTTTTCATTCTCTATCGTATCGTATCTTATCTAAAGATTTATATAGCACCTCTCTCAGAATAACTATTCAGAAGCGCTCTCAGCACGAAAACCCCTGGGGAAAAGAAACGTATTTAAAGAACGAGAGATCAAAGAGGAAAAACTAGTCACTAGTTTAGCCCTTAATGAGAGGGGAAGGTCATTCCAAGTAGAGGGACCAACCACAGCAAATGCCCGGCGTTGAGCCAAGGCAGTCCTAGTCCTAGGAACAAAAAGATCTAGCCAATCAGCAGAGCGCAAGGAACGAGATGAGGTCGCAGATAACGGCTTTCGCATATAGTCAAAAAGATACTTTTTTATGCAACAGTTTGTGTTCAAATGTAACTGTACACATTTTGCTATGCCAACAAGTATGGCCTCATTGACTCTGTTTATTTATCAATGAATTGATCCGCTGAGATCTTCACCACCGCTGCCCGTTTGAATGGGCTCCACGCCATTTAAGGTCACCGTAAATGAAATATACAGGCAAACATTATCCGGCATTTTTATCAGGAATAGAGCTGGTCATATCTGCACGAAATCATCGAGAACGAACGGCCTGATTACAGAGGGAACCATTAAGTTAAGGAAGTTTTGCATATCGTGACCATTGAGACTACGGTAGGGTTATACGTTCGTCCGACCTATACTTTGGTGAATGATTAGATGACTTAGATTATTAAAAGCGACAAAACGAGTACATACACGCATAGCCTACACACCTACACCCATACAACTACACACACGCACGTGGTATTCATGTCGATACCGTTTCAAAACAGCGAAATATAGATAAAAGCGGCAGTTCCAAGGCGATCAGTGAATTCTAATCATGCAGCCTCTTATAGTTCATCGACGAACACTGTTCGCCCGCATTTGTCTCGCTTCTCAGATATAAAAACTGAAATAAATAAATAAATAAATAAATAACTTCCAGATTTTCCGTTGCTTATCGCAGTACCTTCACCTTGCTAGAACTGGATGATACGGAAATGTTCCAGATGTCATTAACCGTCTTTTGACATTTTTTTACTTCATGAGTGATTATACTCTTTAAATCATCAATTAATTAATTAAGCTGATTCACTGTATGAGTATAATAACTGTTATAAACAGTTAAATAAGATGGATAAAATGTAAAAAAATACATCGGGGTTAAAACTTAGAAAGGAGACGGATCTAAGACGATGGAAGCGTTGCTTCGACGCAGTGTAATCAAACAGGACGAGCAATCATTCATCTCGACTTACAGTGTTACCTCATCTCGTTCTTTCATGTCGTATAAGACTATAGACAGTGTTGCATTCGACGGAGGTGAAGACCTGCAAAGGTGGATTAATCTGATTATGTCGGCTTTCAGCCGGCAATTCGATTACAGGAGGGAGGAAACCCTTTTTCCATCCATGTTCCGGTAACAGACCACAGGCTGTTGACACGAACAGTGTCATTGGCTGTATATTTGAAAGACCGAAATGGACATTTTTATGTAGGCCCGTTAATTTATTTATTTAATCCATTATTTTAAAGCATAATCCATTGGAAAGCAAAAACTAATTTATTTAACTGATTAATTATTTTTAAGTATAATCCCTTGGGAAGCAAAAAATTGTCCAGAGACATTTAATGACATAATTATATGGAACGGCTTCGTATCATTCAGTTCTGGTAAGGAGAAGGTATTGCGATAAGCATTGGCAACTTTGTTTTTATTTAATTAGGCCTACTTCTTATACTGATGTAATTATTTTTCTCTAGTTGATAGCCTGCTATCGTGTGAAGAAATTGCACCTCAAGAATGTAATAAATGTTCCTACAAAGTGTTCTATAGAAAGTCAATGGACGATCTAACCGCCGCATTTCGTGATAGAAGGCCAGTCGCATTCTCACACCAATGACCAGGCAGCTAGGGCTAACGAGAAGTATCCAAGTAGGCACGCACAAGGTCAGGGAGAAGGACAGGCAGAGAGGCATACAAAGCGTCTTGTAATGGAGAAGAATCCTCTGTGTGCAAGTGGCAAACATTGGTCAGCAGCTTTAGGTAAACTGATATTTCTTTTGTCAAAGCACTTTCTTGTCGCATTATACGTTTCTCCTCCTTACCAAGATAAACGATGTTGCTACTGATCTCCCGCTTCCTGCACTTTCGCGACCTCAAGTAGAATCCGATCCATGGTTGACTTCGAAACCGCTTGCACAGTCCTTGCTAAACTAGACTACTGAAATTCACTTCTCTTGAATATACGAATATGCCTATATATTGGCACCACTGAAGAAGTGGACTGCATTAGAGTTTTCTAGAATTATATTGTGCATAACGTCAATACAACCCTTATCACTGCAGATCACTCCTGTTCTAAATTCATTTCCCTCGGATGAAATACCCGCACGAATAGAGAGCACAGAGTCTTATTAGGCAATCTAGTGCCTAAACAATACTCATAAATGTCATCTGCACACTGATCCTTAAACTTTCAAACTGTACTTGAACTGGTGAGTAAAATCTCAGGTGTAAAATCTCAGGTTGGCTTATTAGAATGAAATCGTTTGTAGCTGACTTCAGTTAATCTCTGAAAAGATTCATAGTAGTCTACACACTGCACACGCCAGACAAGGGACTACACAATCGACAACGCCGACTGCACACCTTGTGTCAGAAAACAAACTATTTGAGGCCCTGCTCCAATCTTTCCGACTCTCCTATCTTCGTCAGTTATTTATAACTCAACCACTCCGCTCAACCTATTCTCATCCGCCTTAACAATTTCTTGTCGTCATAACTTTAAATTCGACGCTGCAAAACCCAAGCTGATCAGTCCCTGTGGAATAAAAATTCGTTGGAAATACTACAATTATCTGGTCCATCCAACGAATTCACCAAAACCACACCTCTGGTAATCTCAGCGCAGGTATTTCACTCGCAACTGAGAATATTTCTTTTCCGCAAATCCTAGCTTGTTCCATTCCTTTACCCTTATCTCTCTAAATACCATCAACCGTAGTAACAGTCTGACTGTCTAACTGCCACCTTTGGGTCTTCACCTGGAACCGATTCTGATAATGCCTGACAATTTGACTGAGCTTCTGTGAACACGCTTGTTCCCGTGACTTAAATAGGCCTATATATGTGGGTAATGTAGAGTTCTCGATATTATGAATGCATTTTTGATGTTCTCGCGCGAAATGGTTGGGTTAATGTGATACGACGGTTTTCATCAGAAACTGATTAAACAAAAGTAAGACTGACACAGAAGATCTGTGTAAATAAACTGCACGGATTTTCTAATGAAAATGATCCAACCAACGTCATGGGAAATCATAAATACTTTATAAGATACATAACTCAAAGAACATTTTTCTCTTCGACGAATGCATCATTTGTCTCGACAAACAGAACGATACGTCAAAGGAACCATGGAGCCTTTCCAGGCAATTTGTCGTTTACAAACCAGACGGAGACATGCTCCGTTTCATGTCATCAAGACTACGTTTTGAAAACGCGTGATTGATTAATCTCATATTCTTTGTACTTTTCCAATATGGCAGCGATCCTTTTTCTTAAAAAAATCCCTATAGTCCGTTTACTCCGCTGCCCCAGACGGTACCAAGTGCAAAGGGCATACAAGGTTTGTTTTCACGAAGACTGAAGACAAATTTCTCAGAATAATCTGCACCGCCTGAGAAAGGCAACCTCTTTATGGCAGCCGTCAGTCTTCTTATTTTTGAAATTTAGATTGCATTTCGCCAGGACAGAATTGGAAACTGCGTAGCAAAGGAAGGCTCAAGAAAGAGAAATTATTTAGAACGAGCTGGACCAGTACGTTGACAGTAATGTTGAAAAAGGGAAGAGAGAGAGAGAGAGAGAGAGAGAGAGGACTTTAGAGAAGGAGGCTGTAACTGTAGTCGTCATCATCGAGATCCCTGTTTTCGTCATCATAAACGTCGTTGTTTGCGATGATCATATGGAAATGCGCGTCCAGAAGGACTTGGTCAAATTATGCGTAAAGCGTTCGGCGTTCCTATAAATTGTCTCGGCGACTTTCTGCGCTGGTCTGCGAAGACGGAGTCCGAGGTGTCAGATTTGGCAGGCATTTAAAGACGCACTGAGCCGGGATAATAGACGATGGAGTCGGCTGAGAGGGACCGGAGTCCGATCCCGGTAGGATGAACGGAAGGAATGGGCGATAGGACGACGAAGTGCTAACAGACCAGCTGAGCTCTGATTGGCGGGAGATGAATGAGTCGCAGTTGCTGTTGTATGGGAGAGCAGTTGCGAAACTGGTGAAAGGGAGCGAAGAGAAATGAGGGAGTGGAGTTGAAGGGGAGGAAGAGGTGAGGAAAAAAGGACTCCAGCTGAAGAGTTTACGGGATGGAAAAGGGAAATGGAGAGAGGCAGACACACAGTGACACAAAGAGAAACAGAGAGAGAAGGGAGGAAGGGAGGAAGGGAGGGAGGAAGGAAGGAAGGGAGGAAGGGAGGAAGAGAGGGAGGAAGGAAGGAAGGGAGGAAGGAGGGAGGGAGGGAGGAAGGGAGGGAGGAAGGGAGGAAGGGAATGAAGTGGCAGAATAAGTAACAGAAGATTTGTGAGATTAGGAGGTGGAGAGAGACAGAGAGACAGAGAGACAGAGACAGAGAGACAGAGAGAGAGAGACAGACAGACAGACAGAGAGGAGAAGGGAGGTCGATTAAGAGAGACAGGAAAGGCAGAAGGAGATCGCTGTGGACAGTAATTGGAGAGTTTCTTGAATTGAATTTGTTTATTGCACAGAAGAGGTTTTACGTTACAATCATGAAACAGCAAACACAGTGCAACAGGAGCAAAGAAAAGCTAATAGCCTATGCTACGCTTGACCCGTCTTTTAAAATTATTATTCATAAATGTATTTGTTATTTAATTAGTACTTAAATAATAATAATAACAATAGCAGCAGTACAGCACCACAACACTACCAATATCAAAGACTTAGTAATGAAAATTAATAATAGGCCTAATTATTGGTCTGGTAAGTAATGCTAGCATACTCAATACAGAGTATGGTATAGTTAAACGCAGGTGAGCAGATACAGGTATATTGACCAAATAGCTACACATCAACAATAGAATATTTTAAAATTTCTAGTATTTTTGAAAGTGTAGAGGCTATTTTCCCACTTAATAGCCTATCATTCAACCAAGAGTTCCACAATCGAGGACCAAGAAGCTATTAAATCGACAAGACTTAGTAGGTGTCACGACAACTCGTCGAACGACATTTCGTCTACGACACTTCGTCGAGCGACAATTCGTCGAACGACATTTCGTCTACTAAGTTATTTGATATTGTCACTTTAAAATGGAAGCTGGATTGATGAAAAAAACTGTTTCCCAAAATGGAAGTGGGATCGATGAAAACATTCCTCCTGTGTTGAAATAGAAGCTGGATTGAACGAAATAATTTTTCACGTAAAAATAAGCTGGAAATCAACCTGGATGCATGGATGAAAATAGGTTTCCATTCAACAGAAGCTGGATTGATGAAAATAATCTTGTCAGTAATTAGAAGCTGGATTCCTGAGAATATATAGCACGTTTTAGCGAAAC
Source organism: Aporrectodea caliginosa (assembly GCA_020284085.1). Lineage (NCBI taxonomy): Eukaryota > Metazoa > Annelida > Clitellata > Crassiclitellata > Lumbricidae > Aporrectodea > Aporrectodea caliginosa. The sequence continues at coordinate 549,855 of JACEVL010000009.1, forward strand.
TATAAGAAAGCGGCCTCTGTTGATTAGCCATAATGGATACAGATACACTAGTAGACGAAATGTCGTTATACGAATTGTCGTAGGCGAAGTGTCGTTATACGAAATGTCGTTCGACGAGTTGTCGCGGAACCGACTTAGTAGTGCGGGCGTAGGGGACAACATATTTACTCGACCCACGAGTATTAAGCACATGAATTTGAGCTACTAATATAAAAAAATTTAAATGTATTGCATTAATTAATTTATATAGCGCCGCTCACAGCAGCGGCCATTCAGTAGCGCTCCATGTGGAGGGTAAGGTATTATATCCAAACCTGAACATACATGTAAAGATAACAATAGACATGTAGGACAGGTCGTAATTTTTTATAGAATACTGAGTTTATTGAATAAGGGGTTGGAGTGAACCAAATAGGACGAGTGGGAAATAATTCGATATGCAGCTTTCTGAAGCGATGCAAATTGCCCCTATAAGGAGAAGCCAAACAAAACAATAGTAATTGATATATGGGTCCAGTAGGGCATGGTATAATGGCTTTATTTTGTCAGCAAGTAGTAGCCTAAATGCCCAACCTTACGTGAAATGCCAACGACCATTCACACCTTATTGGTGTTCCATTTAAGCTTATCAGTAGGACGCATGGGAGAAATGGAAATCTCAAAACAAAGTTCTGCCGTGGCGGGGATTTGAACCCCCAAACTCTCGTTTGACATTCCAACACTCTTGCCACTAGTCTGGCGCTCATCCCATCAGAAAGTGATCTACATCGCCAAAACATCTCAGTGCCAGATAAAAGCTGCACTAGTATGACCATCTTACTCGTAGGGGCCTAATTGAATGTTCGAAGTTGTCATAATGTATACAAGACAACTGTAATTTTGATAATGCCCTCATTACAAAGTTCCGAAGTGCACAAGTTGTTACGTCAAAGTGGAAGTCCTAAGAGACCACCCAGAGATGCGAAGGTGGAAATGCCATTTTGTTCCGGATGTTTGAAGGATTAGCCATTTAAGCAGCAATTTTGAGAGGTGCTTTGCTCCATAAAAGTTTCGTTACATGTACAATTGTACATCTTGCAACTAATTATTATCTCTCTGACTTCATGCGTAAACCTTTTCTGCAACTTTTTTCGCCCTTCGCGTTCTATTGACTGGTTGGATCTGTTTGTCCCTCGGGGCTAGATCTGCTCTGGCACAGCGCAGGGCATTTGCTGTGGCAGATTCGGCTGCTTGGAATGGCCTCCCCCGCTACGGGTTAAGCTCTCTATTGCGTCTTCTCTCTCCCTGAAGACGATTTTGTCCCCACGGGGTTTTTGCGCTGAATATGCTTGGAAAATTCTAGATACTATACAATAATATCACATGAACGTAAAAGAATCGAAAAAGCAGATGGTATGATTTGAAGAGGTTAAGTGCCTAAGTCAATTTTTTGTAGTTAAGTCCAAGATCATTGGGGAAAGAAAACTAGCTGGGCAGAAGGATCACTGCAGGGCGCAGTTGGGGAGAGTGCGTGAACGAGCGAAGCAGTGAGGATAAGAAAGACGAAATGAGGAATACAAACAGAAGCACTGCAGAGAAAACGATGAACCCTGATTGGATAATAAAGTAGACGAACAATGAATGAGATGGATTCACAAATGTCGAACTAAGACTTTGGACGCTCTGACTGTTGTTGTGCACAGGTCTTGAACGACTCTGCGTTGCCACTCTTCTCTGTAGCTGGCCCAAGACTCTGAACGTTGCTGTTTCCTTCAGCTAGGAAGATACTGAGATGCCGTATTTTTCTGATTGAATGTTGTTTGTGGTCTGTCCCCGTTATCATGCGGCTTCACGGACCTCAACTTATTATGTCCAATGTATTATGCCTTTAGAAAACGGATTTGCTATCAGCGACCAATCGATTTATAATTCCAATCCATCAATCAATCATTTTTTTTTACATATCAAACATTACATAAAAGTTTACATACATGCTCTATACTACCACCAATCAAGCCTACCCACAACTACCTTCGTTCCCATACCCATGACCACATAATCCCCCCTCCCCAGCCGGCAACCTGATGCGCAAAACATTCATTGTTAGCAGGGATGGGCAGTAATTTAAATTACGTAATTGAAATTACTTGAAATTTCGCAATTTGTAATTTGTTAATTTGTAATTCAATTACATTTCCCATGTATTTTGTAATTTGAAATTACATTTCATGTCCCAAAGTAATTTGTAATTTGTAATTCAATTACATTTTTCCGAGTAATTTGCCCATCCCTGATTGTTAGGATATACTTTGTAAACTATGTTTTTTGGATGAACATTCAGAACGACTGTCTAAGGCACAAGTTTCACATGTGAAAGTTGTAGTAATACCTTAGTACGGCATCAGTTATTTCCAGATGTTTCACTGCTACCTATAAACATTACTATTTGCCCCACTATTCTAGTCTAGGCCTAACATACAAAAATGGAGATCTTTGCTTACTGTGCGTTTTGAAAGCACGCATTCTTAGTTACAGAAGTGCATGCGATCCGCACAGAATTACACATTGTTTCGGATATGCCTGTAGAAAATCAAATATCTCAGGTCTATCAACTGAATGTGGATTGTTTTCGCAGTGAAAATGAGTTGAATATTAAATGTTCAACTTTCCACTCAGACTTTCTTTAAGTACAAGGAGCAATTCAGATATTATAATTTTCTACTGTGACTGATTCCGTTTCTACAAAAGGCAGTTTCTTCAGTAGAATGTGGATTTGAACTCCCGACTTCTCAGTTAACAGCCAAACATGCTAACCATTAGGTAATTGTGCACCAGTACCTCACTGTTAACGTAATCTCGTTGCATAATAATTACCAGAGCGGCTAAGACTTGAGTTTGTTCTCTTTATTAATATTCTTCACCTTGTCTTTTCCCATCTTCTTGTCGCATCAATCCCAAAAAGGAACACAGTAGGTAAGTCATCGTGGTAAGTAAATCCACCGCATTCATCAATAGAGATTCTCTCCAACAATTTCTCTGAGAGATTTCGCCGATCAATGGACATTGTGATTTAGTGTGCAATTCATAAGCATGTGCAACAGTTTATGCTTTTTAATTGGGCTGAGATTATAAATCAAAAGAGAGGCTGGGAAGAAATCCGACTTTGGCGCGTGATCATTGGGAAAAGCCTAGCTCCAGTCACACCTATGAGTTTCTCTGGTTGTTTAGCCAGCTCACCTGTATTAGACCACATGGCTTAGTGTATTCTATTTAAATATACTCACTGTTACTGTAATGACGCAAATCGTCTTTGATATGACGGCGTCGTTAATGATACGTTATCAAACAATGACGAAAGAGGAGAAGAAAAAAGCAGCCCTTAAGCTAGTCCTGAGGCAGTCATTGGTATGAAGTGTCAACAACTTCAGTTTCTTAGTCTCTGCTCGTGAGGATCGGTGGACAATCCGCTCCCTCGCCGTCTTATCTTCCCACTGACAGTGTACAGTCAGTGTACTCATTATAGCTGAGTTGGCTAGGGAGCGCAGGTGGAACATAAATCTCGAACCAAATGTCTGCCCTGGCAGGGATTGGAACCCTCGACCTCTCGATTGACAGTCCAGCACACTAACCACTACACTATAGAATACACCCATACAAATACCGAGCATGTAATAAACGAGTGAAAATTTAATTATGATTCAATCAATCAATCACCTGACATTTATATAGCGCCCCTTCAAGATCTCCACTAAGAGGCGCTCCCGACCCAGGCCAGGCGGAAGAGAACAGTCTTGATCGACGGATAAACCAAAGAGGATGGGACCCTAGGGAGGAGACGCATCTCCAGGGGAAGCCCCTTCCATATCGTTGGGCCGATCACGGTAAATGCCCAGCGCTGCATAGTCGGAGTATGAGTAAAGGGGACACAGCCAGGTGGCCGTTGGTGGCGCAGCGAAGGAGGCGGCGTCAGCGACTGCAGCTGTGAGATGAGACAGGGCATGCAGTAGACTGTTGTTTCATTTGTCGAATGACTTGACGTTATTCAACGCTTAGCAATATTTCTTAATAATGGATCATTGCAATATGAAGATGGTGTGAGATTACGAACATGCAATAGATATGAATATAGATTAACATTTTTGCCATTTCATGTGTGGAACACCAAAAGGTCATTCAATAGTCAGTCCCCCTATAATCTTGCGTTTCTTTATCATGGATCATTGCCATAGAAAGATTGTGTGCATCTAATGAAAATGACAGAACTGAACCACAGCAGCCTCTAGACCCTACTTAACGTCATTGCATTGGCTTCCTGCTCAGTAAAGAATCTGTTTCAAATTGTGGCTTACAGTGCTGAAAAGCAATAAAAATTCTCTGCACATGTCGTATTATTCTGATTGCATCTCTGATCATGTCTAAAAAAAGAATTGCTCATGGTGAACGAGCTTTCCCCTTTCCTTGTACCTGTTTGTTCTGCCCAATCACTTGTGCCATTTCGCTAAGATTCATTTTTTTCTCAATAAATTTCTTATCCGCCTTAGGCTACTTCTATATCGTTGTGGACCGATCTTCAGGATATTTACCTGATTGCTTCGTGCGATTTCGCTTGAGGCGACGTTCGGTAGAAGTTCCTAATTTGTAATAACACCAATAACGTTATGATCTGATCCAGTTTCAAAGTAGTTTCTGATACATCCGAGTACCTGGTTCCCTGTGTCTATCTAACCTAGCTGCCAATCATTTCCTTAATAACGTAACAATATACAGAGCTCGGTTTATGAATCCCGACACTCACACAATTATGATTCTTTTGCGAAACAAATATTATGTCCAGCATCTGCTCTGCCTCTGAGACATCTTTATTGTTATGCATCTTGACACAATTTTGCGCAGTTATGAGCAGTCGTCGATATTTCACTTCCTTCCTGCCAAAGTAATTGCATTTTGTTCTCGCGGGTCAGGTAAACATAATTAATGTTTTATATCCGTCAGTTTCTGGACCAGAAACGTACATGCATTATTTTATGAGCGCATATCTGCAATCTTTAACAGCTGCACGAATCGAGATTTAAGATCTTAGGTTCGTATTCGTAGGATTTTGTGAACAAATACTATGTTCGACATCTGTAAGACAAGTAGGCCTAGGTCTACATTTATTTTATGGTTAGTTTTCTCGAAGTACTTTTTTTATCAAAGTAGGCCAACATTTGATGGTTATATTTATCAAAGTATTTTTTTTATCAAAGTAGCCCTACATTTAGTTGCTATTTTTTGTATCAAGAACTGATGTACATAGCTATAACACTACAGAGTTGTTATAGCCTACCATCACTCTAACTACGCTGATATTACACACACTAGGATTAAATTATGCAAATAAAATGTTCCTGCTCTTCTGTGTTGAATAATTTTCGAAATTACATTAACATTTACCAATCTACTCATCATTAATCTGTTTAAGAAAAAAGACCTCAAAATTGCTTGATTCTGTATTTACTTGTAAAAATATCAGTACTGTAATGAAATTATAGATTTATATAGCACCTTTTCAAGAGAAACTCTTAAGTGCTCAATAGTTCATTTCATTCGTGTATTATAATTATCATACCATGAGACCATAGTTTGTGGCTGCACTCCTCCTAGCTATGCATACAAGATGAGAAGTGCACTGTTACTACTGCCAAATAGTATCTGGAAGTCGGCCAACACAGTCTTCTGGTCCTTTTGGGAAAACCTTTTGACATCTTCCTCAATCATTGTGAATCTTGATTTAATACTGACTGCTGTCATTGTGATGTTATGGAGTTGATGTTCTGCCAACAATTGATTAAATCAAATGAAAAAAATGTTTCAAACCAACAGCGGACATCGAGAATTATTATGAAGGCAAAGGAAGATGTTATGTAGGCCTAGCGCTCTAGCCAATAGGCCTAGTAAGTCACTGGAGAAGAATTGCTTAGGCTTTCAATGGTGTCGAATGATGTAATAAGACATGTTGAAATGTACTGTTGTGAACTTTGAGAGGAAAAGAAACTAGCTATTATTACTATTATTAGAAGAGGAAGAAGAAGAGGAGAAGAACAAGAACAAGAAAAACAAGAGCAGGAACAAGAACAAGAAGAAAATGAAGAATAAGAAGAAAATGAAAAAACAAGAAGAAGAAGAAGAAGAAAACAAGAACAAGAAGAACAAGAACAAGAAGAACAATAACAAGGAGAACAAGAGCAAGAGCAAGAAGAAGAAGATTTACACAGAACCGTAGGAATGCTTAAGAAGGGCTGTGGAAGAAATGTCGAGGCAGAGAAGGGAAAGTGAGGAAGCAAAATTGGTTGAAGAGTAGAGGTGAGTTAAGGAGAAGATGAAAAGAGTAGCCGAGAGAAGGAGTAAATGTGTACAGATAGAAGAAAAAGGAGAAGACAAAATCGGTGGAAGAGATAAGGATAGAGGTAAAGAGAGGACACAGAGAACTGAGACAGACTGAGTAGGCAAGAGGCAGTAAGAGAGCAGAAGAGAAGGGCCAGGAGGGAGCGGGACGATAACGAAGGAGGCGGTGAGAGCGACGGAGTGGAAGGAAGGAGAAGAGAGAGAAAGGGGAGACAGAGAGCAGACGACGACGAAGAGCGCAGATGACAGCGATGCACATAACTCTTAGATCAACAGACAAAATTGAACAGATCCAGTTAATCTTTGATCCGTTGGGAATCATAGCATGCCGCCCCAACTCATGCTACAGTGTCGTCGCTCTCTCTCCTCCGCTCCCCATTTATCGTGCTCCACCAGAAAGCACGCCCTCCGTCCCTCCGTCCATCCGTCCGTCCCTCGGTCGCTCCCCTCCCCGGCCGCCGGTCCCCGCCCCCGCCGAGACGAGGGCACGCCCCCTCCGCTGGCGCTGTGTGCCGCACGGTCGATGCGGACCCGATCTATGAAACGACGCTGGACATCGTCGTGTATCCGTCGGACGGTGGTAAGGCGAACAGCTACTGTACGTCGTCGTCGTTGGCATCGAATCCCTCGAGGAGAGGAGTCGTGTGATCTAGGACCAAAGAGCGGACGACAGGAGGAGCAGCGCCGCCAGAATGAGAATTAGATGCAGAGCGTCGTCTCTTCTCCTCGTCAGGTGGGGCAAGGTAGGATCAAGGACGCAGGAGTAGGAACGGAATGGAAGACAAGGAAAGACAAGGAAAGTAGAAGGAAGAGAAGGTTGGGCAAGGAAGGAAGAGTAGGTTTAAGAACGGAAAAGGAAGAAGGAAAGACAATTGTAGGGGAATCCAAGGAAGAAGGGAAAGGGAGAATCCAACAAAAGCAGAAGGAAGAGAAGGTAGGGCAAGGTAAGAGAAAAAGAAAGAAGGTTAGGAAAAGAAAAGGAAAAAGAGCGACAATTGCAAGGAGAATCAATGGAAGTACAAGAAGAGAGGGTGGTGCAAGATAAGATTGACGAAGGAGGGTTTATGAGCAGAAAAGTAAACAGGAAAACTTGCAGGGAGAATGCAAGGAAAGTAGAAGGAACAGAAGGTAGGATAATGTAAGATCAAAGAAGGAAGGATTGGAACGGAAAAGAAAGAAGGAAAGACAAGTGCAGAAAGAATCCTAGGTAAGTACAAGGAATGGACGATACACGTAGCATGTGCCAATATAACGCGTTGGGAGTCGAGCCAAGGCAAAGAGCATGAAGGCTAAGAGAAGATAAATCAATACAAGACAAAGGCAAGGCAAGGTAATGTAAAGGAATCATGATCGTAATTGTAAACTCCAACTTTACACAGAGCTACTCTAAAGCAAGGAGCAGGGCATCAGCTTATTCACGAGCGCTGCGTCGTATTAGATGGGTTTTCCAGAGATCGATGTCCAGTGGAGATTTGAGCCCGGAAACGAAGCGAAAGGAGACGATAAGGAAAATGAGATTCAGACAAAATAAGTAAAAGGAAGAGAAAGCAAAAAGTAAGGGAACGCGAAGCAAGAGAATTAAAGACAAACTAACCTAGAGAGATACAATAATGACAAGAGTAAGAAGAGGTAAACGAGATACACACGGCTATACTAAAATGAAGAAACGAGAAGATAGGTCATGGTAGGTTACGACAAGATAAGCGGTTTAGTAAGTTTGATTGTTCTAAGCTAAAAATGTAACAATTATAAGCTACGGAACGAAAAGATAAACAAAGATGAAATAAGTGACGACAAAAGTATGTATAAAGTTGCACGTGAAGTATTTGTAGTATCAAGTAAAATAAAATACCTAGGCTAGTAAAATTAATCCCATCTTCAGCCTAGTCTAATCTATTATGATCTAATGGTAATCTAATCGTTAACCTAATCCTATCGAATCTTATCCAGTGCAGGCATAATCTAATCTAAGGAACTGAGAATTATCCGGTGGTGAAACTCGATATGCGGCTAATAGATTATACAGAAAATCCAATGAGACAACAAGGAAAGCTACACAGGAAAACTAAACGAATACACCTCGACTCTGGAACGATCTTCCTCATGAATTCCGCAAATTCTCCTTTCATCCATCAATCTCGTTTCTGGCCAGCAATCATCTGCCTCAAGTTGTATTGTATTGTATCGTATCTATCAATAAATATAGCGCCTCTCGCAGTGCACACCAATCAGAGGCGCTCCCAGTGCGAAATACCCAGAGAAAAGAAAGAGGTCTTCGGACAACGAAAAGAGGCACTCGGCCCACCAGTTAATAAACAGGAACGTGTCAAAGGAGGAAGCTGGTTCCATACTGCAGGGCCAGTGAAGGCAAAGGCTCGCGTTTTAGCCATAGCAGTTCTCGCTCGCGGGACAGAGATCATGCCGGTTTAGTGAGCGTAGCGGGCGAAGGGAAGTAGCCGAGGCCCGCGCCCGGATAAGGTCACATAGATACTTGGGAGCTCGGCCAGTATACGACCGGTATATTAAAGAAAGTACCTTGAGCTGAACCCGAGCAATGAAAGGGAGCCAATGAAGGTGGTCAAACATGAAAGCAGAGATGTGGGATGAGCGAGGAAGTCGGGCTACTACTCTGGCCGCAGCATTTAGAACAGACTGAAGAGGAGAGAGACGACTCGTTCTATCTGCTCTTATCAGGCTTTCCATTAAAAACTAGTAGGTCGTCTTTTCAAGAAATCTTTCCCTGATCCAATTTCTCTCATCCTAGATACGACCAACCACAACGGTTTCCCTGTCTACTTCTTTCTGTGGTCCTTTTGGCAACGAGATCTTGTTATTCAATTGGTATCTTTCGCTAACTTCTCTGGCTTGATCGCGAATGAGCTCGCGCTCTGCGCTCTGAGCTTAGCTATTAACAGGCTTTTGAGAAATTTCAGGGCTTATTTTATTTGCATCAGAAGACCTTGCAGAAAACAATTGAATTAGAGCCATACTAAAACGCATAATGTCTACTGCAGTAAGTAAGTAAGACAAACAAAACAAGGAAATATAGTGTAGAAATTTCCAAAGAGACAAAGAAAGATATAAAGAAAAAACAGAAAGTCTAACAGAAAAAGCAAAAGAGAAAACAAACGCAAGAAATAACTAGAAGAGACATTCATGATACGAGAGAAAAAGACCGAATAAATGTCACAGACGAAAGCAAAGTAAGTTCTACTTTCACGATCTCCAAAACACTTCAAGATCTTCTACACAACAAAGAGATGACGACTCTGACACATTAAAAGGCGAAAGACGCCGAAGACAGAAGCCATCTTCTTACCGATGGGAATTCTCTTGGGAAAGGCGCTGACGACGACCTTCGTAGTAGCCAGAGCAGCCATCCAGACACACAACCAATTCCTAATGGCGTCGCACCTCATATTACATTTCCTTAAATCAACGATACGGCGCGTGACTATGATAGATTATTCCACATCATCGTAGGCATCTCCCGTCGTCGTCGTTCAGCCCAAGAACATCCCTCTGCCACTGTATAATTCAGCACTTGGCGGCCATACAGCGGCTGCTCAACGCCGCAGAGCGTCTTCGCTCCTTCATCGCCCTCTACGTGAATGCTATACTCCCGCTTCTCCGCCGTTACAATTAACCGTCGTTTTCATCCCGCAATTCAGCTGCCACTCCGGTCGGCCACGCAAGGCGCCTAAGACCCTTCATCGGACTGCAGTACTGCGCACGATTTTCCATCAGTTGTAATTAACTGTCGGTTTTTTCTCGATCTGGCGATAGGACGGGACCTAGCAATTAAATCCAGTTTGGTCGTCGGCCGTCTGTCTGTGTAGAGGAAGCGAGCGGTGGAGAAGTCCGTTCAGACCGAAGACGACGGACGAGAGGTTGATTCGCTCGTTGCCGACGCTTTGCTGTTGACTACTGAACATTTATTGAGCGGCTCGCGACACAAGTAGATTGAATCCGCGCTGGACTGGACGGTGCGTCGTTGTCGGCGGCGGCGGCAGCAGCGCAGTCTTTGTCGGTGGATGGAGCGGAAAGGAAGAAGGGGGCGAGGGGGACTCTGGGAGAGAGGGGGACTGCGGGCGGGCGAGGCAGGAACGCAGCGGAAATCTGTGCAGCAAATAACAATTAAGAAATCTCGGATCAATTGATTGCGGATCGATCAGTCGTCCATTTCGATTGATCAGCGGAGGTGAAATGTTCGGCGGCGCTTAGGGAGCGTTGACGAAAAGGGTTGGGGAAGTTTTCCCTCCCTCAGGGGGAACGAGGGAGGGGCAGGGAAGGCTAGGGATTGAAGGGGAATGTGTGTGTGTGCCGTGGTGCATGGATGATCGATGTCGTGCGACTGCAATGCGGCCAATTGCGCCACGCGTGCTGTTTATGACGTCCTGTTACCTTTTCGTCTTGCTCTGTCGACGTCTGTCTCACTCTTTGACACACTCTCTGTTCGTCTTCCTGTATCTCTGAAATGATTTCGTCTCGGTCTCTGGCGCCTGATGAGCGATTCAAAAAAATAAAGACATTATGGCAAACACTCTAAATTATGAAGCAAATGTTAATTAAAACTTTAGCATCTTCCAAAATTTAATAAGATCTCAGCATGATGGAAACCAACAGTTAGGATATCGCTACCTCAGATCACAACATCAGCAAATACAGTGACAACAAAATTAATGCAACAGTAACCACCAAAGTAATATTAGCAATGTCAATAGCAGCAATAACAATAACAATAACTCCTGTAAAAACAGGAAATACGTCTCATTTTGTGGGAGGTCTTTTGTTTGTTCCTGCAGATCTTTCCCAGTTCGGTTAAAAATACCAACTGTAACTTCAGTTAGAGAACAATCGGCAAACTGTAGAAGAAAAATTATTGAAGAAAACAACAATAAAGACAATGAAAAATTAAAACAGTAACTGTAACACGAGTGATAGTAATTTCAATAGCAGTAACGATGACATCACAAACAACACAGATGGGCCACAAATTGTAGAAGCTTCAGTCTATGGCAAACAGTCAGACTACTAATCAAATTGCCATGGATGTTTATGGCTTCTGATGTTCATGGCTTCAATCGATCTCCAACGTTTAATCAAGCCTCAACTTGGACCTCAATTGATTGAAAAGACTGAAGCCTTCGACAAATTGCGCAGAAAGACCTTCAGACGACGCCAGATGGATCCACGTAAGCTTAAGAGAATCCATCAGGAAAGGAAAGACAAAGGGGCGTTTCTGTATTTTAAAATCTTCAGTCTGTTCCTCTGTAAAAGACGAAACGTAGTGAAAAACACGAACTGAGAGAAATTCTGATGGATCGCAATGATGAGGAGCATTGGTGTATTTATAAGCTGTACCTGTACCGTTGATGTATTTTTTTAACGTTGATCATTTTTATAATGATCCTGAACCGCTGATATATTTATAAACTGCACACATGTAGGCCTACCATTGATGTATTTATAAACTGTACATGTACATGTACCATTGATGTATTTGCTAATTGCTCATTAATGATTATATATTATTCATTGATGAATCTATTAACTTCCTCAGGCTCTACCTGCAGAGGCGCGTTTGAAAACTGGGCCTTAGGCGCAAACATTTTGGGGGGCCTTCTGAGCTTGTAGAGTGTAGACGTTTGTAGACTGAGCACCTATAATGTGCAAACCCACGAAGTTGAAGCCGTTTTTGTGAGTGTTGTTGACGCTGTAATTATGATTAGGCCTAGTTATAGAAGTTATTTTCAAGGAATGTGAAGTTATTGATTTTAGTCAAAAGAAAACGCAAGATTTGTAAGTGTAGGCTACAGTAGGCCTACTTGTTTGTTGCAACGACACATTCACATTATGTGGAAGACGGAGAATGGCCAATGCTGTCTTTTGCATCAGTCTTGGTTAAAGTGTATTTTAATACTCGCTCTTTGCAGCATTATTATTATTTTTCTTCAATCCAACTTCTACTTTAACGAGAATCCTTTTGATCGATCCAGCTTCTATTTAAGCAGGAATTATTTTTCATCTTTACAAGTTCTATTTAATTAAGAATTACTTTTCACCAATCCAGCTTCTATTTACGCAGGATTCTTTTCAGCAATCTCACTTCTATTTAAGGAAAAAATATTTTCATCAATCCCACTTCTATTTAGCAAGAATTCTTTTCGTCAGTCCAATTCGTCAATTCGTCGAACGCTGAAGCCCATGTAATGGTCAATGATTAAATACGCTAAAATACACTTTTACCTTTAATTTTACCGCTAAAATACCTTTTACATAAAACTTGCTAGCAAGATTGGTGTTATTTTGCAAAAAATTTGCCAAAATGAACAAAACAATTATAAATAAATTACAATAGGTCTAATATACTTTTATGTGAATGCTAAACTTTAAAAAATAGAAAATAAGTTATCCTTAGAATAATTAAAAATTCAAAACGTTATTTCTATTATTATTTAAAAAATAATATTTTCATTCGTTTGAGATTTGGGGGCCCTAGGCGCGCGCCTAGTGCGCCTACTGGTAAACGCGCCTCTGTCTACCTGATGTGTCTTTGTAATCGAGAAACCTGATGAAAACATCGTCTAATAATAATCCTAAGAGGCATTAGGTACTTTTCTATTGAAAAGCATACGCCATCGGTTGTTTCTGTTGTAAGCAAGGAATGACTACAGCTCAAGATAAGTCCCTATACATGTTTAACATACTCATCGAGGGATTCCACATTGAAACCCAAAAATAGAAGGTATTGGTTGCTACCTTGTAAGTAGGAAAGTGTCCATACAGTAGCTTAGCCAATATCTTTAGAAACCGTAACGCTATCGGACATTTCTGAATATTAAAGACATTAATTTGATGCCGGGCGTTTGTTTGCAATAGAAGCCTTTGTAAATTGTAATGCTAATGTTTTCACAAGGTGCAATAAAAGGTTCAGTTACATAGGCAGATTACATGCGCATGCATTTATGTAAATCAGCTTTTGTTACACGACATGACTTAGTTAGATGGCATGACATGGCATATAAGCCAGTTGTATTGTTGTGCCAACACGGGCTACATTGGTTGGCGTCTACGTCCATGTAAAAGTGCAAGGTAGTGCGTGAGAACGTCGGTTCGCATACCAATGGTGGTTTATTTCAAAGATTTGAATCTCGGGTTAGCAAGATCCGTACTCGGGGAATCTTTAACTGTGTGGCACACATTCAAACGGGCAGCGGTAGTGAAGGATCTCACCCGATCAATTCATTGAAAAATGAGCAGGGTCGAGGCCATATACGGTCGCTATAATTATAAAAACGTATGCATGTACGTTCAACAATACATTCCTACAGCTCTGTATTGTCATTGCTTGCTACTTGCCTGCTACTTCTTAGGTCATTCGTCGATACAGAAACGCAAAGCCTGAGATAATCCTTTGATTTCTGTGTATAAGTCGCATTCGTTATATAACTCGCAGCAGATCATAGCATGAGACGGGCGACCGTCCCTCCTACCGGGGCACCAGGGCTTGTCACTCGTTGAAGTCCGGTGACGTCCGGACCCACTCCACTGACAGATTGGCCGGACGACCGCCCCCACTCCCCCCTCCACCCCCAAGATGTCGAGACAGAAGATTCAGACAGTTGGAGCATGATTGCTGTTCTTGGCAGCCGACAGACAGATCATTTGGGAGACTGCCAGAGGACAGCGACCCAGACGAAGAGGACAAGTCGACGAACTTCCGTGTAACCCCCATCTAATTTTTTCTGCCACAACGCAATAACAATGGCTGTAAAAATCTAAATGCATGCATACATATATGCATAGTATTACATACATAGTATTACATACATACATACATACATACATACATACATACATACATACATACATACATACATACATACATACATACATACATACATACATACATAGTATTACATACATACCTACCTACCTACATACATACATACATACATACATACATACATACATACATACATACATACATACCTACCCTACCTACCTACATACATACATACATACATACATACATACATACATACATACTGATACATACATACATACATACATACATTACATTTATACATACATACATACATACATACATACATACATACATACATACATACATACATACCTACATACATACATACATACATACATACATACATACATACATACATACATACATACATACATACATACATACATACATACATACGTATACATACATACATACATACATACATACATACATACATACATACATACATACATACATACATACATACATACATACATACATACATACATACATACATACATGCATAGTTGCATACATACATACATACATCATCATCAAATATTCGTTTAATAGAAATTCAGGTTGACAAAACCGCAAACTGAAATACATACATATATGCATGCTACGTGCACATGCTACCAACACATGCACGTATAGCGGATGAAGTATGAAGAAAGGATGTAGTGTTTCTTCGTTATCGGCGCTGGCAAGCCCTAAGGTCGACATGATGATCGCTTGTACCACAGCTATGACCGGGCTACGGGCCTAGAGACACTGCACGACTGAAGATATAACCAACAGAAGTTAGTCTCGTTTATTGCAGAAGTCACAATCAACGGTCACAACAAACTTGTCTGACTCCTGCCTATTAAGATCAGCGACTGTATACAGAAAGAAATCAGCGGGTTTGGCTTAACGTGGCTAGGTTTTTGATTCAGTCAGCATGACCGAGTTTGGCACGGTGATCAGCAATATAGGCTTATTCACTTCGCTGCCTTATTTAATACACTCCCCATCTCTCTCTTTCTCCTCCTCTCTCTATCAAATACCTGTGTATGTGTCCTACACACCACTACATAAATATACACAGAAGGCAAGTCGAGTTGAGTTTATGCAGAATGATCCGCTATAATTCGGAAATGATTGGAAAGGCTAATCTTAGATTAATTTGAAGATGAATACAGACCCATTGCGTGTGATTTTTGCGGTGAATGCGTTCATGGATGATGACAGTAGTCAAGCCTTAGAACAGTTTCAACGTGAACAACGTATTCTTTGATAAAATCACTAAGCCTAGCATTTCCTGAGGATAACAACGGCTGAGAACAGACAGCAAGAGTGAAGTCTGGCCGCCCAACGACAGCAACGAAAGACCATCATGATGATAGTCGTCTTTTATCTTTTGACAATGGGACCGAATCCCATTCATCAATCACATGAAAGCATCATGGAGACAAGAATCGGGCTTTGATCGATTATTCATCCCGAAGTCCAGAGTCCGTATCCAGTCCTCTTAAATAACATCCCCATCGTTGTCATGTCTCAAGATATGGGCTGAGGGTACGGCGGCAATGGACGAGCCCCCACAGAATGACGGGACGACGACCCCACAGAGCACACGCACTGGGAACTCAACGTCTGCACATAATTGATCATTCGCTGGACAGTGGTGCGACCGTGCGACGTCAACCAATTTCGCCAAGTGCAGTCCCCCCCCCCTCTCCCTCTACAGTCCCCCTATCCCTCTCCCTCTTCCGTCGTTGAACCACCCAACCGAAAACTGCCGAGCCGAAACAGATTCCCGGCTACGTATTATAGGGGCTACTTGCTTATCTCAATACACGCTCATCGCCCGTAAATTCATCACTACGTCTAGAAACATCCATCTTTTATCGTTCCGGACTGTCTGGCCAAGTGAGAAACAATAGCATTGGGTGAGATACGATTTAGAATTTCGGCGTGTTTCGGTTTCTCGTTGCTTCCTTACGCATCGCATCGGATGCCCGGAACTCGTACTTGTATCTATAGCCTTACATGACAAGACGGCCGTTTGGTTGTACAAGCACAGTCCTTAGGAGTACTTGTTCAGATTGGCTTCCAGACTGACTGTTGGACCTATAATACGTTTTGGTCACTCGAGGTCACTGGTTCTTAAACTGTGGCCCGCGGGACAAAACGTGGTCCGCCAGCTGTTTTCAGGTGGCCCTTCAAACCTTTCTCACCGGTGAAAAATTTCTGGCCATTTCGTGTAGAGCCAAGAACCTCTTTATTTTTTGTTATTCCTGTAAGCTATCTGTTAGCATTACGTATAACTGAATTTTAATTCACAGCTGAGTTTAAAGCCCTACGTACCAAACAGTCTTTACGGAGGAATAAAAAATTCACTTGAATTTTATCATTAAATTGCAGTTAAACAGTAGGCCTATAGATTGTTTTGGTCCTTGGTGTAGAAGTTCGTGAACAACTGGTCTAGGTATTGCATGAGCACATGAATTGCGGTGTTTCTCTGCTAATACCAACACATTGAACTGTTTATTGTGTACGAGCTTTTCGAAGACTATTTTTTTTATCTCATTTTGCTAATAAACTCTAGGATGCATATTAAGCCGCATCTCTGTAGCATTGATGTACGGTATTTATTACTGTTCCTGTACCACTGATGCATCATTTATAGACTGTTCCTGTACCATTGACGTATTTGTTAACTGTTCCTGTATTAGCGGACGTTCCTACTTGGTATTGATCTGACCCTGGTTTGATTTTGGTGTGCCATCGGTTAATGCCTTCCGCAACAGTAACAGACGCTATGGAAGTTGCCCATTAATCATTATAAATAATTACTGAGAGGAGACTGATCACTACTAAGAACGGTCATTGAAGGAAAACTTGAAGGAAGGGGTGACAAGAGGAGGACCAAGACAGACGATGCTGGATTGAATGATGACAGATGGATTTAATACAGAAAGCTGAAAGGAGACTAGAAAAGGACCAACAGCGAGAACAGTGGTCGGGCATTTGAACCTGCCTAAGAGGCAGAGAACAAGAAGAAGCATTATTTCGGATATATTATATACATATATATTCATTTATTTATTTATTTATTGCACTTATTACTCGTGAAATGTCAGTCAATGGTAGCCTAAACTCCAAATGTCTAGAGAGTTTTCTAAAGCCAAGCGCAGAGCACCAGCTTATTCACGAGCGCTGAAGAATAGCCTATGATTGTGATGTGCAAGACAAATTTTCGTGAACAACTTCCATGTATTAGGGTTCGTTACACGGAGTTTGCTCCGCAGTCCCGAAACCGTAATCGTCCATTTACAAGTCTAGCGGACTACCGGTGTGCGGTATATTGTATGATGCATGTAAATATACTAAATAATGCTTCTTACGACACCCGGTGCAGTTGTGTTGTTGTGGTGCATATGGGGCGCCATCTGTCATTTGCTTGTCGACTATATCAGTTTTGTTTATGGTCGAGAACGAAATCATATTCATGAGACGTAAACAGCCAACCGTAGTTAACTCAGTGTTGGCTATCGTCTGTAGTGATATGCGATAGTGGTCAGCCTGCTTAACTGTCAATCGAGAGGTCGAGGTTCAAATCCAAACTAATACAGATAGCTCTGCTTCGTTGGAGCCACTCCGAACAAATCAGCTACGAATGAATGCTTGTCGATGTGAGGATCAGACGGCTAAGGAGTGAGGACTGCAGTCATCGGTAAAAAAAACCATTGAAAAGTGTTAAATTAATACAGTACACCAGGGTAGTGTTTAAGTTGCGTCTGAGTTAGCTCAATTATCACAAATAAGAAATTTATTGATTGATTGAAGGCGAAGGCCCCTATTCAAAATTGAGGTACCAATAAAAATAATTTTAAGGTATTTCAAGTATTGTTTTTACTTTTCAAAAATATCTCTTCCATTGTTGGGCAACAAGCCTTAGAAAAGAAGTTAAAAGTTTCTAAAACTGTATTGTAAAAATACTTCAGGACTGTTTGCAGTAATAGCTCACACCATTGATGTTTTGTCATACGACCGCGTGTGCACTTCTGAACTTTGAACTCTGAATTTCTCAGAAGTGTTTTCTCTCGCTGACTTTCCGGTTAGCTATAGGCCTATTGTTAAAGCATACATTAAGACGTTTCGAATAACGATGGCAGTGGCTTATTTCAGAGTGCAACATCTTTGGCTAGCACGGGCCATACACCGTACACGAGAACCTTTAATGGCGTGGCTAGAAAGCGTGTGCATTTGCAATGCGAGCAATAGTCCACTCCGATGTTCGTCCCATCCAGTGCTGACACCTAGCGAATAAGTAACAAATGAGATTAGACATAACACAAACCGTAATCGTAATCGTAAGCTCCAAACTTCTAAAGCGCCACTCAAAAGCCAAGCGCAGGGCACCATCTTATTCACGAACGCTGCGTCGAGTCAGAGGGGTTGTCCAAACCCCTCTGACTCTCCTTTTTAACTACCCGGTAGTTAAAAAGGAGATCAGAGTTCGGTTGCCAGGGAGTTGAAGGGGCAGAGTAGTTGTTAAGGTGGGTGTCGTTTAGGTTGAGAATTGGATGGTGGAGGATCACGTGAGTGGAGGTATAAGGACAATGAAGATAATTTATTCGTACCCATAGCCGCCAAATGGCTGGCGTCAGGAACTGATGATGATGAAGATTAGGACAACTAGCGAATAGAATAAAAGCAATTATAGAGTGGCATCTAGGGAACAGGTCTAGCATCGTCCACCTACGCTACGCCTCTGCCAAAAGGTCCTCTATATCGCCTCTATAGCTCTGCATTCCAGATTAAGGTTTCACTTCTTCGGGAAATCCTTTCCTGATCCAACCACTCCTCCACCTTCCAATCTCTCTCTCCTCATAAACCTCTCCTCTTGGCAGATGCTCCCTATCGCCGTTGTCTTCTGGCAACTCGACTTTTTCTTCACTAAAGTCTTGTAACGTTTAAGTAACGTTTAAGTAATGTAATGTAAATCTTCCAAACTGCTCACTTGGTATATCTTCGCATCACCTCTGACATGCATATAAGCTCAGTGGCGTCGTCAGGATTTAAAAGTAGTGCGGCCAAATGGGAAGTTAGGGGATCTGGGAGACTTCCTTTTCCCAGAAGCTGACACTTTCTGGAATATATTGACAGTGTTACGTGCCATTTTATTTGACCTAAAATCCACGTTTAAATGGATTAAAAGTATTTTCTAGAATGTAGCAGATAAAAGTAGTACGGCAAAAATACGTTGTTTACCTTTATGGTGTTACGGCAAAAGCCGTACCACATGTACTAGGCCTATAGGGGGAGCCGCCACTGTATAAGCTTAGCTTTAAAGTATCGCATTAGAATTTTAAAGTTGCCGAGGAATGGGAGAACGCAAGTCAAACTTGTGCATCATAGAAAACAAAATAACACCTGAATTTGATACAATACAATTAGGCCTATACAACTGTATTTGCTACAGAAGTGCCAGAAACAGAATCCAAGCCAAGAAAAGAGAAAGAAAATTGTTGACAGACATTAGGCCTATACGAAAATGAACTTAATCCGTCAGAAACTTTAGATACGTCAACATCCTATCAGAAACGGAATCAAAGACGAGAAAAGTGAAAGAAAACTTATGAGAACATTACAAGAAAATGAACTGAAATACATCAAAAACTTAAAGACGTCAACAGCCTGTAGGCCTACTGCCTGTTAGCTATAGGATGTCGTGAAATATTGGATTAAATAAGTGCACAAACAAATCTACGACAGAACCTCGATGACACTGAGCTACTGTGAGTGAAGGATTTGCTCACAGTGACCGCCCGAGAGTGGAGGGTCGAACCCGTACTCTCAGCATTAGCCTATAAGCTGAGCGCTCTATCCATTCGGCTGTCCTGTCCCATGAATGCCTTACTTATCTATACATACAGTCATTACTTTACATTACTGGCTCTGTCCAATATATTGGGCGTTTGGAAGCGATCTGCCGCTTTATAGGCCTAAGCGACTAGGGATAAGACGAGTGGCACGTTTAGCCGATTTCAAATTCCGATTACTGTTGACCTGGTTTTTCACCGATTCCGATCCGATTAATGGGCAATATTCACTTTTATTTGGCTCTAGGAGCTGTTTGTTACTAAAATGCCCGACTGTCGGCCATTTTGATGATGCTTCAACTCACAATTTATTTTATTATTTTACACGGCCTTCAATTATAGGATTAAATATTACCGTAGGTCGTAGGAGGTCGCCAAAACAGGTTACTATTTTTGTATTAATGAAAAATGAATTGTTTCTGGTCAAAAATATTACTTTTTGTTATTCGGATTTTAAGGCCTCGGATCGCCGATTCCGATTAATACCGATTAGTGCAAAATCCGGTCCGAACCGATTACCGAACGGATAATCAGCTCATCCCTATAAGCGACGTCGTTTGACGCCTTGTTTGTTACCATGGCGACGCTTTGGATTCACATCTTGGGCTAAGACGGTCCTTAAACATGGATCTTAAATGATGTGACACCAGATCAAACTGGCAGCGATGGTGATGGATCTTACTCGATCAAATCATTGATAAAAGAGCAGGGTCTCTGTCACTAAGGAGTGAACATTATTGATAACAATGTTTCTTTTGGACACCTTTTATACGATTTCTCAAACTCTTTATAAGTGAATTTATTCTGTTTTTATGGGTTGTTGGTAGCTGTAAACAGTTGTATCCTTGTCTTCTTATGAAAGCGTCGTTAAAACCAAGTGTGGCTTCAATCAGAGATTTAAATCTCGGGCTATTTCACGGTCCGCACACCAGACCTTAAACGGCGTGGCGCCCATTCAAACGGGCAGCGGTGGTGAAGGATCTCACCCGATCAATTCATGGAAAACTGAACAAGGTCAATGCCACACGGTCGCTTTGGAATCGCGTATATTTAAATTTAGCCTAAATTTAAATTTACATTGACATTTATATTTACTTTCGTTCAATCACTAATTATATGGAAACGCCTTGTTATTGATTACAAATGAGTCGAAATGACTCATTAAAACATAAATAGCAACCACAAGATGCCGCTAAGGAGTGAACATTATGGATAATTATCTACGCGACCTCTGCTGCCCTACCTTGGGTGCTCCGGGTCGTCGCTCTCTCCGCTCTACTGAGCGGGGCGTGCTCATGGTCCCTTTTGCCCGCACAGCTACTAAGCAGAATCGAGCCTTCTCAGTGGTTGGTCCATCCCTCTGGAACGGGCTCCCTTTGACGCTGCGCTTGCATCCCAGAATCCACTCTGAATCTTTCTATACTTGCCTAAAAACTGTCCTTTTCAACCGTGCTGTGGTCGGGAGCGCTCCTGAGTAGTAACCTTGAAGGGGCGCTATATAAAACTTTGTAATGAATGAATGAATGAATATCATTACGTTCCTTTTAGACACCTTTTATTCGCTTTTCCACACGCTATATAGGTCCCATGCCTCTTTTCGTTACATAATGTGTAGCCGCTAGGTACTGGCTTTTTATGAAAACGCCGTTAAACAGAATATAAACTAACGAAATACGCCGACGGTGGCTTATTTTATAGATTTAATAATATCGAGCTAGAAGGGCTGCTACACGAGTATCTTCAAAGGCGTGGAACCCATTTAAAGGGGCAGCCGTCGCGAAGGATTTCACCCTATCAATTCATAGAAAACTGAGCATGGTCGAGGGCTCAAGGCCATACGGTTGGTCTAGCATGGTACGTACACGGGAACTTTAAATGGTGTGGCTCCAATTCAAACGGGTAACACCCGGTAACAGTGATGAAGGATCAAACTCGATCAAATCGTTGAGAAAACCACAGGGTCATACGGTGGCAATAGAAAAACCCCTACAGGTCTACATTCACTCCCGTTTAATCCATAGCAATGTGGGAGCGCATTGTTTTATTTTACAAGTGACTCGTTAAATCATGAGTCGAAGTCAATGGCTGTGGCAACCACAAGATGTCGCTAAACAGTCAACATTATGGATATTATTAGATTCCTTTTAGACACCCTTAATAGGATTTTCTATAATAGGGCCTACTATAATAACATGCGCGCTTCCTTTTATATAGTCTTTCCTTTCTTGACACGACAGCTTCGTTATACAAAACATAATGGTTATAAAACGTTAGCATAAATTACATTTAGTAATAGAAAGTAACCACGTACGGTCCAAGGGAATTCGTGAATCGGTGTCGGATTTCATTGCTTTCGAGTTTTGAGACTTCACTGGTAGCCCACCACTCAGTTTTGTATAATTTGTGTATCGTCATTTTGCTTTATTTGGTGGTGAACAAACTACTTACTTACTTACTTACTTTCAACTGCTGTGACGCTCCACGGTTGCGAACCACGGCGTCCTCCACTCATCCTGCAGTGACAGAGGGTTCCTCTACCATCTTCGAGGGACTGCTTGGCTGTCGGGATTCGTATATTGCGATCTTATTCATCTATTATCCGTCGATACTCTACTTCAGTGGTTCTTAACCTTTTCAAGGGAGCCGAACCCCAAGAGAAATCCATGACCACTCACCGAACCCCTCATGTTTGAACAATAATTTTTTAACTAACGGGAACAAAAGGAAATAAAAAATTGTACCAAAATGTGATACAATATTAATACATTCAATACATGAACTACTAACAGTTAACTATTTTATTAAATAAAAGTCGAAAAATAAAAATAAAATAGCAAATGATTTTTCACTCACGCTCACTGGCCCTGAATATGTATATATTTCAGAGGACCTCTGCCGAACCTCTGGCACTGGCTCACCGAACCCCAGGGGTTCGGTCTAACACTGGTTAAGAAACACTGCTCTACTTCCACGATGTCCAGTCCAAGAAAGGACATGGTGTCTATTATGAGCTCCCGATGGGAATCCATCCGTTGTGCTCTCCGTGTCTGCGGGTGCACGCTAGTGGTGGCTCTTCCAGTAACCAGCATGCTGTTCGCTTATTCGTTAACTTTGATTCTTAAGGACTTTCACGGATCTGGAATGCTCTTCCGCCACCTGTTCGTGCCACTAATGCTGTATGTGACTATTCTCTCGACTCTTAAAGACACACTTTTTCAACTGTTTGATGACCACGTGTTGACCGCTTTTGAGAGACTCTTAAGTGGCGCTTTATAAATGTCTTGTTACATTACATTACATATCATATAGGCCGACACAGGGATCGCTTTTGTAAAGTATAAAAGGCGCTATATTAAGCGTCCACGTGCACACATAGAGATTACAGAAGTAGATACATTCATGCAACACTGCTTCAGCAATAACCACTGCAACATGAACTTACTCAGCAATATCTAAACCGTCATTCATAATGCGAAGAACTTGCCCCAGTTACTCAATCTAATACGGTTAATCGGTTATCCATTAACCGCATCAGAATGACTGCGCAGTGCCACAATCCCCTATAGAAAAAGAGCAACGCCATCTCACGGGGGAAGATGGGTCAATAGTTAAGGACCATGGTTCGTGGTTACTAGTGTTGACGTCTGGTACGCAAATCTGATCTCAGTCAACATTATTACGCCTATCGGTGTACTTCCGCTTTGTAAAAATACCGCCGCCCATTCATCTAGAGGCGGCTCTCTACTCTCTAGCCAATGATTCGCCAACTGCCTCATTAACACACGATGAAAATCATCGAAAATCATCGAACAGGTGGCTTTTTCTGGAATTTCCTACGAGTGGGTAAGCCACGGAGGGCATACACTGGTCGAGCGAATAGCGAAAGAAGAGAGGGAGACAGAAAGATAGAGACAGAAACAGAGACAAAGAGAGAAGAAGAGTGTGAAGCAGAGAGAGATATGCAGACTGAGAGACATCGAAAGATAGACAGATGGACAGATAGAGATAGACAGACAGACAGCGACAGAGACAGCAACAGAGACAGACAGAGACAGACAGAGTAAGACAGACAGAGACAGACAGACAGAGTAAGACAAACAGAGACAGACAGAGACAGACAGAGTAAAAGAGAGACAGACAGACAGACTGACAGAGAAAGAGAGAGAAAGACAGACACATTCGGCCTGTCGACAAACAGGATGACTAAGATCCGTGCTACACCTGTCGGGTATAAATTCGCCATCCGTCCGACCTTTGCGCAGAGCCTTCCTCCTCGTCCTAGCGTTGTGCCGCCGCTGCCGTCGTCGTCGTCGGTTCTATGGGTCCGTCTTCGATGATCGCCTTAGTCTTCTTGCTATTCGTTAGCATTCCAGCCATCTATTCTGCCGCATTCCCCATCGGTCAACCACCACCAACACCTGCGGAAATGAACAACCACACTGCGGGAGAACAACTAGACCTATTCGTACAGAGAATACTAGAACCAGAGCCACGAAGACATCGAATGGTTAAGAGATCGGAGGTTGTTTCTAGCGGAGGTTAGTACTTAGTAGGTCTTCGTGTAATATAATTCTTTGCAATTTAATTTATTGACAGTTTAAGCAAACGGTTCGGTTTTGCACTTGATGTAGTATCACTGGGTAACCATACGAATGGATGCCCTGTGTTTAGCTTTTAGGTAGCGCTTTTGTTGATCCGAATGTGCGATTAACACTTGACAACAGTTGGAGCCAAGCAAGAACTGATCTCTTGAAAATTTACTAGCCAGGAAAGATGGACTATTAAGCATTCCAGTTAACTTGCAGTGATTCTAACACGGATTACATGTGTTCTGAAACACTTAAAACCTCTGTTATGTAATGTTATGTCGTGTTTTGTTATGTTATCTCATGCTATCTTATGTTATGGTATCTTATGTTCAGTGTAATCACTTCCGTCCGGCGTGTCTGCGATAACAATAATGTGCTTGGAAAATTATCTCCCATTTTCTCATGTAATGTAAAAAAACGTAATGTAACATCAATCATTTACATACAATGCAAATGTAATGTATATCGCCGAAATACCTCAGCGTAAAACTAATAGCCTACCGCATCAAGGAGACAGGGACTCTGAAATTGAACCCTGAACCCTGTTCACTTTTCATTGAGTTGATCCTTCACCGCCGCTGCCCGTTTATAATTATATATTCGTTTATTGAGAAATACAATCTGACAAAAACGCAGAAATGCTAACATGAGTGATAATGGATAATTAAAATTAATTAGAAATTTTTTAGACTAAACTAGTAAATATTTGTATAATGATCTGGGAATAAATTGAGAGTTGTCCTTGGGTGGGAGAGTATGGTTGTGTGCTATAGGTCTTAATTGGTGAGAGGAAAGGGGTCGGAGTGAAGATGAGAGTTGGTGAAGTACATGCTTGGGGTTGTGTAATATGGAGAAAAGGAGTTTCGCATCGGCTGTAGTGACAAGTTCAGAGACTGTTGGAAAGGATTGCTCTAGGTAACCTAGGCATTTGGCTCTTTTTAGGAGTGTTTCCAGACGTTCTTTATCGGAAGCCAGGGTAAGACCCCACTAGGATTTGAAGGCAACTTTCATGTTTGAACAACTGCACTGGCTTCCTCTCTCTGCTCGCATTAAATTCAAAATCCTCATATTACTCTTCAAGGCACAAGGGGTCTTGCCCCAAAATATTTAGCTGATGTATTACTCCGGCCTCTTTCAGCCTCCTCCCATCGACCACTACGCTCATCAAACAGACTTGATACTTCTAGTTCCTCATACTAGAACAGCTATGGCCCAGTCCCGGTCCTTTACCTCAATTTGTCCCTCTCTTTGGAATGCGCTGTCTCCATCTACTCGCTGTCGAATTCTAGCTAGTAACCTCTCTTCCACCTTTGCTTTTCTCAAAACCTTTTTCTTCTCTTTGGCCTTGCGCACTGGGAGCGCCTCTGAATGGTTCACCCTGTAATAGGCGCTTTATAAATGTTTGAATACAATACATAGGGCCTATAGAAGTTTAGCAACGGTAGTGGCTTTGGTTACATTATGGATGGATGAGGAAGAAAGGCCATGGGTGTTGAGTTTTCTGATAGCATAAAAAGAAGAGGAGCAAGTTGCTGTGAGGTGGTCTATAATTTTTTTATGGGCTGTGAGTTTGAATAGGCGCCACGCTATTTAAGGTTCTCGTGTACGGACCGTGACAGAGCGACAGTATGGCATCAACCCTGCTCGTTTTTCAATTGATCCGGTGAAATCCTTCACCACGGCTGATCGATCGTTTGAATGGTTGCCACGCCATTAAGGCCTAAGGTCCCCATTTACGGACCGTGCTATAATAGCCCAAGATTTAAATCTCTGATATATCATATATAATATATTATTATAAGCCACCATCTGCGTATTAGGTTAGTTTATATTATGTTTATCGACGCTGTCATAACCAGAGGAAAATCGATAGTGAACTTAACAGTTACTAAATAGCTAAGAAAACGAGGCCTATATAGTGCCTGGAAAATCCTATAAAAGGTGTCGAAATGGAACCTAACAATATAATAACTATTCATAATGTTAAAGGTTTAGCGACATCTTGTGCACCAAAGCCAGCGACTCATGTTTTAACGAGTCATTTCAAGTAGTAAAAGTATTGATTGAAGTATTGATTGATTGTTTGCAGTCTATAACAAGGCGTTTTCATACAATAATAAGCGATTGAACGGAAGTAGGCCCTAATTGTAAATGTGCACGTTTTCATTATAGCGACAGTATGAAGCCTCGACACTGCTCATATTAAGCCTACCCGTGTACTGTAACACTGTACAGACCTTACTAGCCCGAGATTAAACTCTAGGAAATACACACCACATCTGGGTATGTGAACTGGCCAGTGGCGTAACGAAGGGTTTCAGCGTCCAGGGGCAAGGGTTGATCACTGCGCCCCTTTTAATTTTCTTGTTGACTTTCAATCGTTATTGTCATAGTAGGCCTACTGTGTACCACTGAAAGCTAATTTTGCGCCCCCTTGGCGCTGCGGCCTTGGGCCGTTGCCCCCCTCTGCCCCTCTTCGTTAAACACTGGAACTGGCTCTCGAGGGGTTCAAAAATGCGCTTTATAAGAGTCCACATACATAGCCTACATACATTCTCACACGCTTAACCCTCATGCGACCAACTGGGGTCCTTGGGTACCCCAGCATGGCATCGGCTTGTGCTACTTTGTTACTATCCAATATTTTTCACTGTATTTTATGACTTTGTCACTTGGACATCGCTCACTGTTTTGGTGTACTGAAATTCAGTTTTGCTTTTAAGGTAATATTTTGAAAACAAATATCCAGTGGGGTACCGCTGGACCCCAGCTTCAGTAGTAGTCCAGGCAATCTAGCTCAAATATACTTTGAACCTAGGCAAAATTACTTCAGAAGCTTTGTAAACGGTTTCCCGCTCAGTTTTCATTGCTGAATAATAAATCCAAAATTCCACAAAATCCTACTACGGGATCACCCCAAAAAATGCATTTTAACCAAGATGGCGTCCAATATGGCCGCCAACACAGGAAACAAGTATATATCAGGTCATAGGCATGCTAGAATAATAAATGAAGTGTCGAATTTAATACTATCACGGTCAAAGAATCGATTTATAGTAGTGACAATAGTGTTGGAATGTCACTATCCAAGATGGCGTCCAATATGGCCGCCAAAAAAGAAAAATGTATATATCAGGTCAGAGGTAAGCTGTAATAACAAATGAAGTGTCAAATTTAATATTTTCAACGTCAAGGAATCGATTTCTCATAGTGGCAATAGTGTGGGTATGTTACTATTCAAGATGTCGTCCAATATGGCCGCCAAAAACAGTAAAATATGCATGTATCGGGTCAAAGGTAAGATACAATAACAAATGAATTGCTTCTGAAGCAATTGCCCAGGTCTAACCCTAAATTGCCTGGACTATTGTGCTTTTGCATGAGATTCGACGACAAGTCAACTCATGATTGAAAGCTATAGTGAGGTGGCTTAGTGAAATTATCGTTACCGGGCGGATAAAAGCACCAAATTTGGCATGAAGATCTGTTATGGTCTACTAAGTAAAGTTGGAGTAGGAGCCCTCTGAAACTAATAAGCGTTTTTATGAAAAACACAAAAAACCAAGGTCAAAAGGTCAAACTCAAGGGAAAAGGCCACAACTCAGCTAAATATTATTCTATTTGGGTCGTTCTTTTACCTATTTGATCGGACCAGTAAGGGCTACATCAGAGAAAGACATAGAACTAGAAGGCTAACATAATTCAAGGTCATTTCAAGGTCAAAAGGTCAAAATCAAGAGAAAATTGGCAATAGCTAGGCCAAATTTTTCTTCATCTGGATAATTCTTAGTTATGGCAGTTCTGCATTGCTTTCGACCTTTGGCCTTGAAATTAACCCAAGGTCATTTCAAGGTCAAAAGGTCAAAATCAAGGGAAAGTGACCATAACACAGAATCACCAAAATAAAACAACATTTGGCTGAGTTTTAGCCATTTCCAGACATTTTGCTCAATCTGGATGAGTCAGAGTTATGGCCGTTCTCTGCTGATTTTGACCTTTGACCTTGAAATTAACCCAAGGTCATTTCAAGGTTAAAAGGTCAAAATCAAGGAAAAATTACTATTACACAGAATCACCAAAATAAAACAACATTTGGCTGAGTTTTAGCCATTTCCAGACATTTTGCTCAATCTGGATGAGTCAGAGTTATGGCCGTTCTCTGCTGATTTTGACCTTTTGACCTTTTGAATGAGCTGGAGGGTTGCGAACCCGCAACCCTCCAGCTGCAAGGCACCGAACATACCCCCAAACAACCGCGCCCCAGTTGTATTGTGATGTGTTGTATTGTGTGTTGTATTGTACTCCACGTTTATAATGCGACCGAGCCACCCGCAGTAGAAATCCGAGAAATTAATCTCTGATAAACCGACCCGACCGGGAAGCGAACCCGGGGCGCCGGCGTGACGAGCAGGCTACCAACCCACTCGGCCACTCAGGATCCTTAAATCTTTATCTTTTGCGTATGTCCTGTAGCAGGCTACCAACCCACTCGGCCACTCAATCCTTAAATCTTTATCTTTTGCTGTTTTATCGGAATAATATTCTTGAATTGACTGGAATTGCTGAGAGACGTTGACATAATATTGTTCATTCTAATCAGGGCTGATCTGATATGATAATATTATCATCTGCCATATTATATATTTAGGGACTTCTGTCGTTATCGTAAGGTACAAGACATCGTTAGTCGACGGCCGCTTCCAAAAGTAATCGTAACCTCCAAATTTCTAAAGCGATACCCTAAAGCTAGGCACTGAGCACCAGCTTATTCACGAGCGCTGCCTGATGTCCACAGCGGTTCAGAGAGCGGTTCCTAGAGGCCCATAGAGAACAAAGAGAGGAGGTGAACCGTAGAGGAGCTACTAAGGGAGGTTTCGTTGAGAACGAGACAGCTTGGGAGGCAGAGAAGTCGATATTTCAGGGTACACAAGCAAAACCGCTTTCCGAAATCACAGTCCACGACACAGAATCAGGAGAGGTCGATGAGACTCGTAGACGGGGAGACAGGCTACGCAGAATAAGCAATCAGTAGAATTATTCTACCAACGAGGGACTATTTGGCGGCAGCGTATACCAACTGTCGTCGCTCCAACCTCTCGACGCATCTTGGTCTAGCCACTTCGAACAGGATGCTATCTATCTATCAACTATCAACTATGGACGCGAATCCGTTGGCTATAGACCCGACGACGTGTGTTTCGGGTAGGCGCCACATGTTGTTTCTCTGGTTTTCTGAGCATTGTTTTCCTTACTGATGAATTTTCTCTTCTTATTGACGTTAAACATCATATTGGCTTTCGTACGGAGCGCCTCTGATTAGTTTGCTATTGCAGCGCCGGCGTTATGTTTAATTCACAACCACAATCACAGGGGAGATTTTAGCGTGGGCTCAATGATATCACATAAAAATGGTCAGCGGACAGCGAATTCAAAATCCTTGGGCTAGCGATCGAAAAATACTGAGGCCAAACCATTCAGAATTGTTCTAGCTATGGATAAAACGAAGCGTTGTCTGTACCAGGTAATCAGTGTTCTAAGGATGCATACCTGCCTTAGTCAATCAATTAATCAATCCATCAATCAATCAAAATTTATATAGCGCCCCTTCAAGATCCCTACTCAGAGGCGCTTTCATAAGGACCTGCAAAGGTCTATAGAACCTGACTTACCATCAGCAGATCTTGTGGCCGAGTCCAAATCCCTCATACTTTAGCCAGAAGGACAATAAATCTCAGCTACTTAAAGACGTCGTGGAAATGTCCAGACAAATTGGTGATAGGTAATTGCTATTTAGTAATTTCTATCGCGAAGGTGTCTGATGCACGAAGCATCAACCTATGGCGTACGAACAATGTCTAACAAAGTCACTATGCAGGAAATCAGTTTACTAAGGCAACTAGGCAGTTAATGGTTTCTGTCATAGAGGATTTGCACATACACAATTTACACATCCTCGTTGTATCTAGTGCCAGGAGCCAGAACATTCCAGGAAGGTTAAGTCTAAGTCAGCCTTCAACGTTTACTGTTCGCTTCTGTTTAAGTCTAAGATGACAGTCAACTTTACTATCTTCAGTCTACATGTATGCTGATTCCAAAGACTTCTCTCTACTCGACCAGGTCTTCTTTAAAATAGAACCTACTTTTTACAGCTCGCCTAATAGTAAGGAATAGGAAATACATAAATCTACGGTGCTGATCATGTTTTATTTCTTGGCCGCAAAGAGCTCAGAAGTGTCAAGAAGGAGCTTTCGGACTCTGACATCCAACGTAGTTTGAAGATTGGATGGGTTATCCATTCTTCAAACTACGTTGGGTGTCTTATTCCCAGAGAGGCAGAGTCCGAAAGCCCCTCCTTGACACTTCTGAGGTATTCGCCAAACGAACACTACATGACTGTATCTTCTGAAACCACTGTGAGAACCTCTGAGAACAGAGCAGATAACAACTTTTACAACTACGACGTCCATTCAGCTGATTCATCTGGTGGCCAGGCAAATCTGCAAGTTATGCAGTATCTTGAAGACCTTTCCCGAAACCTCGATTCATTGACATCCTTTCTAGCAGTAAGGGACATTTTCATTAGGTACAACACGGTCATTCTGTCTTCTGCACCCGTTGAACGTTTATTAAGTTGCAGTGGACAGATATTTAAGCTTACTCAACGGCGCAATGATAGAACTTTTAAGAAACTGTTGCTGCTAAAGCCGAACAAGGACTTTGAAAACTTTGCCAACTTGATATTGTTTTTGCAGCCTGATGACTCATTAATTAGACGTTTTTACTACATACATTTTCACAAGTAGTACTGAAGTTAATTACTGTTGTCTAACCTTTTCTAGACCAGGGTGCATTTATTTTGTATTTCAAATACACAACTAAAAAATGTATTTGTACTTTGTATTTAAAATACTTTTGACAAATGTATTTGTATTTTGTATTTCAAATACATTTAGGCCTAATAAGTATTTTACCCAGCACTGATCACAGAGACTATAATAGAAATTCTTGGATAAAATTAGATTAGATTATATTAGAGGAGCAGTGCTACGATGTGAAATTTCTGTTATAAGCTATCTTGATATTATTGAACAATGCTAGTGTAAGACAAGGTCAGAAAAAGCATGCGACGCAAGGCGAGTTAAGTTAAGGCAAGTTAAGGCACTGCAGTAACATAAGGTTAACTTATAAGGTATGGAAAGGTAAGATGCAATAAGGTATTGTGTGATTAGGTAAGGTTTGGTAAGGTAAGCTACGATGAGAAATGCTGTGATAAGGTGTGATATGATAAGGCCAGGAGCGATAATTATTTCACACCTCCTTATCAACATCATTTTTGTCCTTATTGTCATTAGTAATTAATCAGTTATCTTAATCTACATCAATTGTCTGCCTGTCTGTCCGTCTGTCGTGTATGTCTGTATGTTGTTTGTCTGACTGTCTTTCTGTCTGTCTGTCTGTGTGTCTGTGTATATGAAGACGAGGACAGTCTTTTCAGTGTGAACTGTCTATCAAGCGTCTACCTCTCAGTATCTCTGTCTGCCTCTCCGTCCGACGTCTGTCAAGTGTCTGTTTGTCGTGTCCGTCTGTCTGTCTGTCTGTCTGTTCGTCCGTCTGTCAAACACCTCTAAATTCTACTTACTCGTGTTATTGTGTATAGGGCCTATGGGCATTAATACATAAACGTTAAAGGTGACAAATGTTTCTCGTCTGTGCGGCCGAGAGGAATGCGTTTCTTAATATAGGAAGATGTCTGGGGTTGATCGTTTATGTGCCATCCGTGCCAGTTTCTCTCCCGTGGTCAATTCACCCTCTCCTCTCCACGCTATCCGGCCAGACAGTGGAAAGCGCAGGAACCAAAGGAACTGTGGTCAATAATTGAAATGGCAAAACGGCGTGACATCAACACGAGGAATTCGCGTGGGCGAAACGAGTATGAGGGAGAAGTGCAGAGGGAAAGCGGACCATCGTTTCGACTCTTCATCGTTCTAACACTTTGAAAGCATCGGATTAAACTGTTCCGTTTATAGCACGCGACGCATTAAACATTAAGTATTCAGTTCTCTGTCTGGAGTCAGATGGTTACTTTGGTGTGACGACTTAACCGAAGGAGCAGGTTGTATAACGACATTTTATTTCTGCGTTGGCGTAGCCCTCCTTCTTTATCCCGCCTTGGGACAGGCACTACCAGAGTACTGGCACTGGAGGAGTTAACTGAATTGCAGATCGTTTTTATTGGTGCTTATTTTTGTCTTGTGTTTACGGCAGAATTTTTACTTTCGGGTCTTAGGTTTATTGGACTTTATTCAGTTTTAGCGGTAATTGAAGTCTTAGCGTCGAAAGCTCGTAATGTTTTCCCAAAGTAGTTATAGGTTTGGATTTACTCTACCTACTCAAGGGTCGACTAAAGACAATGGCTAAAAATTTTCGTTTGGTCTGCCCCTTAACGAGCCATCAATCCATCATTGCCATGACTAAATCAATGGACTGAGACCCTTGTTTGAATCAGAATAACGCTTGTCGGAAACCATTCCGTTACTTTGCTACTTTTGCGTTCGACAGAAGTACTTTGGAGTTATATTTGTAGGGCAGTCGAAAAGTTGGTCTTTACGGTTTATTTTATTCTGAAGGCAAGGCCCAGCTAGCAATTCCATATGGGTCCTATGTGCGTTTTAGGTGGGCTCATGGGTACAAGCACGCCCACATTAGGACGCAGTACCCAGCAATGATCCTCCTCCTCCCTCCTGCTCAACACATCCTCTTCCTCCTCCTCCTCATCATCATCCTCGCTCCGTCCGTGGTTTGAAAGCCCGTATTCAGTTGTTCATAGAGCATTGTATTATTATCATTCAACATTAACTCTGTCTTGAGCTATTGCGGACTTGATTTGATATGTAGCGCCGGTGGATAAGCTGGACTCCCTGGCACAGCTTTTGTGTGGCGCTGAGAAATTAAGAAGATTTATATTACATTGATTACAAGTCAAGTTATCAACATTTTTGACGCCAGTCTTTTATGTAGTCATGTCAATCTTTGCTAGGTCTTTCTCCATTTGTTGGGAAAGTATACGGATAATGTCGACTACAAAACGAGGCAATGACATTTAACAGAAGGTTTACACAAACCTAGGCCTATAACAGGGGCTTTTAAGTGGCTCCGAAAACACGCAGTCTTTGTTAGTGTACGTTAGCTTAATCCAGGGCCGTTTTATCCACTAGGCACAGTAGGCACTGTGCCTAGGGCCCACGAACATTTTAGGGGCCCACGAAAGTCTGAATCCCGCCTTGAGATATTGCAAAAATAATTTTAATGGTTGAATTTGACACGAAAATGAAAGAAATTTCAAATTCTACTTTAATTGTTTTTATAATTGTACTGAAACAAGTTAACTTTTATGCTTATTAATAAAAAGTTAAGTTTTAGCAACAGCATAATATAAACTATGTGAACTTTTAAATTACGGCTCTTAATTTGCATTAGCAAGATCACTTATAGGTCCGTCTTCAAATGTCATTTGCCCGCCATTGATGGGTAATTAAGATTTCTTAACAAATTAATTAGAATTAGCATTAGCCTACTTTGAATTTCATAATTAGGATTAGCATTACGCCATTACCATTTTTGGGATAACTAATTAATTAGAATTAGAATTAACGCTGAACTAATTAACTAGAATTAGTTGCTGGCGTCAGAATACAAACGACTCAAAAATTGTCTTTTGCCAGTTAAGCGTTCAATCTATTAGGCAAATATTTCAGATTATGATGAAACTCAAATTTCAATGATCTTTATCCAGTTTCTTCTTATTACTGTGGAACATATTTATATTTATTTGAGATCGGACTTGCACATTGGAATTATCATGAGTTCTAAAGTATTGTCTTCGAGCCTGTTTCTTTGCTCATTTGTAACAAATCTTGCAAAAGCAAATTCTTACAACATAATGTTTCAGATGCAGCTGGAAAACGCTGAGAAATCTCATATTATTTTCTTACTAGAAGCTTAGAATGTAATTGCTAAAACAGACACTTTCCAATTAATTTTACTTTACTGTTGGATTCTTTTATGTAGGCTTTACTGAAATTTTTCATAGACACATCTCATAACAAAAGGCAATTCTTCCTTTAACAGAGATCAGAGAGAAAAACTAAAAACTCAAGTAGTTGAATGTTTAGGCCCTATTAGTCACATGGAAGCATCGAGCCAAAAAGTAAGTAAAGAAATATGTATACAAAGGTAACTATGAAGCTAATTATGGAATTTTAGCTTAGATTTAGACAACTTTTAATTCGGAGTAATTTAATTAGAGATTAGCAACATTTTTGTTACTAATTAATTAGAATTAGAATTTAGCTACCAATCTAATTGAACCAAAGCTAGGATTAATTAAATTTCAGAGAGAGGAAGCCAATGCAGTTACCCATCACATGAAAGATGCATATGCATGGGAGTATTTAGGAAGGTGAGCAATCAATCGAGCAGCAGCATTGAGAACAGATTGAATAGAGGATAGACGGACCTTTGGAAGACCAATAGCCTAAGTCATCATTTGCCGTGAATGCCGTGAATTTCCCCAGATGCCGTGAATTGCCGTGATTTTGGGCAAATTTTTATGAAATTAATGCAACACGACGTTCCGAACGGACATCTTTCGCCCCAGCATAAAAATTTTACACACAAAAACTTTCAATTTGGCGCTACATGTAGCCTAGTGATTGATGGTATACTATATTGCAGAAACGAACTATGTGCCGAACGTTGACTCTGACACAGCGTGACAGTATACAGAGACAGCGCGTCACTACTTTCAACTATGTTATTGATATGATTTCATTGATTAACTCTTACTAAATACAAACGTAATTTGATGCACGACGTTTACACTGACATTTATACATAGCAAACGCGTTGTTTCTTTTCTATTTGCGTTATTGCTTGGTCAGATCTTAGCAAATAAAAGCGTGATTTCATAATAATCGTGAATTTGCAGTGCCTGATTTTCGTCCTAGCATAAATTTTACTAAATGCTACCGTGAATTTTGAACTTTTAGCCGTGAATTTCTACTATCCTTATCCATACATTTTCGTGTCCGCATTAAGGCCTGCTTGTCGAGCCCGTATGAAAGTTATTCAGTTTTTGGAGTGATGTCTTCGTCGATTTTGTGCATTTCATCCAAAAAAGCTCATTCAAAACCCATGTGCAAACTTTAAGGAATAGCCTACCAGTGATTGAAGCTAGTAGCAGGCCTACATAAGAAAACAGGCCTATCTTTTTTTATTACAAAGACGTGTTGAGTTGTCATATAGTTCAGGTTACAAACTCTTGAAACTAGCATACAACGAATTAACTAAAGTCATATTATATTTTCATTCTGAGGCTTGCCTTGGCTGACCTCACATGCATTTTCTTAATTAACTTACCTTGCCTGACCTAATTGTCTCATCACGTGTTAGGTATGTTTTGCTGCAACTTTATAACCTACTGATCTTCAGGATATTGACCTTAGGCTACTATAAGACTTGGTTTTGGTGTATCATCGGTTGATGTCTCGTTCATTAGATACCGTGTCACTATAGAAGTTACTAATTACAATTACAAATGCCTACTTCTGAATTGCAGCGTGTACCGCAACGTCCGACGGGAAGGCGAGATTTCCGTGTCCATTATCGCGAGATCAGAACTACTGCATTGAAGACCGACAGCTGTGCAACGGTCGCTATGACTGTCCTCGACAAGAGGACGAAAATCCGGTCACCTGCTTCTTCTACAAATTCGTAAGTCTCCTCCTACAAAGGTCACCTGAACCCTATAGAAAAACATAGCCACTTCTCATCGATCCTTTATCTAAGTAAGTAAGTAGAGAACTCAATAATGATATATGCACCTAAGTAACACCACATCAACGCGGAACCAGGTTTTCCATGTGTACCTTTATAGGGTCCATATTGGTCCCCTCATATGTTCCTTGGCATGCTGGTATATTACGTAAAAGTCTATGTAAGTGTGTATGATCGAGGACACTTAATATAGCGCTTTTTTTAGCTCATAAAGGCGTTGTAAGTCGTAGGCTAAGTATAGGTCTAATCTTTCTTACTGCGAAACAAACGACTACTAGCCTACATAAGCACAAAGTAAAAGGAGCATTCAAACGACTGAATATCATTGTCTGTCTGACCCTTAATTAGATCTTAATATTGCACCGACGACTCTGACCTTATACCAGTCCATCCGATTTTGTTACCAGACTTGCCTACCCTAATTAGGTGCTTCCTGTGACGTTAGATTTTTATACGATGTAAAATACATAGCACAGAGTATATACGACTGAATATACATGTCTGACCCTTGTCTCCTTATACATACATCATTGCATACATACTTATACATACATACATACATATTACCTACATATTAATACTTAGATGTACATACATGTAAAATACATAGCGTACATACATACATACATACATACACACGCATACACGCATACATACATACATACATGAATACATGCATACATATATACATAGATCTTATGCATAGGCCTACATTTATATCACTGCTTAGAAAACGTAAATTGTTTTTGTTTGCAGATAACTTCTCATATAAATTCTGCGATCAGGAATCTTGGAAGTAGCAGCCATGATTCCTCAAGTACAGCCACATAAAGTGCATTGCAGATGTCAACACAAAACTCGTGGATTTACATTGATTGGGGCCAAGGACACTCTACAGCGCTCGTGAATAAGCTGGTGCCCTGCACTTAGCTTTATGGGAGCGCTTTAGATAGTTGGAGTCGACGACTACCATACGATTACAGAGCAACACTAACGCTCTAGTGTTCGGTATCTTACAGTGTTCTGCCTCCCAGTAATTTATATCAATAACTAATACCTTAGAAAACAAGGCCAGTACTGTACGTACACTGAGAGAGACACGTATCATAAAATAATTGTGCATCCGATATATATTACGTCAATAAAATTGTTTGCTACACTTACCCGTGTAAAATAGAAAAATCTAATTGCTTTACAACTGAGCTAATATGAGACGCCCTCGCATATACATATACATATACATATGTAAATGTATATATATACATATGTATATAAGAGGCTCTTAAGATGGGCTTTAGTAGTGCTATTGTTTTGATCTGACATGCAAGGAATGACTCTTATTGCATTGCAGCTTTGTTTTTATGATTAATTTTTTTTGCCTCGGCAGACAAACACTTGAACAAAATAGGCCTACTGTACAGAGGCAGTTTACTAGATATTATACGTGTGGTTCACTAGATTTTAAATGTGGTCTCTTACAGTTTTTCTTAGATATCTCTTATAGTGCTTTTTTTAAACTACTAATAATCGATTTGTAGGCCCTAGTGTACAAATATGTTTTCATAGGTCGCTTTGTGAATTGTGATATTCGTTTAAGATATTTACTTAATTCATAAAATTTGGTCTGATATCTCGACATCAGCTTTTCATTGTTTATTGCAGCGGTCAACGATTAACGTCTCATGATGTTATTATATTTGTTTATTAGTATTCATGCAGGTTGTCACACCGCAACCTGGAACATCATGCAGGTAATGAAGAAAATAATGGAAAATAGTGTTAATCGAGTTGTTGTTATAAAGGAAATGGGAGAAGTCAGGGATTACTAATTGAGACTAATAGGCCTACTCGAGGTAGAGCTGTACCGATTTAACGGCCATACGCGTAATCGGGCCGATTATTAGAACAATCGGCATAATCGGGTATCGGTAGAAATAATCGGTTAATCGGTGCCGATGTCAAAATTGTGTTATAATTTAATAATTTTACTTGAATTATTGCATATTCCAAGGTATTTGCTTCGATTTTCATCTATCGTTTTACGTCCCTTATTATTTACGCATTAAAACATTAATTTCCCAACTTAACTTTGTCTTACCTACTAAAGATGATAAACATTTAATCTCACGAGTCCTGTATAGAAAGCCATCATCTGCCCACCAATCCTGATAAATATCTAATATAGTCTTATATAGATAGCATGCATGCATTCTCATCACATTCTCAGTCCCTCTCTCCTTCTAATAATAACTAAACAATTCATCAGGCATGGACAATTGGACATAGTTGATGACAATTTCTCGCCTTATAATTGTCGCTCTAATAAATTATGGGCTCTTGTTTTATGCTATAATCTTGCTTAGCATTCACTCGTAACTCTTGTTTACTCACAATGTACCTGATAGCGGTGTGACTATCAGTTTTGTTGTTGTTACCAATAAACGAATATAATAATAATAATTTAAACGTCCACCTTTATAGTTGTGACGCTAGATTACTGGTTTATGTTTCGGAACCGAACATTTTGACTAAACAAATAATGAAATATTCGGTCTCATAATGGGTACTGGCAATTTAATAATCGGCTATACGCGGTATCGGCAATTTAATAATCGGCCATACGCGGTATCGGCATAATCGGCAAAAAGCGATATCGGTACAGCTCTAACTCGAGGAATAAAATTCTTGTCATTTAACGGGAAGTGCAAAGTTGTGAGGTCGAGGGCGCTAGTCATGATAATAAATAATTTCAAGTTGACAACTGAATAGGCCTACATAATAGGCCTATGTTTATTAACCACGAAGATAGAAAGTACAGAAACAAAACAATTAAGTACAAGCAGATGCAAAATTGGCACACCTGAGATGACCACTTCTGTGATCTTGCGTAGATCTATCAATACCTTACTCAGCTTGGTACAATTTCAATATTGTAGCCATATATTTGGTCTACCCTTTGCCACAAACACTCATGACACTGTTATTTTGACATCCACACAACAATCGACCAAAAAAGTTTAATTTACGCAGGTGTAGCATGTGAACGAGGTCCGTACGACCAGAACAGAATTCAACGTCTTTAAAAGATTGCCATTTAATGCATAGGCCTACCCATTATCTTTCTGTATGCATTATTCCAACAGACATTCAACTGACGCACCTGGGCTGTTGATAAGTTCATGTCACAATCATCCGGATTCTATACTCATGCTTAATTCATGTCTACCTGTATACTGACTGCTCTTTCCCATAAGGGTTTAAATTTGCCTTCTGTGCTTTCTCTAATAATATTATATTCATGGGCCGCAAATGCTATCCTGATTTTATTCAGACTATTCAAAACAGAATTCATCATCCTATGCCTTCCTGACCAAAAACAGTAAAATCCCTGACCCTTCCATAGCCTATACCTATCCACTAGCTCTTCAACTCTTACCTTCATCTCCGATTCCTCTGTCCGCAATCTTAATAGACCTACAATGGCATTGGTTTTGATCCACATCTCTTCTTCTCTAACCACATTTCTAACATCTCGCTATACCTCTCGCCATATTCATGACCTCGCCGCATCCAGTCCATGCTTGACTTTAAAACTGCCTCTACCACTGCTGCCTCCATTGTCCACTCAAAGGTCGATAACAGTACTGCAATTCCCTCCAAATCACTCCATGGGCTAAAATCCCAGAGCGAATCCACTTCAAAATCCCATCACTGACCTACAACTCCCTGCAATACTCCCAGCCCAAATATCTTCGCGAACTCTTCATCATCCAGCCAACCCACTTTACTAGATCTGTCTCGGTCTTTCTCGACTTTCGGTCACAACTCATCTCAAATTCTCTAATGGAGCCATATCCAACACTGCACCACGTCTCTGGAACGTCCTGCCTCCTGAATTCCGTATAGCCTATTTTCGGTTCCTCCGCCGTCTTTGTTAGTCACCCATCATCAGGCTCCTCTATCTATCACCCCTCGGGCATTTAATTCAAACTGTAGTCTCACCTCTTTAAGAATTCATACCACGACTGATCTGACCCTCCACTCATGAAACAAATGGATCACATAAATAATTATTGGATAATGTAATCTCTAAATGTTTAACTGGATATTTACGTTGCGCTTCTGCAGGAGAACTCATCAGGGAGCTCGAGATTTGGACTCGGGAAGACAAGCCCATAATGTAATGGAATGGTCTTCGACCGCTTTCGAAATACAGGCAGAGAGAAACAGACAGACATACAGAAAGAGACAGAGAGAGACAAAGAGAAACAGAGAGAGAGAGACAGACAGAGACAGACAGAGACAGACAGACAGACAGACAGACAGAGACAGAGACAGACAGACAGACAGAAAATATCTCCAGTCAGGTAAGGATGAAAACTGACACACATAGCCCCAAAGGTAGGATGGATTGGATTGGATCCACAGTTTAACGGCAGCTTATGACAACAGAGGCCGTTTCCGCCGACAAAGATTATTTTTGGCATATTACAGCTCATCTAAGGTAGGATGGAGCTCAACCGATACGCATCAGCACAAAGATCTTAACACTGCCACAGTGCCACGAGCATTAGATGGAACCCCATTGGCTCTAGACGGGTTCCATATGGGAAGATGGGTCCTATATGGGAACCACGTGGGTATACGCTGGCAGGGAAAATCAACGTTCCGACGCAAGTAGGCCTAAAACCGATCAGAGATGGGTACCTAATCGGCTATAGAGTCTAATCGATTCGCTATTCGATTAGACAAACAGCTAATTCAAATTCTAATCGATTAGCCGTCGCCTAATTCCAATTCTAATTCATTAGCAATTTTTAGCTAATTCTGATCGAAAAACGATTAGCTGATAGATTAGATTTTTTAAAACTATGTTAAGAATGAGTTAATTAAGAATGAGTTTATTTATTCAGCTTGAAGACTGTTACAAAATTGTTGTCGGTTAATGACAGCGATTTTCTCGGTTTATTGACGATTCGCATTACATATTTGTAGCTGTCTTGGATCCAAAGTTGAGGTGGGTAGACCTAGGCCTACTACATGCATAACAGGCCACAGTAACTTGCTGTAGTAACTTGTTGTGCTTTGATTAAAATTTGACAAATTTACGAAGCAAATGTAGGTCTTTGTTTTAATTATCGAAATCCAATTCTAATTGCTAATTGATAAGCTGCTGCTAATTCTAATTCTAATCGATTAGCTGCAAGATTAGTAAATTTCACCAGCTACTTTTAATTATAATTGACTAGACTTGGCTACCCGGCTTCGCACGGGTTATCTCTACCTTTAGGCCCTATATATCGTTCCCGCTTGATTTGCGTAGTTAACTGTGGCTGCTGTGGCTGGTACTCACCAGGTGCGCCCGTCTATTTGAATTTGCTCTTTCCAATATACAGACTTGGATTGTCTCGAGACACTGTCTCGGTCTCGAGACACTGTCTCGGTCTCGAGACAGGTTTTTTGATGCCTCGGTCTCGGACCCCACTGTCTCGGTCTCGGGCTTATTTCTTGACTTTTTGGAAACTGTCTCGAAGCGAAAGTCTTGTTCTCTTGTAGAAGCGGTCTCCATAGTTCTCGCGCAAACTGTCTTTAGTTCTGAACTTCTGACAGTAGGCCCTATCGCTCTATAAAATTGTCCTGTTTCGAACGGATAACTAAACAAACGGGAACTTTAGAAAAACTGTTTCTGGTATTAAAAGATGTTGAAAAGAGCAGTTTTAGGTTTGTACTTTATTGCTTTATTTCAATTTTCTAATTTCTATCAGCGCAAAT
This sequence comes from Aporrectodea caliginosa, assembly GCA_020284085.1. Taxonomy (NCBI): domain Eukaryota; kingdom Metazoa; phylum Annelida; class Clitellata; order Crassiclitellata; family Lumbricidae; genus Aporrectodea; species Aporrectodea caliginosa. The sequence continues at coordinate 592,097 of JACEVL010000009.1, forward strand.
ATCTTAAAATGTCTTCTAAAGAACCTGAAATAGTGAAATTTGCATTCGCGCAATTTGAAATCAATGCAAAACAAAATAATGGCCGCTCGATTGTGTAAAGCCAACACAAACGGAACGCTTGGAACAGCATCTGGTTCCGAAATGCCTTCAATAATTGCGAATACTATAGGCCTATTGTAGGAGGCCGTGTGCCGTACGTATGACGTTTTGAGAAATCAGAAATGGCGGCGCGTAATTTTGCAACGGTAGTCCAGTTCGAAATTTAAAATGTCCGTAGGCTATTATATCAGCGTTTACAGTAAATTGCGAGCTGAAACTAGTCGCGTTTACCTACACATTCCAGTAATAGGCCTAATGTTTTGTAAAAAATGTCAAATCGCTAAAGCGTTCCATTTCGGAGCCTTTAGTAGGAGGACAAACAAACAAACTGAAGGACAAACTTTGAGCCTTAAAATATAACATATAATTATATCTATTATAATAGGCCCTATTTATATAGGCTAAGGAGTTTCCATCCAGTCTGTGTTTCACGGATAACTCGACTCTTGCCTGAAGTTTTTACGGACCAGTTCGATTCTCGTAAGGCCTCTAGATTTAGCTCATGCGCCTTCATTCTCTAGGTGGCAGCAATAGTACAATGCTGTGTTCTTAGTCTTAGTGTAGATAAATACAATACAATATACAATTAGTTATTTATAACGCGCTTTAACAAGACAAGTCTTGCACGAGAGAGCGTTGCGCTGTGTTCTTAGTCATAGTGTAATGAGATAAATAAATATTGTAATGATATAAATTTAGCTTGCGCCTTTCATGGCTACAACTTTGTTGATTTATGTCTTCTGTGATTTGTGTTCAAAAGATTCATTCATTCGTTCATTGCTTACGATAACAAGTCTTAGAGTTGAACAGCGGGAGACTTAAACATGCTCAGCGGCTGACTCTATGCAAGTGGAGCGGCTGACTTAACCCAGACAAGCTTCTTTGAAACAAGACATTTGGAATGTTTTCGGTCTCGGCCAGTGCTACCACTTCTTGGGATTTTCCCCGAGATCTTGGGATTTGTTTTACACTAAATTTGACCAATCTTGGGAATTTATTTAGGAAGATCTTGGGATGTCATAAAATGGAGAGTGGTCGCACTGGTCTCGGCGCTGGTTCGCGTGCAGCCTTGACCCAAAACAATTTTATATCTTCAATTGAATGGAAGATTTTCATTTCTAGATAGGATAAAATACTTTAATTGTTGATTAGACTGTAACTAACGTTCAGAATATTCATCTTATCTATGCAAAAGAGCTCATTTGACCGAATGCCTGACGTTTCGTGTACAGTAGAGGTTAAGTTCATTAAAATTAAACACCGTTTTTTTCTGGCGGATCCGAGAAACTTTTCTGTAAAATGATCGGTTGAAATTTCCAATCGGTTGAAAATGTATCGCATGCTTAGTGGGACCGTCGGGGGTCGTTCCCTGGGATGGGGGTGCTTTCCTCGGACCGTGGGAAGATGGGACAGAGGGCCTCAAGGGCGTTTCTTGGCGGCGAACGTTCGTCACGCGTCAGGGAATGTCGAGTCTGGAATCTCTACGCAGGAAACGAGTTTTCCAACGGAAGCGAAGGTGGTCATCGGCGGAGGTGGAGTTATTGGCTGCTCTGTGGCTTACCATTTGGCTAAGGCGGGATGGAAGGACGTACTGCTTCTGGAGCAAGGAAGGTAGGATTCTGCAACAGCTTGGCTCTTATCTTAGAACTTATGTAGCGCAGTTGTTTAAAATGCACTGGGTATCAGTCGATGGCATTCCAGAACAATTGCACAACCCGGTAAATTCAAAAGGTCAGTTTGATGATTGTAACTGTAAACTCAATCGTAACTGTAAACTCAATCGTAACGGTAAACTCAATCGTAACGGTAAACTCAGAATTTCTAAAGCGCCACTGTAAGCTAAGCATAGGGCATCAGCTTATTCACGAGCACTGCATCGAGTCAGAGGGGTTGTCCAAAGGGTAGTCCAAAGGATGTTTGAGTCCGGTGCCAGGGATCCAGGTCAAGAGAGGAGGCAGAGTTACTTTAATAACTAGTCTCCGCAGCTGGTGTCATTTTGGTTGAGAATTGAAAGGAAGAGATTCAGATGAGTTGATGTAGGAAGTCTTGAAGAGGTGAGAGTTCAGTTTTGAGTGGAAAGCCCAAGGGGTGGTAGATAGAGGAGTCTGAGGCGGATGATGGTGGGTGAGTGGGAACCGAAAATTTGCGGAATTCCGGGGAAGATTGTTCCAGAGACATGGTGCAGTTTTGGTTGGAAAACTTGAGATCAGAGCTTTGTTGCCCCTCGGGTATTCAGGGTTGCCACCCCTCCGCTCTGCAGAGAAGTGGGGGTTCTTAGTCCGATTTGCACGAGCTGCATTGCTGCAACTATGTGGAATTGAGCCTTTTTCGTGGTGGTCCTAGTGGTCTGGAATGGGCTTCCCCAGGAGCTGCGCCTGCTCCCTGCGACTCTTACTGAAGCATTCTTTATTCAACTCAAGACTGTACTTTTGGTCGTGCTGGAGTCAGGAGCGTCTCTGAGTAGTCTCCTTGAAGGGCGCTATATAAATTTATGAATGAATGAATGAATGAATGAAATAAGACATCATGAGTCAAGAATGGGACGACATCAAAGTCCCGGCATTATGAAAGATTGTATGTGTGTATATATGTACATATGTGAACAATTATGTAGCACCTTTTTGGACAGTGCTGCAGTCATGGCAGTATAAACAATTTGCATACAAAGTCTAAATAGTTTAAAACATTTGTAGGTTGAGTAGCGGCAGTTCATGGATAGCTTCAGCGATTGTTGGCAGCCTTAAGCCGACAATGGCTGACGTTGCTGTCATCACGAGCAGCATTAAGCTCTACAAAGAAATGCACGAAGAAGGACTGGACATTGGTCAGTTTTAGATCTATCGCAATTTTAACAAAGGTCACTTCTGACAACAATGCTGACTACAAAACTGATCATGTGGAATTAAGTCAAACTTTTATGGTCAGTTAAGTCAGCAGATTTGTTGCCAGTAAGCACTGGAAAATGCACAACTGTACAATTGTAACTTAATAAGAACAGTTCGTTCAGTAGTACTACTTGGATGCTTTGCAATATCAATTGTCAGCACAAGTGCTAAGAATTACATACTAGATGCTATTTGAATTTTTGTTTAAAATGTAACTATTGGGCCTCCTGAATAAATGCCAAAAGGCTGTTCCACACAGACAGGCGGCCACTTTAATATTCAAAACTCTGTTCGCCTATTTTAGTTTTAGGAACTGGTATGATGACATCAAAGCTTGGTGATCGCAACTGTGGGACGCATTAACTGATTGGTTAGAAGTCTCACCTTATAACAAGGAGAGAGTACGGGTTTAAGCCTCCTCGGAGACGGTCACTGTATAGAAATATGAGCAAATCCTTCACTCACAATTCTGCCTACTACTGTGGTAGTGCCAGTCCCAAGACTGGAGAAAGTAGGAGGGTGATGTTAATCATCTTCGTTATGACACAGTGTCATTAAACAGGAACTAACCAACCAACTTTCACTCACAATTGTTCAGCGTCATTGATTTTAAGCTTGGCCATTAGATGGTAGTGCTTATCGAGAGCGCTGCTGATTTTTGAGCAGCGCTATATAAATGTTTAATTACAATTACAATTATTGAATGCTTAGTAATAATTGCAACTTTAGCATGGCAATTGTCAATTTATTAATTGCAGGTTTCAAACAGAATGGATCCATTAATCTCTGTCGTACCACGGACCGAGCGATTGCCTACCAGCGAAGCATCCTACTCACAGAGTAAGGGCTTCGGAAAATTCTCCAGTTACGCTAAAAAGACTACATGTTACAATGGTTCAATGTATTCAAAAAGTTCCTTCATTAAATGAAGTTGGAAAGAATTAATCATCATAATTAACTTTAAAAAGCTTTGAATTAATGTTGGATCTCGTGCTATCGTTTAAAACGACTGTAGTAAAAATTAGTTGACTTTAATGATGATTTGTTAACTGTAATAATTAGTTAACTGTTTGTACTATGAGCCAGTCTTTTTGTGGTCTTCATGAGCGCCAAAAAAACGACGGAACATTGTCTGAACAATTTTATACTTTCTAGGTCGCTTGGATTTGATGGTGAATACCTTTCACCTAATGAAGTCAGAAATCGTGTTCCAATACTCAAAACGACTGATATCCTGGTTTGTTGAAAATTTTCTGAATAATTTTTACAATCAATACTTTTCATCTTGAAATGCAAACTTTTTGTAAGTTGTTTTCAGACCTACAACTTATCTACTAAAGGATGTTATGTGGTAATCCATGACCCAAACCTGTGAAATCACTGTCAAATAATACTGACTTCAGGTGCTTGTTAAACTGTGGAAGGAACAAACTGAGGAGCTCGAGCCGGAGCTCTCGAGAGCTCTAAAAGCAGCAGAAGTTTCTAGATCAGATCACATTAGCAGCTATTTGTGACATCTTGTGAAAAGTCTAACATTTTTCGTTTTATCTGTCTTGCAGCTAATAAGTTAATATTTAAATATATCTACATCTGCACCATGTAATTCACAGCAGAGAAAGCTTCAAGCCATTGCGGACTATTATGCAATTACCCCAGAGTCGAGACTTTTACTGAACAACGATTTGCAGATTGCAAGTCGTATGTGTTTCATTCTTATCAGCTTCTGATACACTTTGGTCTGAATAAAAATTGGTCTCTGGTGCTGATTAACATGGATTTGGAAACCACGATGAAAGCAACTACCGGTAGTCCTGATTGGCTCTAATTTTACTCAAGCTAATCTGGATGCTTTTAGTTATTTGGTGGTTTGCCTGTGGATATTATCTTACTACTGCTTGGTTTTGGTGTGCCATTGGTTGATGCCTTGTGCATTAAACACTGGCACAATAGAAGTTACTAATTACATTTACATTAGAAATTGGATCTTATCTCTACAGACTTGACCTGACCTTTTTATTGACTTGCTTGAGTTCACCTGACATGACATGACCTATTTTGTCGTCCTGACTTACTTTACATTACCTCCTTTTAAATCATCTTATGAATATACATGACATTGCATGACCTAGTTTTTTTGGCCTCGTTTTTACTTTTCCTGACCGATACTTATTATCGTATAAAATCAGTTTATGTGATGTAACGTAGTTTTCTTGACCTGGTTTTTTTAATTGACGTGACCTATCTTTATTGTCTTATATAAATTCATTTTACTTGATATGACGTGATCAGTTTTTGTTGATCTGACTTCTTACTTGACCTGTCTAGTATGAATTTGCTTGCCATGGGTTGACCTATTTTATGGTCTTGTTTTGTTTAGGGCGGTATGTGGATGCCAGACGACTGTTTCGTTAACCCAGCCAAACTCACTCTGGCTCTTGCACGGAAAGCTACAGATCTCGGTAATCTTAGTCACTCCATACTGAGAAAATAGAGCACAAGTACCTTCCTAAGCTAACTAACCAACTAAGGACGATAATATTACAAATGAATGAGGCCGACTCCTTTAAGTTCAAAATCCACTGGTTAAATTTAAACTTTTAAACATGAGCTTTATGGTATAATCTATTAATCCTAATACTATTGTTTTTTTATTTATATAGCACCTTTTCCAGTCACTTAAGTATCGATGTCTGACGGATCTAGAAGGACGATATGGAAGGTGTTGACTGGAATTAATGGCATAATCGTCATAAATCATATGCTCCAAACTTCTAAAGCGCCCCGTGAAAGCCAAGCACAGGGCACCAGCTTATTCACAAGCACTGCATCGAGCCAAAGGGTAGTCTGAAGGAGGTCTGAGTCTGGTTGTCTGAGGGGTCAGAGTAGCAGTGAAGGTGGGTGAGGTTTAGGATTGGAAGCTGGAGTATCAGATGAGTAGAGGTGAGACTTCAGTTTTCGCAGAAGATATTTAATTGCGGCATTGGTGATAAGTTCTGACCATTTTGGGCCACGGTGTGACGGTAGCCAATTTGTTAAAGCGCTCGCCTTGTATTATAGAGGGTAAGGGTTTGAGCCTCATCCCTGAGACGGTTACTGTGCAGGGACTTTGACCAAGCCCTTCACTCAGTGCCTTCGAGTGATACTTGGTCATTAGATACTTGGGCTTAATAAATGCATAATAATAGTAATAATAATTACTGCGTTTTCTTCTTCAGGTGTCAGAATTATTGAGAACTGTCGGATAAAACGGGTTCTGACGTCGGGCGATAGCGTTTCGAGCGTCGATACTGACAATGGGTACATTCAGTGCAACATTTTTGTGAACTGCACTGGCATGGTGAGAGAAACTCTGATTCGTAATTTCTGTTATTGTTATCTTGAGATTTCTAGATTGCCCCCAAAAAAGCAAAGTTGTGGGAACTAGCTTATTCACAGGCACTTAGTCAAAACGATCTCGATAGACGGGGTAAAAATTGGTTCCATGTCAAGATCCAAAGGGGTCAGAAGGTGGATGGTGTTTAGAAATGGCGATGGAGGTAAAAGGAGAAGAGGGGGAATTAGGATCGGTGTTTTCAGTTATGTGTAGACCTGTGGAGAGGTAGCAAGAGATGAGGTTTTGGTGAGTTTGTAAGATGGATCAGATATTTGGCATAATTCTGGCGGGAGTTTATTTCAGAGAGGCGGAACAGCTATGGCTGTGGAACGATTTGCAGATTTATAGTACTGAGGTAACAGAAGGGCAGAGAAGGACAGATGAGGAGTGGGTTGAACAAAGTGGTTGGACTGTGAACAACCGACGAAGATAGGAGAGTTTGGAGGATTGAAGTGTATTGTGGGTAAGGTATAATCTAATCTAATGACCTCTATGGCACAGTTATAATTATACACAAGTCATCAAATGATCAAAATCTGAGAAGCTTTGTCAGAATCCTTTAGATCAAGGACTTTATGGATAGAGGAATTGTAACTCAGTAAAACAATTGTATAACCGGTCGCTTCTGTACACTTGGATATATATATCCTCGTTTATTGATCATTCAGGATGTCACACCGCATCCAGGTACAAGTCAGAGATGGGTAACTAATCGATTAGATGCTAATCGATTAGCTAATCGATTAGACAAACAGCTAATTCTAATTCTAATCGATTAGCTGTCGTCTGATGCTAATTCTAATTCTAATCAATTAGCAATTTTCAGCTAATTCTAATTGAAAATCGATTAGCTGATCGATTAGATGTGTGAAAATTAAGCTGAGAACGCATTAATTAAGAATGAGTTTATTAATATTGAGTTTTCAAGAATTCCTTACTTACTTATTTATCTGAAGGCTGTTTAAAACCTGCAATGATCTGTTTATGGTTATCTGTCCATTCTGCTCATGCAACACTGAAAGATTTGCATGTCTTCATGTTCTTCATCTACAGCATCACTGTGTTCCTGCAACCTCAGCTGCCGTGGAACGCGTATTTAGTTTGTGCCATGGCTACATCGTAAACGCTAGGCGCTGTAGGCTAAGTGATGCACTGATTCAAGACATGCTAATTGCAAAATGCAATAGTGAACTTATTCAGTAGCGATGTCAATAATTGCAGCATGTATTGACCGATGTGGTATTGCTTGCTGGCTTTTAGACTGTTCTCACACATAGCAGTTGTGCAGCTTTAGATATTGTAATAGGCTACAGTTTTAGGCTCTGTACGTCATAGGCTACAGCTTTAAGCATTGTAATAGGCTAAAGCTTTAGGTATTGTAATAGGCTACAACAACTTGCTGTAGTGACTTGCTGTGCTCTGATTACAATTTGACAAATTCATGAAGCAAATATATGTATCGAACTATTGACTATCAAAATCTAATTCTAATTGCTAATCGATTAGCTGCTGCTCATTCTAATTCTAATCGATTAGCTAGAACCTTTTGCTAATTCTAATTCTAATCGATTAGCAAATTTCAGGAGCTAATTCTAATTCTAATCGATTAGCAGTTCTAGCTAATCGTACCCATCTCTGGTACAAGTTACATTAGAAATTAGATACTAAGTTTGTTGCTAGGGCAGAGGGAGAGTGGGTTGGACAAAGTGGCTTCAGTTTTTATGCCTAGTGTTAAATATGATGTTTTATATTGCCGTATGTTATGCTCTGCAACATTATTTGCTTGGATGCGTACATACATGTATATGTCATATGTATTTTCAGTGGGCGAGGGAGTTGGGCCAACTGACGGATCCACACGTCCGTGTTCCTCTGCACGCTTGTGAGTTGACTGAGGTGATAACGAAGCCATTGGAAGGCATCAATCCAAATATGCCAGGTTAATGAGTTTGTCATTACTCAGCTAATTCCTAAGTACATTCATACGTCTCTAGGTACCTATTCATTCGTTACTTTGTTAATTCATTTGCTTGTTCACTTACTGAGTTTGTTATCAAAATATGGTAGCTTATGATGTTCTTATGGCTCAGTGAATTCCTAAATTGGGCCTAAATTAACAATTTAACGATGAGAGTGTACTAAAAGTGATGGGAAACCAATGCAGCTCATCATTGAAGTGTTAATGGGTATGTATTGTCTATTCATTTATTCAGTTGTTTCTTAGTTTGTTCATTTTTTCACTCATCGAGAGTTTTAGTTTATCCAGTACACTGCCATAAAATATTATGTTGATGGCATTGAAAGTTGTGATTGCTTTTGATTTTGTGTGTAGCGATTCGTGACTATGATGGCCACATTTATTTTCGTGAGTGGAACGGTGGCATTCTATGTGGTGGCTACCAGTCGTTTGCAAAGCCTGTCTTCCACAAAGGAATACCGGATAAATTTGAATTCCAGCTTCTCCCAGAAGACTGGGATAATTTCCGTAAGGCTCAGACTGCATTTTTAATGCTTAATTGTTATATCAGTTATAAATGACGACACTCTTGCTTGACGAACAACTGGATCTTGAAAGACGTGGTTTGATATCTGTAGCCCCGTATGTTGTCTCAGCCTTCCACGTCCTAGGGCAGCTGTAAAATGAGTGGGTGCCTAAGAGGCTGCCAAGACGTGTGTTCAATAAGATCATGAAATTTGTATTGTCCTGTTTCAATGTTACTATGGTTTGTCAGTGAGCTTGTCAATAAACACAAATATTATTATTATTATGGGAGACCAGAAATGTTTAATGCTTGGGGATTAATTATGCGATAGTGGGTAGATCAGATGGGGAAAGAGAGTGTTTTGGCCACCCGCCCTCACATGCTGAGGCTAAGAAAATGAAGGCACTAGCACTTCGTACCCTTCTTTTTTTATTGCTTGTGTATATAATAGCCTTTTTATTACTCCATGTAAAGTCTGTCTTGAATGTCATGTTCACCTGCAGACTTTGTAGTAGTTGGAATAAGCCTCACCTGGCAGGCTCACACACACATGTAGAACCCATACAGTTGCACTGTTGCATGTGTTGTTGTTCAGACGGTCTTCTGGAGCAACTGTTGCACCGAGTGCCTGGATTAGTAAACGTTGAGCCTCAGCAGTTGAAGTGTGGACCGGAGTCTGTCACTCCAGACGGAAAGTACATCATGGGACGAGTACCAGAGGTAGCAACACTTTACGATTTACAATTTTTATCTTTTATTTATTAATTTTATTCACGTCCTCTAATTCCTTCGCCATTCTCCTCTTCTTCTTCCTCCTCCTGGTTTTCATCCCCCTGCTCTTTTTCCTAACTGAAAGTACATCTTGGGCCAAAGCCAATCCCTAATCAGGTCAACCTCCATAAGATCAGAAACAGGGTCAAGGCCAGTGGTGTCTGAACCCGCCCCACGTGGAGTGGGAGAACAAACCCCCACTCTGGTCGACTTATTTGTGGGACTTGGAAGTCACTCAGAACTGTATTGCAGGCGGTTATATAATCGGAAATCAACAACCCTCAAGTTTATGTCCAAAACGTATGTTAAGCCCCCCACTTCCATGAGAGATCGTTCTCCGAGCCCTCCCCCTCATTGGTAGTCTCCACTGGTCAAGGCCATATGATTGATATAGAAAACTACACTTACATTTAATAAGGGGCGGAAATCAGTTTTTTTCTGCAGTCCTAAGGAACCCGGCCCATGTGCTGCATAGGTTACTACCACCCTGAATACCCCATCAATATACATTTTGACCACGATCGCTTGACCACCCCCTGCCTCTTGAAGACAGTTTAATGTGGTAAACTTTTATAATACGAATGTTGTACTCTTCAATAAAGATGTATGTACCCGATACACCAGTTGCGGTTATGCAACTAGTTTAATAAACTTAAATACTTAGAATACCTTCTCATGTTGTATGTTCATAATGTTTGGCAGATTTTCAATTACTATGTGGCTGCTGGGATGAATTCGACGGGCATTGCAGCTGCTGGTGGAATTGGAAAGTACTTGACGGAGTGGATCATAGATGGAACATCGAGCATCAATCTGTGGGCGTTTGATGTCCAACGCTTTGTTGATCTTCATAACAATAAGAAATTTCTCAAGGATCGAGTGTCGGAAAGTCTCAGTAAGGCTCCGGTTATGTTTTTTGGAACATCACCAACATTGTCAGTATTGTAATCATCCATGAGTATTGTTATAATCATGTGATTGTCATCATCATCATCGCATTATGAGTGTCATAATCATATTATTTATTGTTATTATTACAAACATTTTTAATGTGCGCAGTCACACAGATAAAAATCAACGGTGAGGAGGTGGAACAGGTCAAGAGCTTTTGTTACTTGGGAAGCATGATAACAACAGATGCAAGGTGTCAAAGTGACGTGAAACGAAGAATAGCACTGGGAAAAGATGCTTTCATGAAAAGAGGAGAATTTTTGAGAGGAGGGCTAAATAAAAGCCTAAAGAAAAGACTGGTCAAAACACTGGTATGGAGTGTGGCACTATATGGGTCAGAGACCTGGACCATCAGGAAAGATGAGATTAAGAAATTAGAAGCTTTTGAGATGTGGATCTGGAGAAGGATGGAGAAGGTGAGCTGGACTGAGCATATAACGAACGACGAGGTACTACAAATGGTTGATGAAAAACGATCGCTAATAACAACAATAAGAGAAAGACAGAAGAACTGGGTGGGGCACGTATTAAGAGGAGACTCCCTCCTGAAAGAAATCATAGAAGGGAGAATGGTAGGGAAAAGAGGGAGGGGAAGACCGAGGCAGATGATGCTGGGATGGATGGCCGACGGATACAGCGAATTAAAGGAAAAAGCACAGCACAGAGAAGAGTGGCGTCATTGGAAGTTGGAACCTGCCGAAGGGCAGAGAACTTAAAGAAGTCACACAGATATGCGAGTTTAAGTGCTGTAATAGTTATTTCATCACCATTATCATCATTCTCATCATTCAAAAGCGTTTCGCTAATCATATCATCCTTTAATCATGCTGTCATGAGTGCCATTACAAATATGTCATTGTCATGGAATGCATGAGAGTCCTGCTACATCAATGCTCAACCAAGAGACCTTTACCTGAAGATTGCAGACTGTGGCGGAATGGATCATAATCGAACAATGAATGCCATCTGTCCGCTTGTCTGTGTACAGGTTGCGTGGCCCAGATCCCTTACTGGGAGGCGGACATGATCGGTTGGGACTCCGGACGACGCCTCAGAACGTCGGCCATCTTCACTCGCAACGAACCATACGCTGTGTTTGGCCAGAGCATGGGATACGAACGACCTCTCTACTTCCACAGCATCAGCCAAACGGATGAGGACTCGGACAACGTCTGGACAATGCCAAAACCGGCGGCCAGTGTTCACGGCATCCACGCCTGTACGTTATGACCTTTGAACTGACCTATAATTATCTGTGCTTTGGACCCTTTAATATCCTTTAATGGCCTTTGAACTGATCTAGAAGCGGTACCTTAATTGGCCTTTAAAATGACCTGGAAGCTGTGCCTTTTCCATTTTTAAATGGCCTTTAAACTGACCTGGAGGCTGTGGCTTTTTCTTTCCTTTAGTGGCCTTTTGAATTGACCTAGAAGCTTATATTATCCTTTAATGGCCTTTGATCTGATACAGAAACTTTCTTGAGAAATCGTTTAATGGCCTTTGAACTGACATATAAAATGTACCTTTTACTACCTCTTTAACAGACTTTGAACTGACCTCAATATACATGTATGTATTGACAGTTCTAATGGCTTTGAACTGACCTAGAAACTGGCTTCAAATTATTCTTTATTTGCTCACTTATTCTTAAAAGAAAGAATGTAGCATATTCTTGGGAAAAAATGACTGTTTCGTTATACATTGTAGATAAGTTGCATGAGACAGGACTTCCGCAGAAGGGTACTTTTGGAAAACCGTCTTGGTTTGACAACGTTCGTGCTGAGTACTGGGCTTGTCGTGAAGGTGTCTGCCTCATAGACATGTCAACCTTTGCGAAATTCGAGTTGAGGGTCAGTCCTGAACATCATTTGATTCATTTGCTCATTGCGCTTCTCTGCAAATCCAAGTCTGTGGTTTGGGATGAATATGTGATTGTTTCATGACCGAATGTGTGATTGTTACAGTACTCAGTTTGTATCGTATCTATAGATTTATATAGCGCCTCTTGCAGAATAACTATTCAGATTTGCTCTTGGCACGAAAACCCAGGGAAAAAGAAACGTCTTTAAAGAACATGAGACCAATGAGGAAAAACCAGTCATTTGTTCAGCCCTTAGTGAGGGGAAGGTCATTCCAAGTAGAGGAACCTACCACAGCAAATGCCCAGCATTGAGCCAAGGCAGTCCTAGTCCTAGGAATAAAAGCCAATCAGCAGAGCGCAAGGAATGAGATCAAGTTGCAGATAACTGCTTTCGCAGATAGAAAGATATTTTGGGGCACTGCTCAGCTGTGCTTTGTAGACTAGAAAGAGGATCTTATAATGGATGTGCACAGTGATAGGAAGCCAATGCAAGACATCAAGCATATATGTAGAGATATGCGCAAAGCGAGGGAGTGATTGTTGCATGATCAAATGTGTGATTGTTACAGAATTAAATATGTGTGATTTTTACAGGACTCCTAGAAGTGCGAGTTCAGGCCTGCTGATCCACGGAGTTTGATGAGCAGGCTCTAAGTCACAACTCCATTGGATTATAGGCCCAGAGTACTACCAAACAGTCGGCTTGGCCGCTCGATATTAATCCGATAAGCATTTGGCTGCTATGCTCTTTAAATGTGATACGGAAATTTCTGTATTGGGTTTCAGTGGTCTTTAACTGTGATATGGTCTAAACTGTGATAAGGAAATTTTTATTGGGTTTTGGTCTTTAACTGTGATTCTTTAATTTGGTCTTTAACTGTGATAAGGAAATTTCTTTATTGGGTTTTAATGGTCTTTAACTGTGATATGGTTTTAATAATATTCTTTAACTTTGATAAGGGAATTTCTGTAATGGGTTTTGGTCTTTAACTGTGATAATTCTTTAATATGGTCTAACTGTGATAAAGAAATATATGCATTGGGTTTAATGATCTTTAACTGTATATGGTCCTTGATATGGTCTTTAACTGTGATAAGGAAATTTCTGTATTGGATTTTAAGGGTCTTCAACTGTGATATGGTTTTTCATTAATATGGTCTTTAACTGTGATAAGGGAATTTCTGTAATGGGTTTTGGTCTTTAGCTGTGATAATTCATTAATATGGTCTAACTGTGATAAGGAAATTTCTGTGTTGGATTTTAAGGGTCTTCAACTGTCATATGGTCTTTAATATGGTCTTTAACTGTGATATTAAAGGAAATTTCTCTATTGGATTTAAGGTGGCACTTAACGGCCTCAGTATTAGGTGCATCCTGAGTGAATCCATTTGGATTTTGTTCCATCTCTTCAACCAGCTAATTGTACATATATATGTGCATTGGTGTCTCGATTTTTATATACATGCTTTTGAGAGGACCCTCAACATTTTGCGCTGCATCATGTTGTGTCCGGAAAGTCTACGAGATCTGTAACTTGGTCGTGCAATACAAAGTTCTGTGAGTTGACAGTGCTCTCATTAGAGTTCACACATGTTTTTAGGCCAACCCAGAGAGGCAACCACGGAGAAAAATGCGATGAGAGAAGTTCTCAGACTGTCAAGAGTCTTCTTGCTTCAATCATCTCAAAATTTTGTAATAGTACTAATAATAAGACTTAGTATTATCATTATTATTATTAGTAGTAATCTCAAAATTTTTTAATAATAATAATCTCTGAGATCGTGTTCTGTGTCATGTGATTGTATACAATACATAAAATACAATATGACTGTTATTTGTCAATGGCTTCATTAGAGTTACGCATGTTTTTAGGCTAACCCTGCGAGACAGCGACGGAGAAAAACTGTTAGTTACCGTTACGTACGTTCTCAGTTGTTTTCTTCATTTTCATGTGTCTTCAAGTGTAGTATAAGAACTAATCGTGTGTTTATCTTATAGCTGAGTTTTTACTAGGGCTGCAGAGGATCAAAATCTTGGAAGATCTTTCTGCAATGATTTCGATTCAAGCGTGGTTGACGTTCCAGAATGCCAACCTCTAGACTATCACGTATCGCATATCGAGAGAGTGACTTAATTTAAATTGATTTTGTTGTTGTTTGAATAGTCGGCGGGTCACGAGGTCGTACAGTTCCTGCAGTACGTCTGTTCAAATGATGTCGACAAAGCCGTTGGAAGCATTGTTCACACTGGCATACAGAACCATCAAGGAGGATATGAGAACGACTGCTCTGTCATCCGATTAGAACACAACAGGTAAAGGTTACAACAGGTAAAGGTTACTAATTGAGAATCAAGCACAGTCGTAGTTAGTGTAATAATTAGTTATAATTATGTTATGTTGTAATTAGTGATATAATGTGCTGGATGGACAATATTAACTATATTGATATTAACTATATTAATTAACGAGGACCATAAGAAAGACTTGCAATGCAGACGGGAGATGGTTGAATGGTAACATGCTGGCACGAAGATCAGAAGGACGTGGGTTCGATACCTGCTGGCCCATAAGGTTATCTCAGCCTTCTATTCACCAAGTGGCATTGGTAAAATGAGCAGTAGGAGAGATAGACGTCTTACAGGCTGCCATATTGTTAAATTCGACTCCTGTTAAACTTGTTATCATCTGTTACTACTGTATCATGTAATCTTACTGCATACTTGTCAGTTTGAATTAATAAACGAATATCAGATCAATTGTACTCAGTTCCACGAAATGGCTAGTGTTAGGAACTGATGAGTTATAATGGTGATGAGTGGTATAATTAAGGATGTTGTTAGGGCGATATGGTGCATGTACTGGTAGCGTTATTTGTTGACAAACCGCTAATATGTTTTGTGTCTATTTTTTCCGTAGGTATTTCATGATTGGGCCAACCGCTCAGCAGATGCGTTGTTTTGCATGGCTGAAGGACCATCTTCCGAAGAATGGAACGGTCCAACTGAATGATGTCACTTCCATGTACACTGCCATCAACGTCATCGGTCCAAAGGCACAGGAACTTCTCTCCGAACTCACTGATACTCCGCTTGGAAAGCGAGACTTCATGCACATGACTTACCAGGTCTGTCTTGCTCAGAGACCATAAGGTCTGGCTTGCTAACAGACAATAAGGTCTATGTTGCTAACAGACCATTAGATTTTTTTGCCAAGAGACCATTAGGTTTGTGTTGACTCTCATTTGTTTCTCTTCAAGTGGCACTGTAAAAATTTGTGATTGCAATGACATCTACATACTTAAATTTGGTGTTATCTGAAATAATAATAATAATAATAATACCACCGTCTGATGAGGGTTTCTGGCGACCCAAGGGAGACTTCTATCCTTCCAAAGTGTTGCCATGTGTCAATGCAGTTGTTTTCTGGGTGTGTTTGAGGAGTGGGACATCTGCAAAAACTAACCATCTCAGAAATGGATTCTCCCTTGTTTAACACTTAATTATGAGCTGCATTGGTTTCCCAGTCGCTCTTAGTACACTCTTGTTGTTAAAGTAATTTTCCACACCTTCTGGATTTCATCGTTTGGGGTTTAAAAACAGGAATAACAATAATGATAATAACAGTGGAGTTTGGATTATGAAGACAAAATGAGGAGAACATGCAAATAAGAGACATGTATTTGATTGCTTTACATTTGTATAGCCATGTGTTGAAATGAAGTGAAACAGAAGTCTAGTATGAGAACAAATTCCATGCATGCTTGTTGATCGATGCTGTCATTATATCTCTTCATGATGCTGTGTGACATGTATTCTGAACAGGAAATCAACGTTGGAATGGCAAGCAATGTGAAAGCAATGCGTCTGACACACACAGGAGAGGATGGATGGACTCTGTACATACCAACAGAGGTGGGATTTCGTGGCTCTGACTGTACTAATTTACATAGCTCCTTTTGAAGAAGACTCATTAGCGGTAATTTATGTAGCGCCTCTTCAAGAAAACTCGTTGGCGGTGCTCCCGACTTGACTATACATGACAACGATCGATTAGAATGGTCTACTACCACTTGTGAATGAAGGCATAGATGGTAGAAGCTTATGTTGCAGATTGAAGACTATGGTGTGATAATTCTGTGTTTAAAGCCACAGTAAATTTTAAGTTTATGAGTACAGTTGGTTTTGTTTGATTTGCTGCAAGTCTTGGCTTGCAAAAGATGTGTCAAGTCAACTGCTAGTAATATATTTTGTGTCATTGATATTTTTGCAGTGGTTGCAGGTTCTTTAGGTTGGCCAGTTTGAAAAAACTTAGTTAATTTTGAATTGAGACTTTTGTAGTACAGTTTGTAATTCAGATTTCTTAGAATGTCAGATTTGGAATTAGAATGTGTTCAGGTTTGTTATTTGAATTTTAGAATTGCTAATTCAGATGCAAATCTATAGGATATCTACATTTCGGATTTGGACTTTTACAGTATACAATTTGAACTCTAAAGCTTCTTTACAAGGGATGGCATATTTGGAATGCAGACTTTTAGGATTGTTGCTATGCATTTAAAATTTATAGGGTGTCTAATTTAATTTGAAATGGTTATTTTTTCCTGGGTGGATCATTTTGAATTTGATTTTCACAGTTCGCGCTTCACGTTTACGATTCGCTGGTAACAGCTGGGAAGAACTACGGCCTACACAGCGCTGGATACTATGCACTGAGAGCCCTGAGGACAGAAAAATTCTTTGCCTACTGGGGCATCGATCTTCTGCCGAGCTCTACACCACTCGAATGTGGCCGCGAATACAGAGTCAAGTTCGACGTCAGTTCTTTTCTATCTTTAAATGCTTTCTTTAAAGAACATAAGGGTGGAAATTTTTTCCGAGCAAGACTTGTGGAATTGTTTGCGCTGGGACTGTAATCCACCGGTTGAAGGTTTGAATCTGCTGACCAGGACACCATATAGCGACCCCGGAAACATTCTCCACACATGTCTAAGATTTAGATTTTCTGACCTTGTTAGCTTGATAAGTGAAATAAATAATATAATACAACATATAATATAATTGATAGAGGAATGAATCATCTATGATCTCACTTAAAGGTACAAGCAACAGCCTTTTTCTTCATGACAATCAATGCTGTAGCTGTCATTAGTTTCAATTAAATTATCGGATTTGTGACCATGACGTACTGAGATGTTGTTATGCTCTGCAGATCGGTGGATTTATTGGCTACCCCGCCCTTATGAAGCAGAAGACCGAGGGAATTCGAAAGAAACTGGTTCTCTTCCTCGTCGAAGATCACGTCGTCGACGAGGATCCGTGGCCGTGGAGCGGGGAACCAATATACCGCAACGGCGTCTTCTGCGGATTTACGACTTCGACCGCTTTTGGTTACGGTCTCGACCGTCACATCTGTCTCGGATACGTTCACGACTTTGACCAAGCGACCAGCGAACCAAAGCCAATAAACAATGACTTCGTAATTAAAAACGCAAAATTTCAGATTAACATCGGAGGGAAAATGTTCTCAGCAAAACCGAACATCTATCCGCCAGTCTTGCCGTCGCCCTCGGCAACCGTCATGCAGGCAAAGAAATGATCACATGTTGGGAATGGTTTCGTGAAATATGAAGAAAATGGACGATTCTTCTCTCGTGTTTCTGTGATTATAAGCAATTATAAGTGGTTAGTTTTAGAAGCATGCTGGTGATTATGCCAGAACTGAGCAGTGTATTTTTGCGGATGGTTGCGACTGTGTCAAACTTTGTGGTGTGATCATGATCTTTATGATTATACATATATTTGTGCGCATAGGCTACATAGTTTTCAGTTCCTACCATAATATAGCCATGACCTTGCTTTTTTTAACCCTGCGAGCTGGAGATGCTAGTTGATTTCTGAGGTAGGTGAGTGTGTCAGTGTGGTGGTGTAATACTGTGTTTTGAAGTATATTAATAATGTTTTAGTATTTATGTGATATGTTTGGGTGGTTAGCATTTTCCTCTCAAAACCAAATGAAGGTAAACAGAACCATTGAGAAGACCACAAATTCAGTTTTATATACGAAAACCTCAATAAGTGACTGAATTCAGATCATACTCAACTGTTATTATAATGTTAAGGTATAATATAAGATTTTTAAGGCCTACTTGTAGGCCACATATCAGTTGTAAAGATGCCTGTTATCTGTAAGAGGTTGCTTGTTTTGTTTCCTTCAACAGATTGTCAACTAATCCGGAATATTTAACTCATCTTTAATCGTAATCTCAAGATTTCCACAGAGCCCCAAAACAGCGAGGTCGCAGAAACCAGCTTATTCATGGGAGCCTAGTCAAAACAAATTCAATAGGCGTGGGGGAATTGGTTCCAGGTCACGAGCCAAAGGGATTATACATGTACATGTATGTGTGTATGGCAGGCAGAGAGTCGGACGACTAATGTAAATAGTGTTTAGAAATGAAATGACGTGGCAGAGGCGGCACCAGATGTTTTTCGTAACCGGAGCATAGCCAGGGCAGTCATACAAGTAAACAGTGCAGGGGCAATTTATGCCCCAAATAAATTATGGCAGGGTAACGACCAAGGCTAAGGCTTTTTTTACCAGGGCATTTGCCCTGGTGTAGCGCCTCCACTGCGACGAGTGAGGTAAGCAGAGGTGTCATTGCAGTTTTTTCAAGGGGAACCATATCCGGGCAGTCATCGAGTTCAGAAATAAACTTGTCTACATGCGAAAAAAAACGATCCGGTATGCATTGAATGATCACTATATAGTTTGAGTCGTTTTTTACTATGTTTGATTTTCTGCTGTCCTAGTGAGGAATAAAGATATTTTATCAAATGCACTGACAGACGCATAAATAGTTGATTCCCCCTCCAATGACGGAGGTAGGCTCTTAATTAAGGGGAAGTGACGGCATTTGAGTAGGATTTGTGAAAGAGCAGTGTTTTCAGTTCTGAGTGAAAGACCTGTGGTCCTGTGGAGAGATAGCAAGGGATCGTTTTGGTGAGGTCGTAGGATGGATCAGATAATTGGCGTAATTGGCGGCACACGAAGACAAAGGACCCGGTCGGTACTTCTATCTAAAACTCATAAAGATCAGTATTCTTTTACCCAGTTTTTACGTATAATTAGGCTATACAGAAACCTTTTATAATGCGTTTACGCTTCGTTTCTGCAATCAAAGCCCTTGATTTAGGCAGAACCTGTATTTTCCTCTCTGCAACAATCTATCACTAGCATCTATGAGTTCAGAAAACGTTTTTGCTCGACTCAAGACACATTTGCTCGGTGATACCTTAAGCTTTGGAATTCACAGTCCAGTTCGTTGCGTTCTGTCCGTTCTTTAGCACAGAATAACTGTATTCGATATGTGGCCCTCTTTCTAAAGTTCAGAAGTGCGCCCACGACCCTACGCATGGGCGTATTTAGAGGTGGTTTTACGGGTTTTTTCCTGGCTACGCCCCTGACCTTGCAGCAAAACATTGACGGCGCTGAGCAATTGTGAGTGAAGAACTTCCTCAAGGTCCCTACACAGTGACCGTCTCAGTGGAGGCTCTAACCCGTACTAATGTCCGCACTGTAGGTCGATTACTTCATTCATTCGGCTACCCACAATATCAGTGACTTTCAAGATTAAGAATCGTCTGTTTCAAGTTGTTTCCCTCTGAGCCCTGACTTCTTGTGCCTCTGAGGCTCTGACCTATTGAATTGCTACCGGACTTCTCTTTTCTAGTTTCCAATGTTGTAATAAATACCACTTATAATGCCATTAATACAATGAATTCATAACATAATGGACTCCGTGATGCCTTAAGCCTGTGAATAAGCTGGTTCCCGCGACTTCGCTTTTATGGGCGCTCTAGAAATCTCGAGTTTACAATTATGATAACGCGCTAAAGAAGTCATTAGATTATAATATTAGAATAGGTCTGTGGGGCCGTTCACATATTATATAACGCAAAAAATCTCAATTTTTTGCCTACCCCCACCCCTAATAACGTTACATAACAGCAGCTGTGACCCCCCACCCCTATATTATATAACAGATATGCTTCCTACCCCCTACCCCCCCAGTCTATAAGCACATTCAAAGACATACAGTGGACCTTATTGTATTACGCCCCACAACCCGAAATTTTATATCTCGTGTACTATTTGAAAACTTGTACTACTACTAAATACATTATCCCCTACTTATAAATCATTCATCACATCACTCATTTATCACCTCATTCGCTCATTCATCACCTCATTTAAGCTGCCGTAACTTACAACACCACTATTCTAATTATCTTATTTTCAACTTGTAGCTGTCAGAACTGAGTCAATGGTATAAATAACCAATTAATTCATGGCTAACTCTCAGAGCTATTAAAGACAATTTTGTTACCTTATACTTGTCACAAGTTGCGACCTGTCAGTGTGATACTTTGAATATTAAACGAAATTTCTTGATTTCTTGATTGAGAATGCGTCCTAAATGAACAATATGGCCACCCTCGAATAGTTTGAAATAGAGCGCTGCTACCTACCAGCTAGCCACATCCCATATTATGCAAAGCACTGAGTGAGTAAGTAACTAAAACACAATTAGTAATGAAGAATATTTATTAAAATATTACAGTGAAAGTCCAATGGTCAGACAAACAAGCAAAATAGCATAAGCTGAAAAAGTTTGTTATATAACGAAACCTTGAACCTACCCCACCCACCATAAACCTATAACGCTAACAAAACAGGAACCCACCCACCTACCCCTTGAGCATTATATAATATGTGAACGGCCCCTGTAGATGATATTACAACAATACAACAGTGTGCATCTATTACTCTACAGGTCTCAGTCTGCAGGGTTTTGTCGAGGCTTTCTTTGTCATCGCCAAGCGGCGCTTTCCACTAACGCAAAACCTCAGCGAAAGCGTCGAACAACTTCTTCAGTTCTGCGAGGCTTCGCTCCAGGAAGGACTTCAGAAGATGTCCCTCCCGCAGATTTACAAGATAACGCCAAGACTTCTGGACAAGTCATCGTCATCTTCAGTCGGTCCAAACCTCAAGAAGTCCAAGTCACAGCAACATTTCAAGTACTTATCAAACGGACTGACAAGACGACAATCGATGAATAGTCTTGATTCAGCGTCAAGGGAACAGTGAAACATCACTTCCTGGGACCAAGTATGTCACAGGAACACGCAGTAGTGTCAGCGATTCAAGGTAAGCTGACACCAGGTGTCAGAGGAGTCCCGGGTTCAGCGTCACTGACAGAGATGTCTGCTTACAAGCGACACGCCAAAGAAATGACTGCAGAAAACAGTAGATCAAAGAATGACTGCAGAATGCCTGCGTCAGCAAAGAATGAAAGAATGACCGTTGTGCATTATAAAATCGCTTATTTATCTAGGTGTCAATGGAATGAGTGCCAATTCATGCATAATTTTCTTATGCTGACTAACTTCCTGCACGAAATATGTAGGCCTATTCTCGCATGGTGTTGCGTGAAAGGTATAGAGTCTAAAGACACTAGCGGCGCCAGGATTTCAGGTTGGGGGCTAAAACCCCAATTCCTTCCCTTTCTCCCCTCCTCTCTGGCATTGGCAGTGATTTCCCACTTTTGTTTGGGGGAGGGCTGAGCTGCCGATAGGGGGCTTCAGCCCACCCTAGCTCATGCTGGCGCCGCCACTGTCTATAGATGCTGGTTATGAGTTTAAGGGATTGAATGGTGGTGAGGCCTACGAGTCAAAAAGGTTTAAATGATGGTCAAAGGTTTGCTAATCGAAAATCACCCAACGCGCAAGTGACTTACGCAAACTTGGCTATCGTCTACGCATAAAAGCCGAATTCATAGATCAAACGCCAAACGAAAGTCTCAAGATGTCGATTAATAATTATTAGACGATCGGTATCATCTCTTCATTCCCGGGTCACGAGATCATTCGCTCATGGAAACCTTTCCCTGCATAGGAAACACACGCAAATTTTTCTACGCGTACAACCGTTAATTAAATAATTGATTCTTCGGCCTCCCATACTGACGAAGGCACTGGTGACGTGATATATTCGAGAACCCTCTCGGTGGCTCTGTTTGCGGATTGTTCGTGAGGCGGGATGATTGCGCACGCCATTTGTCCACACGCAACTGTCTACACAGAAAAAAAATAATAATATCTTTTCTTTAATAAGCGCCTGACAAACGCACTGCGCTGTAGAGAGTGACGCGGGGAGACAATCTCGTCCCCATCCCCGCCCCGCAACAAGTAAGTCTTCCCCATCCCCACCCCATCCCCGCATGGTTTGTCCCCATCCCCGCCCCATCCCCGCAGGTTTTCTCCCCATCCCCACCCCATCCCCGCAGGACGACATCACATTCCCCGCAAAACGTTTACACCAATTCAGATTTTAAAAATAACATTTTTAACTTACAAAGCTATTTGTATTGCTGACTGCATTAGTCTGTTATTACCTTATCGACAGTTTGCATTAACCAAGTCCTGACTATTTCTGACTAGTTGGCTTCAGGAAATAACAAAAATCTCCTTTTCAGTTCTCAAGTTCTTAACATCATCCGGGTTTATTGCCGGCTCATTCCCCATTACCGCGGTATTACCGCGAGAGTAAACCCCATTACCGCGGTATTACCGCAATTGTTGTCCCCATTACCGCGGTATTACCGCAATTGTTGTCCCCATTACCGCGGGATTTACCGCGGTAACCGCGGTTTCCCCGCGGGGAAATTCCCCATGTCACTCTCTACTGCGCTGTACATTTACATGTTATGCAATTTAAATCTTAACTACTAACAGTACAGACAGCTTGCAATACAACGGCGCTAATAGCAGCCTACAAAGCATATCCGCCCAACGGGGGCTCGAACTCGGTACCTCTCGGTCTCTGTGCCAGATGTTATCCAATGCGCCACGGGCCCCTGGAAAGGCTTATTCGTACTGACAGAGCCTAGGCCTATTACTAAGATCCTGTGCCGAAGCAGTAACAGTTCTACTTATGTGTTTCTAATTGCCATTAATTAATTCAGGATTCGTCATTCTTCAATCTTAGCTAAACATACCGAAAGCTTTATTTTGTTTTTAAGCCTAGGTCTAATAGGCCTAAATGACTGACTGCCAACTCGATATCAATCCACATTTGCCTCAACCTGCTTAGGCCCTATACGGTTATACCAGGGCTGTCAAAGGCTTGGTTTTGGGATTTTTTTGCTTTAAAACCTGCAACATTTTTTTTTTACAAATTTAGAAATTATAGCCTAAATGCCAAAAATAGCGTGTCTTCAACTCTCTTGGCAATTATTGTTGTATGGTCTTTGCCAATTTCGTTAGGCCCTATATGACATTCTACGGTTCTATAATAATTTGTTCTGGTTAATTTCATTTAGGCCTATGCATCTGATTAATTTGAACGGTGATCATAAGAAAGAAAGAAGTTATGCCTTTTTATGATTTTTTTAAATCAGAAATAGGAAAATCTTAACACAAACAAACCATAAAAACGAACTTTTATTTAAAAAAACTTGGTTTTATTGCACCCCTGGCTTATAGACTACCGACAGGCTCTAGGCTACATTTGACTTCATTAGCAAATCTCGACGTATTCTCCATTTCACCAGGTCCTGCATTTGACACTCGTAATCGTAATCGTAAACTCGATATTTCTACAGCGCCCACAAAAGCGAAGTCGCGGGAACCAGCTTATTCACAGGCGCTTAACCAAAACAGAATCGATAGGCAGGGGGTCAAAATCCAGAGAGTCAGGCAGGCAGACAGTCAGACGGCTAAGGTGGATGATGCTTAGAGTTGAAATGGCGAGGAAGGTGAGGGGAAGAGAAGGAATCGGGATAGGATTTGTGAAAAAGCAGTGTTTTCAGTTTTGAGTGGAAGACCTGTGGAGAGATAGCAAGAGGTGAGGTTTTGGTGAGTTCATAGGATGGATCGGATATTTGTCGTAGCACAGGCGGGAGTTTGTTCCAAAGAGGCGGGACAGCTATGGCTATGGAACGATTTGCAAATTTAAGCGATGAGGTGACGGAAGGGCGGAGCAGTGTGAGGGTGGAAGATGAACGGGTTGAACGAAGAGGTTGGACCGAGAACAACTGACGGAGATACGAGGGCTGAGAGGATTGAAGTGCATTGTAGGTGAGGGATAGGACTTTATATTCTATTCGTTCAGGAATTTTGAGCCAGTGGAGTGATTTCAAGACAGGTGTGATGTGGTGGTGTTTGGGGGTTTTGGTGACAGCACGGGCGAGGGCATTCTGAATGGCTTGGATGCGATTAATTTGAGTGGTAGGCCTATCTATGTTGAGAAAGAGAGCATTGCAGTAATCTAATTTAGCGTGAACTATTGATGTGGCGATTGTTGATGAGGTTTTGAAGTCAAGCATAGGGCGGATTCTACGCAGGTCACGGATGTGCATGAAGCAAGAACGGGGAAAGATGGGTGATGTGATGGGCGCCCGCAGGACATTTTTTTGCAGGGGAGGTCAGTCACGGCCAAGAGAGTTAGTTGCGTTATAATATGTCATTAAAAACTAAACTCACATAATTACATTGTCTTAATAATACCTATTAAGTCTTATATAGTGTCTGTCGTACTATTTATTAGTCTTTTACAATCAGACGCAACAATCATTCAGAAGTAAGTAAGTAAACATACTCTTTATTTATCCAACTACATAACCGCACTTTGGTTTATATCATGATGTAAGAATTTCTTACATTGTGGTTTATATGAAATTAACTATTATAAAGTATTCTAGTTAAAAACGTAGACTATTTCTCATTAAGTTCTCAACCTGTGGGACAATTACACATAAATAGTTGATTTTTCAGAGGGGCAATTGCCCCCTGCCCGCCAAAATGACGTCCTGCTTCCATGACCTGTCGATGCTGTTGTCTCTGTATACCTCCTTACTCCTTACTTACTCCCTACTTTCCATAGGCGGAGACTTGGTCTTGGGTTGGGGGGCGAAGGACGATCGGCGAGGCGCGCAGCACCGAGCAGAGGGAGGGGTTTGGGGAGGGGACGTGCCCTTCCCCTATCTAAATTTTTTTGAATTTCCACACTGTAATGGTAGCATTTTAAGCTGTCATCTGAACAAAATTGCTTTATTATTTGAGTGCTGATAAGAACCATCTGTCACTCGTAGCTAACATGTAGTTTGAGTCGTGTTTGAGTTTGGGGAGGGGTTTGGGGAGGGGGTAGGCTATTGATTTTTTTGGAATTTCCACACTGTAATGGTAGGCTAGCATTTTAAGACGTCATCTGAACAAAATTGCTCTATTATTTGAGGGCTGATAAGAACCAGCTGTCACTGTAGCTATTATTATTATATTCATGAAATATTTCAGAAATATTGGGGGATATAAGCAGCTCCGTTCCCCCACCTCAAGTTCTGGAGGGGACCGTCCCCCCTGTCCCCCCTAAGTCTCCGCCCCTGCTACTTTCATAGGCTACGTTAAGATAGACAGAACAGATAGTTGGAGAAGCACAGTTGAACGTAGACCTAGCTAGCGGACTGAATCGTGATGAGCATTGCTTATATATTTTGGGGTTAAGTAAAGAACTAAATCTCGGCCATGCCAGCGCCGTTCCGACAGGCTAGTGGTAGCCCACGATGACGGGCGGGTCTTTTTAAAGGGGTGCCGGAACACAACCAGAAGGGCACGGGGAGGGTGGCTGGCTTCCAGGACTATGGCTAAATCAGCCACTGAATATTATTAGGCTTAAGCAGTCTGAGACAAAAGCTAGTAATTACTAAGTATTTTGAACAGAATCTTGTGACATATTTTAAGCTTCATTTGCATGATTAAACCTGTCGGATTTTTATTTGATCATGATTTCCAGGGGGGTCACGCGGAGGGATGACCTATGCTGCGGGCGCCCATGGGTGATGTGATCGGAAAAGCTAAGATTCTGGTCAAAAGTCACACCTAGGTTGCGGACAGGAGAATTTGCTATGAATGTGTGAGTGGATACAGAGTCAAGGCTGAGGGAAATAGAGGGATCTGGGATTTTCTTGAGTTGCTCACGGAGGCCTATAAGAATGAATTCAGTTTTAGAGGGGTTGAGGCACAACATGTTTGAAGTCATCCAGGAGGAGATTGATATCAGGGCCATTGCGAAAGATTATACAGGGATGTGAGGGATGGAGCTCTCGATGTCCCTGGTCGGGGATCGGCCCCTCTAAAGCGGACCTTTTTCCTCAGATAGGCTACATTTACGTCATATTGGGTTATAATTCTTCCATCATTTTGTGTTTTTACATTGCATTCTAGTCCATATTTTGTATCGATGTGTTGCATAGCCAATGAAAATGTGACAGCATTTTGTACTTAACTACGAGAGATGGTTGAATGGCAACACACTGGCACGAAGATCAGAAGGACGCGGGTTCAATAACCACTAGCCCCATAAACTTAGCTCAGCCTTCCATTCGCTAGGTGGCGTCGGTAAAATGAGGACAGTTGGGCGCCTTGCTGGTTGTCATACAGTTGAATTCGACTCCTGTTAAACTTGTTATCTGTTACTACTAATAACTATATCATGTAATCTTACTGCGTACTTGTCACTTGTCAGTTTGAATTAATATTATTTATAATAATTATTACACTATGAAATGTTAATGTAATGCAAATCTGTGGCATGCAAGTATTGGGATTTGGGTAAATGCGACACCTCTTGTCCGCACTGGATGACCTTTCCGCCCCATTGCAGACGTCCTTTATAGGCGACCCCTTATATTGTGAATGACTTTGGATTTACAGGTTAATACCCCATTTAATTTTGCCTTTGTTATATACATAAAGTCACAGTTTAAGTACTGTAGGGCTAAGAAATCCAATAATCATATACCTGTAATGGGAACAGGTCTTGCCAAACACTTGCATAGAAGGGCTAAAGATGTTTAACTTGTAGGCATGTCCTGGACATGAACCAATGCCCAACAACTCAGGATAATATTATGATCAATTTATCATGCACCCTCATCAGCCAGTCTATGGGGTTGCTAGCTTACTGCAAAAGTACAGGTTCCTATCAGCAGTTTGCGTGGGCATTAGGTGAGACCTATACGAGCACTCTATACGAGCCCCATGTGGGAATATGGGTTCCATAAGAATGGGTTCCATGTGGCCATGCTGGCGTGGGTGCACCTACACTTCTGTGATAAGAGAACTGTGGCAATAGAGAAATTGTAAGTTACAGCATAGTAACAGCAACGAACCACAAGACACACAACCAGTACCTGGATATACATGTATATGCAGAATAATGCAATTACGTTAATTACATCAAAATAAACAGAACCTCTAATCACTGTTTTTCAACCCCTGAAGTTACTTATCAAATTATTAAACAGCGTTTGGGTGCATATACAATTTGCGCAACTGCACATTACAGATTGATCAGCAGTGATCAACAAAATACAATGTTTGCACACTTATCAGAAAACACAGCATAAGCGATTCATCTTACTGATTGAAATCAACAGTTAACACTTGCTACAGTTCCAGTACGACAGTACATGTAAATTTTTCAAGATTAAATTTATGAAGACTTTATGTGACCATTCCTGAGCCACAGTTTTGTGGCAGAAAACTAAGCATGAAAACATTGGAAACCTAATGAAGCAAATACGGATTATCTGTCTCATCACACACTACACTCGAAATATTGGGTCAATCCACTTTCTCTTCTTTTTCGGTGGGAGTTCCACATTTGTGTCTGCAGATGAATAATCTGACGTAGCTTCCATAGACTGTGAATTATTTACTTCATGGCTGCTGTCATCGCCTACATTAGCGGTTATCGGATACGTCAGTCCAACCTTACCCGGACCAGGAAACACGAGTTTTATGTGGTACCAAAACATCAACAGCTGGTCGTCCAGGGGCAACGGCTCCAAATCCATATTCTTAAAGTATCTACGACGGTATTCGCCTTCCGCTGCATAGTTTATGTCCCTTTCTTCATTGCTAGCGCTGTCGTCATCATCCCATTTCTTTTTCCTCCCCAAACCATACCTCCACAGATAAAGGTGCGACTCATCAACTGGCACTTCCCCTTCTCTGTCAATCATTCCATGAAATTCGTTGGCTAAGATTACTCTGCACACCTCTCTGCAGGACACATACCAGCCTATAACCGTGGATTGTTTGAAAGCCAGTTGCAGCACAACTTGCTTCACAGTCAGTTTTGAAACGAAGCACATAACGAGTTTGAATACGTCGTGTATGGTGAAATGAGTTGCTTTAAAGAAGGTGTTATCTAGTGGGGAAATCACTTGCAAACATCTCTCCTTGCTATGCTGCTTCTTGTTATTACATTTGAATCTGAATCCCACTTTGAAGGTCCTGTCAGCTGAAACTCGACAGAAGTTTCCCTTGCAGTGCAGAATCTGACTGTCACAACTTGGGATCAGGCCAAATCCTTGTGCGAACACAATGCACGAATTCTCATCCGGAAAATGTTCTTTAGTACACATATTAAATATGCACACATTCCGTAACTGTTGTAGAACATCACCTGGAAGACTTGCCTTAATTTCTGATAGGCTGGTTTCCATCCTAAAACAAACATAACTCACTATCACGTATTATGACCTTAAAGTGGTAGGTCTTCCAGAAATATATATTGCAATGCAGTCAGTGGCGAATGTCAAATACCTCAAACATCCTTTAATAACTACTTCCTATACTTTCTATTTACTTTTGAAGTAGCTGAATTAGTTTCCACTACTAATTATGCAGTTAACTAAAAACTCTGCTTAGAATAGCGTAAAATTATAACTACTCTTGTTCATGCAGTTATGATGGGCAGTGAGTAGCTGAAGAACAACTATAGAGGAAGAGAAGAACAGTCCCTAAAACTAGAGCGCCTAAAATACTCAGAAATATCAATTGCACAACCTTCCTGTACTTGAGCTGGTAAGTAAAATTTCAGGTGTGAGAATGAAATCATGACTTGAGCTACTCTCTCACTCAAAAATTCATATTACACGCTGCACACTAGTGACAAGTCAATTGCACAATTGACAATGTCAACTGCAAACTGTATGTTAGAAAACACATTATTTTAGTCTCTGGTCACGAGTATACAGTGTAAGTGACTTCATTTTTCTTAGCTTCACCACACAAGGGCGGGTGACCCATCCTTTCCCAAACTAAGTGGTCTTCCCACTCACAGTGTCTGGTTAATGCAATCATATATGAGTTTGGTACGGTAGCATGTGGTAACAAAATCTTTAATAAAATTTCTAACTCACAGGGATTTGAAACCCTAATCTGGAGCTTCACAGTCCAGCACGCTAACCCCTACACTCTCACACACTGATATCCATTGTAGATTATGTCCAAGCCTATGCATGCGCGAACATGTATGCCTAGAGGTCAGACTTGAAGTAGATACTTTAACAGGAGCTTGAAAGATTTTCAGATATTTTCTTGACAAACCAATTTATACAATTCTCATATTTTGGCATTTTATTTGTTCGTCTGCATATTTCTAACAAATGCACCGTTAAACTGTACATTACCAGTTCACTCATTCATAGTCACACGACTAACTATAACCGGAACGAACTGGCTACGGTACCGTCCGGACGGTACCGTTATTTCTTTTCTACGGTACCGTCCGCAAATAATCTATGGGCGATTGCACATATCTATGGCGTGTACATCCGGTTGAAATAAATATTGGCAAAAGCCTGTCACGTTAAGTTGTTGTCTTCGCGTCGAATTTTTCTATGGCCGACAACTTGAGGGTCGGTTAGGGCCAGGTTAGTATTCGTGTGGTCGTTTAGTGTCAAATTAGGCGTCGTGAGGGTCGGTTAGGGTCAGGGTTAGGGTTAGTTTCGTTCATCTCTTAACTACTGCGCTATTGATGGTTAGGCTTTCACGCCATAGATATGTGCAATCGGCCATAGATTATTTGCGGACGGTACCGTAGAAAAGAAATAACGGTACCGTCGCCAGTGCCTAACCGGAAATACATCCTACAACAAGCACTGTTGCGAAAAGTCGACAATTAACTGTAATCTAATCTTAGGCCTATCTACTATGAACATTTATAAAGCGCTTCTCGCAGCAGAGCTGTCCAGAAGCGCTCTCAGCGTGACAGGACCGTGTAAACAGCTGCAATTGTAACAGAAAAATAATTTAAGGACATTCAAAGGACGACAACGCGGTGAATATGCAACTGTAAAAAGTGGGCAGGGTTCCAGTTTTGGGAACTATTACCGAATGCCATCAAATTTTACCCTTTCATACCGAGAACCACAGATACTTAAACAACCCTAACCTCAACTTCTGGAACAGATTCTACGATTTAGGAAATTGAAATATTTAACGTAAATTGATCCCTGGAAAAGTTTCCGGAAATGGTTCAGGCGATCGTGCAACGAAAATGCAACTTAAGATCTGATTTCTGTAGCGCAATATAATACTTCAGAAAACATATTTTATTCTAATAATGTTGGCCTATCCTTCATTAGCATAATCATAGTGTTGTTCAAGGATCTGGGGTTGGACCTGGATCCTACGTAGTTGGGTCGGCTGACCTTCATCCCAAAAACAGATTTAATATTCTTGTTAAATATGCTGATGATACCTATTTATTAGTAGGATCATCTAATATTGGAACAGCTGCCGAAGAATATGACCATGTGGCATCCTGGGCAAAAACCAGGGCTGTTAAAGGCTTGGTTTTTTGGTTTTTGGGCAGATTTTGGTTTTTTGGTTTTTTACAAATTTCAAAATTGTAAATTGCCAAAAATGTCGTCTCTTCAACTCTCTTGGCAATTGTTGTATGGTCTTTGTTAACTTCGTTTTATGACATTCTACGGTTCTACTGTTCTAGTTAATTTCATTTATATGCATCTGATTAATTTGAACGGTATTATGCCATTTTATGAGTTTATGATCCGAAATAGGAAAATCTCAAAACAAAAAACCAAAAAACCAAAAAACCAAATAAAACCAAAAACCAAAACCAACTTTTCATTTTTAAAAGTTTGGTTTTTTGCACCCCTGGCAAAAACTAATAATTTGAAGTTAAATCCATCTAAGACTCGTGAAATAATTTTCTCAAAAAGGGGTTTCAAAGCATCATCTATACCTATTGTCATCCAAGGTGCTGAAAGGGTTGACACAATTAGAGTGCTAGGGATTACCCTAAGTTCTGACATGCGCATGACAAAGCATACTGAAAAAGTCCTTGCCTCAAGTTCCACTTCTCTATACGCCCTCCGTGTTTTGAGAGATCATGGCATGTCTACTTACGCATTGCATGATGTTGCCATGGCAACCACTGTTGCACACCTAATGTATGCCTCCCCTGCCTGGTGGGGGTATGTATGCCAGTGAGACTGATAGGAATAAATTACAGAGTATGCTAAATAGGATGAAACGTAGAGGCTTCCTCTTATCTACTACCCCTAGCGTTGTAGATATGTCCCAAGCTGCTGATTCTGGCTTATTTCGGGCTATTTGTGGGGAATCATGTCATGTTCTCCGAGGAATTTTCCCGCCTACACAGCAAATAAAATATAACTTACGACCCAGAATTCATAATTTTAATCTCCCAATCAATGATAAATGTAATTATATACCACGTATCTTGTTTAAAGATACATATTAATTAATTGTCCTATAATTATAATTACTTGTATATTTGTCTAGAATTATTAACGTTAGCCTGACTGTTTTAGCTAATTGTGTTACTTGTAACCTGTTGCGTTTTGTCAACTGGATTATTTTGAAATTAAACGAATATGATGATGATAATCATGTGCTTAAAACAATGCAATATAAGACTAGATTAGATTAAATATTCTTAATCTTAACATTTGATAGATTAGCACGAAAGATACATTTTTTATGTAAATGCAACTCTCCGAAATTTCCCGCGTCACACAAGCGCGTCAGAGATACCATCTAACGCCATCTCAAATCAGGTAGCCTAATCAAGAGTGATGTTGCCCGATCGCTTTCTGGGTCATGTCAGAATCCGGGAGTGAGACAAGCCGAGGACACAGCAGGGTGCTACGGTTTAGAAATCTCGTTCTTTCTCAGATTTGTAGAAATTTGTAGAAATTCTCATAGGCAAACTTGTAGAAAATCACAGGGCCTACCTGTAGAAATCTCGAGATTGCGATTACGGCAGAAATCGTTGGTGTTGGTAGGCCTAGTCATGAGCAATCAAGCTTGAAAAGTTTATCTTTATCGTTAAAGAGCAGTTTTTAAGTGTTTAGTAGGCCTAAGTCCATGCAGAATCTCTAGCTATAAGACAAGACGCAGATCTAATGGCCATTCCAGCTCCATCCAGAATTACGCCAATTATCTGATCCATCCTACGACCTCACCAAAACGATCCCTTGCTATCTCTCCACAGGACCACAGGTCTTTCACTCAGAACTGAAAACACTGCTCTTTCACAAATCCTACTCAAATGCCGTCACTTCCCCTTAATTAAGAGCCTACCTCCGTCATTGGAGGGGGAATCAACTATTTATGCGTCTGTCAGTGCATTTGATAAAATATCTTTATTCCTCACTAGGACAGCAGAAAATCAAACATAGTAAAAAACGACTCAAACTATATAGTGATCATTCAATGCATACCGGATCGTTTTTTTTCGCATGTAGACAAGTTTATTTCTGAACTCGATGACTGCCCGGATATGGTTCCCCTTGAAAAAACTGCAATGACACCTCTGCTTACCTCACTCGTCGCAGTGGAGGCGCTACACCAGGGCAAATGCCCTGGTAAAAAAAGCCTTAGCCTTGGTCGTTACCCTGCCATAATTTATTTGGGGCATAAATTGCCCCTGCACTGTTTACTTGTATGACTGCCCTGGCTATGCTCCGGTTACGAAAAACATCTGGTGCCGTCTCTGCCACGTCATTTCATTTCTAAACACTATTTACATTAGTCGTCCGACTCTCTGCCTGCCATACACACATACATGTACATGTATAATCCCTTTGGCTCGTGACCTGGAACCAATTCCCCCACGCCTATTGAATTTGTTTTGACTAGGCTCCCATGAATAAGCTGGTTTCTGCGACCTCGCTGTTTTGGGGCTCTGTGGAAATCTTGAGATTACGATTAAAGATGAGTTAAATATTCCGGATTAGTTGACAATCTGTTGAAGGAAACAAAACAAGCAACCTCTTACAGATAACAGGCATCTTTACAACTGATATGTGGCCTACAAGTAGGCCTTAAAAATCTTATATTATACCTTAACATTATAATAACAGTTGAGTATGATCTGAATTCAGTCACTTATTGAGGTTTTCGTATATAAAACTGAATTTGTGGTCTTCTCAATGGTTCTGTTTACCTTCATTTGGTTTTGAGAGGAAAATGCTAACCACCCAAACATATCACATAAATACTAAAACATTATTAATATACTTCAAAACACAGTATTACACCACCACACTGACACACTCACCTACCTCAGAAATCAACTAGCATCTCCAGCTCGCAGGGTGAAAAAAAGCAAGGTCATGGCTATATTATGGTAGGAACTGAAAACTATGTAGCCTATGCGCACAAATATATGTATAATCATAAAGATCATGATCACACCACAAAGTTTGACACAGTCGCAACCATCCGCAAAAATACACTGCTCAGTTCTGGCATAATCACCAGCATGCTTCTAAAACTAACCACTTATAATTGCTTATAATCACAGAAACACGAGAGAAGAATCGTCCATTTTCTTCATATTTCACGAAACCATTCCCAACATGTGATCATTTCTTTGCCTGCATGACGGTTGCCGAGGGCGACGGCAAGACTGGCGGATAGATGTTCGGTTTTGCTGAGAACATTTTCCCTCCGATGTTAATCTGAAATTTTGCGTTTTTAATTACGAAGTCATTGTTTATTGGCTTTGGTTCGCTGGTCGCTTGGTCAAAGTCGTGAACGTATCCGAGACAGATGTGACGGTCGAGACCGTAACCAAAAGCGGTCGAAGTCGTAAATCCGCAGAAGACGCCGTTGCGGTATATTGGTTCCCCGCTCCACGGCCACGGATCCTCGTCGACGACGTGATCTTCGACGAGGAAGAGAACCAGTTTCTTTCGAATTCCCTCGGTCTTCTGCTTCATAAGGGCGGGGTAGCCAATAAATCCACCGATCTGCAGAGCATAACAACATCTCAGTACGTCATGGTCACAAATCCGATAATTTAATTGAAACTAATGACAGCTACAGCATTGATTGTCATGAAGAAAAAGGCTGTTGCTTGTACCTTTAAGTGAGATCATAGATGATTCATTCCTCTATCAATTATATTATATGTTGTATTATATTATTTATTTCACTTATCAAGCTAACAAGGTCAGAAAATCTAAATCTTAGACATGTGTGGAGAATGTTTCCGGGGTCGCTATATGGTGTCCTGGTCAGCAGATTCAAACCTTCAACCGGTGGATTACAGTCCCAGCGCAAACAATTCCACAAGTCTTGCTCGGAAAAAATTTCCACCCTTATGTTCTTTAAAGAAAGCATTTAAAGATAGAAAAGAACTGACGTCGAACTTGACTCTGTATTCGCGGCCACATTCGAGTGGTGTAGAGCTCGGCAGAAGATCGATGCCCCAGTAGGCAAAGAATTTTTCTGTCCTCAGGGCTCTCAGTGCATAGTATCCAGCGCTGTGTAGGCCGTAGTTCTTCCCAGCTGTTACCAGCGAATCGTAAACGTGAAGCGCGAACTGTGAAAATCAAATTCAAAATGATCCACCCAGGAAAAAATAACCATTTCAAATTAAATTAGACACCCTATAAATTTTAAATGCATAGCAACAATCCTAAAAGTCTGCATTCCAAATATGCCATCCCTTGTAAAGAAGCTTTAGAGTTCAAATTGTATACTGTAAAAGTCCAAATCCGAAATGTAGATATCCTATAGATTTGCATCTGAATTAGCAATTCTAAAATTCAAATAACAAACCTGAACACATTCTAATTCCAAATCTGACATTCTAAGAAATCTGAATTACAAACTGTACTACAAAAGTCTCAATTCAAAATTAACTAAGTTTTTTCAAACTGGCCAACCTAAAGAACCTGCAACCACTGCAAAAATATCAATGACACAAAATATATTACTAGCAGTTGACTTGACACATCTTTTGCAAGCCAAGACTTGCAGCAAATCAAACAAAACCAACTGTACTCATAAACTTAAAATTTACTGTGGCTTTAAACACAGAATTATCACACCATAGTCTTCAATCTGCAACATAAGCTTCTACCATCTATGCCTTCATTCACAAGTGGTAGTAGACCATTCTAATCGATCGTTGTCATGTATAGTCAAGTCGGGAGCACCGCCAACGAGTTTTCTTGAAGAGGCGCTACATAAATTACCGCTAATGAGTCTTCTTCAAAAGGAGCTATGTAAATTAGTACAGTCAGAGCCACGAAATCCCACCTCTGTTGGTATGTACAGAGTCCATCCATCCTCTCCTGTGTGTGTCAGACGCATTGCTTTCACATTGCTTGCCATTCCAACGTTGATTTCCTGTTCAGAATACATGTCACACAGCATCATGAAGAGATATAATGACAGCATCGATCAACAAGCATGCATGGAATTTGTTCTCATACTAGACTTCTGTTTCACTTCATTTCAACACATGGCTATACAAATGTAAAGCAATCAAATACATGTCTCTTATTTGCATGTTCTCCTCATTTTGTCTTCATAATCCAAACTCCACTGTTATTATCATTATTGTTATTCCTGTTTTTAAACCCCAAACGATGAAATCCAGAAGGTGTGGAAAATTACTTTAACAACAAGAGTGTACTAAGAGCGACTGGGAAACCAATGCAGCTCATAATTAAGTGTTAAACAAGGGAGAATCCATTTCTGAGATGGTTAGTTTTTGCAGATGTCCCACTCCTCAAACACACCCAGAAAACAACTGCATTGACACATGGCAACACTTTGGAAGGATAGAAGTCTCCCTTGGGTCGCCAGAAACCCTCATCAGACGGTGGTATTATTATTATTATTATTATTTCAGATAACACCAAATTTAAGTATGTAGATGTCATTGCAATCACAAATTTTTACAGTGCCACTTGAAGAGAAACAAATGAGAGTCAACACAAACCTAATGGTCTCTTGGCAAAAAAATCTAATGGTCTGTTAGCAACATAGACCTTATTGTCTGTTAGCAAGCCAGACCTTATGGTCTCTGAGCAAGACAGACCTGGTAAGTCATGTGCATGAAGTCTCGCTTTCCAAGCGGAGTATCAGTGAGTTCGGAGAGAAGTTCCTGTGCCTTTGGACCGATGACGTTGATGGCAGTGTACATGGAAGTGACATCATTCAGTTGGACCGTTCCATTCTTCGGAAGATGGTCCTTCAGCCATGCAAAACAACTTCTCAGTTTCTTCGCAAACCATTACCACACTCCCAGATGGTTTAACTAACCCACCCCGATTTTTCAGCATAATGAACTGACTGCCAACACTTGCTACCATTTCATCCTCTGTAGTTAAAGCCAAATGACAATCGGCACAGTTAATCTTCCTCTTAACCATTCTCACAACGTAACCAGCAATGTATGAAACTACAGCCTTCTTGTACTGAGACAGCAATGCTTTATTTGGAATGTTGACATAATCATGGTCGCTGGCAAGCGGTTCACGAGGCTGCAGATCATACATACGGGCAACTGACATGTCCAGGGTATCCTGCTGCAAACCATTAAGTGGAATGGAATCCAGTGTTACACTCAATATAGTTGTTGAATCCTGCACTGTGCAGTTTCCCAAGCCACCTTCTACATTGTGGCGCATTAGCAATCTCTTGTATGCTGCAGTAAACTGACGAACAGTAGGGTTGTTATTGCAGCCACAAGAAGATCTAACTGCACCAAAAAATAGTTCTAAGTGGTCCTGACTTAATTTATATGTCAGAAGATATTTAAGAGGAGAGTAGGGTTTGCCAACTAGTTCACTGAAAATTGCAACAGTGGATTCCACAGAGCATATTAAGCCAAGGAATGGAGTTCGCCGTTTTGTCTGATACATTGGAAGCCCCTTGTCATTGGTTAAACTAAACAAGTAAAGTTTTGCTTCCTCAAGGAAAGGTTTCCAAATTGCTTCATTAGAAGGCTTCATTGGAGCTTTGAAACCCTTGGCTAGTGGATTACGGGAATTAAGGATGTCAAACAAATGATCAATCACACGCAAAAAGCGAACTGTTGCCTCAAACCCAATAAACTGAACAAGTTTTAAATTTTCACGACAAAAATCAATGGCATCAGCTACACTGGCACTCAAAGTTTGGGCAGCTAAATTCACCTTCATCTTCTGCCTATTCCACATCATGTGAGCAGTTTTCAACTTAGTGCCAAGCCGCAGACCCTCACCCTCCTGTAATTTGTGTAATTGCTCAATATAATTCCAGTTAATTTTACAACCCTGGTTATCTTTCAAAATACCATAAGATGCAAAACAATTTCGCATCAACTTCAACATGTGACACACATCAAGTATCACATGAACACGAAGCTGAGGATCAGCAGGGTGTACAAACCAAGATTTCAAGTTATGGGGTTCAAGAGTAATTCCTAGTGCCTTCATCATGGAAAAATTGCAAGATGGACCATCACAAGTAACTGATGCAACATACACACCAACATCATGCAATTTCAATAAACACTGATTAATGATGTTGGCTCGTTCATTGCCAGTCATGCCATCAATCAGGAAGTAGCCACATGGTACCTTCCAGTTGCCATTCAAACAGACTAACATTAGCACAAGGGCCTCAGTTGCAACTGGTGTTGAGTCATCATCTAAAGAGGAACAAACATCAACATATCCGAGAAATTTCTTGCCATCCCACTCGATGTGTTTCTTGATGGCCATCTCGTCAAACATCAAAGAACAAATTATTTCTGTTCCTTGTCTATGAGCTGCCTCAACACGGACTGACAGAGCCTTAAACGCTTCCTCAGTAAAGCCCGATTGACCATTTACTCCTTGATACCAGTGACGAAGGGTTGACGGATGAGGGAGGGCAAGGTGGAAAGTACGGCGTACATAGTTGTATGCCTTCAGGGAGTAGAAAGCTAGTGTCAATGCAAACGATTTAAGTTCCTCCGGATACGATGCACGTGTCGGCCTTGCAGACTTTTGATTCACTATGCGCTTCATTATTAGATGAGAAACTCCTGTGAAAGTGGTTTCCAGTAATTTCTCGCAACCAGAAGAGATCATGTCGTTCTTCTTCAATGCTGACACAATTTCTGACAGTGATTTGACTCTGCGCTTGAGACGCTGAACTTTGGCATTGCTGTTCTTCAAGCGCTTCTGCATTGCAACAGCACGATCAACAACAGCTTCCATTTTCCTTTTCAGTGATCTTGGGCTTTCATTTATCGAATAGGAGTGATCTTTCTCTGGCACTACCACTGTGGACGATGTTGATGGCGTGACAGCTTCTGACATCGGTGTGTTCAAGGTGGCCTCAGCTTGATCCAATCGCTCTTTCGGGGGTTTCCGACACGTCACAACCTAACACAGCAACAATCAACACATCAAGACAACAGTTAACAAGTATATATTTCAGCAGTGCTTAAATTCAGCTGGATCACGCTGGATCTGAGATCCGGCAACTCGGATTTGAGAACCACCACCTAAAACATGATAACCGCCACCAAAAAGAGAAGACCCGTCACCTAAATGTGCTTTTGCTACAGTAATCTAACACATGTTTCTTGTTTTACACATTTAATTGTTTTCCAAATAGCGAGTATTGTTCAATGTTTTGTCAGATAGGCTAAGGCCTTACATTTGCAAAAATTCCGAGATCCATCACCTCTGGGTGAGCAATTAGCGAGTATTGTTCAATGTTTTGTCAGATAGGCTAAGGCCTTACATTTGCAAAAATTCCGAGATCCATCACCTCTGGGTGAGCAATTTAACCACTGGTTTTCAGTGGTTCTGGACTTGGACTCCAGGGATGTCTCAGTGGTGTCCTGTGCTTTGCTGAGTTATACAAACTACTATCTGGGTCTGAAATAATGTTACATGTATTAACAATCCTCCATATTCCTTATTAATAGCAGCATAAATCAAGAATAGCTATACAGAATATTACATTAATTAACATAAAATAATTTCATTATCCACAGCTCACCAGTTTACATAAATATTAGCTGATAGATGGATATGACACTGTTACAAGAAAAATCAGTATGGAAAGAAACCTTCACAAGGTGATCAGGCAAAGTAAAGATGGTTGGCACAGATCCGGGACGAAGTCTGACTGTCTGTCCGGTTCGATCAAAGCAGCTTGGCTGAAAGTGATCAGAGCAAACGACCGATTTCTTTGAAGGTGCAAACCTTTCTCGATGCATATTATGCACCCACTGTTGCAGTACTTCCGGCTGTGAATGTGGAAATCTGTTGACACATTCAGCATAATATTATTCACAGATTTCAATTCGTAAATATGCGTTATTAATTGTAGATAAGTATAACTTTTATTACTCCATTGGCAAACACAATGGGACGTCGAAATAGAATGTAAAATAAAAACGTGGAAGTATTAATAATGTATGTATAATAATGAATAGTAAAGTTGTAACACAAGTTAATAGGTGTAAAGCATCCTTCCACCACAAATTCGGGCTGAGATTTTGGAAGGTGGTCTATCCACCTCTGTCCGTTGCTTGAAAACCTTTCTGTTTCCTCGGAGTGCTCACGCTGGAAGCGCCTCTGAATAGTCATTGCTGCTAGAGGCGCTTTATAAATGTCCAAATACAATACAATACAATACAATCCTGGTAATGAATCCCTTTCTGGTAAGGGTCTGAACATGGAATTTCACGGTTTAAAAAATTTGCAAACTGCAAATATTTATTATATATCTGCATAAAGAACTGATAAAAATGTGGTAAATATTTAGAATAGGGGTGTATAGGTTTTCTCGTTTCGGTTAGGGTAAGGTTAGGAGTTTGTTATGGTAAGGTTAGGGTCTGTAGACGAGTTGTCGCGGAACCGGGTCAGGGTTAGTGTCGTCAGTAGAAAACATGGTACCTTCCGCCCAGCATGCCAAAAGATACCGTGAGTCGCCCGTAAACTTACGCACTGCGATACTAAATGTTAGCCAAAAATGCATGTGACGGGAAACTGATAACTTTAAAGTGAACGATGCAATGGATTGGTATGATGTTTGGGACGCGTATTAAGCGATATGGGGTATTTCGCGTGATACAGGTCCGTATTCACTTAACTTGAATTTATTTACATTTCAGATTGTAGCTCACTCAGCAATAGAATAATCAGTAAATGGATCTACTCACACATGAAACGACTGTGGTGCTCCTTTAATTTGCTGATTAGAACAGTTTATAGCCGCGCACGAAGGCATCTTCGGTCAACAAGCGATTTCAACCAGAGCTATAATATATTACTGATTTCAACGAGCTGCCATCTTGCTACACCGAGCTCGTTGACCGCATATCTCAAGCCCGCATGCGCAATCCAGTTCTAAATATAGATATCGATGATCTACACATTCCAGTTCTTGACTTCCTTTTCTGACTGACGCGCCATCTATCGTTCCCTACTCTTCTTATAGCGCTTTTCCATTATGCATGAACACTACATCCTTCCCCTCAAGCAAAGTAGATTAAACACTGCGCACACGAACCCCTATAGTTACGCCACTGCCCAGACCTCCCAATTCGGCCCTCATGTGCAGTTAATAAAATTCCTTAGAATAAGCCCTGCGCCAGTAAAACTGCCATGACACAGGCTCCTCTGGTTTCCGCGCTCGTCGCCTCTTTGGCAGAAAGGAATTATGCACCAATACACAAATATTCTAAATATGCAAACTTTTCCATTTCACATTCTACAACTGTACAACACAATGTTGAACACATGACACCGTATTACGCAACACCGTAGGCTACTATGTATTATACCACATCACGTCATATACACACCATACCATCTACACCCTAATATGGACGACACCACACCATGCGAGGGTAGGAGCTGTCTTGCCTGCAGAAGATTCGAAACGCAGATGAACTCATTTTGACGGATTCTTTGCAGCTGAGGCTCGACATAAAGATATCCGCCACTCGTTCCATCAGTCGCATCCTATCCAAGTCCGTTTCTTCATCGTTTCGTGGGTAGATCTTCTCCAGACACCCGCTGCCTCGTCGAGGCGAGTCCAGAAGGTCCTGGTCCGAGTTGCCTGGATCATCGAATGCCACTCCTTTTCCTCTGTCCTCCAATGAAACGCAGGATCCCAATGGATCGGATCTACCTGATCGCCGGACACTAGGGTGGTTGCATCTATAATGGAAAATTTTCAACTTCAGTTGTTTACTTTCGCCAACCCGGCATTCCGTGCCAATTGGTTTAAAAGTAATGTAGCCCAAAAATTATCAGGATTGAACAATATCTAGGACTGCCACAACGTCTTTGAAATTTTGACTTTTACAGATAATTTTCGTCATGTCGAGTATAAGTATTTGATTCGCATTTTTTGACCTATGTTTAGTTTTCAACAGAAAAGCTGGATGATTTTACTTAAGCACAACTTAAAAAATAATTTCTACAATGTTTATGTTCTCGTTGATTGTTTATTATTAATTTTTATTGACATTTTAGTGGTATTTGATCCGTGAGTTCCTGAGACCGATAACCACAAATCTATTCGAACAAGCATACACAAAACGGTGTAGTGGAAAATAAGCGAAAATTAGAAATTCGAAAAGTAATAGCAACCAAAAGTTGCCTAATGGCATGGATCAAACACTGTTCAAAATTTAACAAAAAACTTAATGTCTTCCGCCCCCACCAGAGGGCCAAAGTTACGAGACAAAGCGTTTTTCGAGAAAATTGTAGGTTTTCTTGTAAAATATTCTAATTGAAAACTAATTAACTTCCATTCAATATACCGCTAGAAAGAGCTCTTAAAACTGAATAAAATGATGTGTTAATTTTCAGAATATGCCCATATATGTAGAAGTTATTAACTTTTTTACCATTTCGTCAATAATAATAATAACTCTAATAAATAATTGTAATCACTAATCAGTGTAATCACTAGCAGGCATGCAATAAATGTAATTGTGCTGTAATCTGGACCTACTACAGGCAGTTGAATTTATTGCTGGTTTCAGTGTTCACTTTTCATTTTTGATTACAACTAGTATGCTTACTGTTCGAGTGCTCCTATATTTGATTAAGGGTGAAACTTTGATGGTGTTGTGGCAGTCCTAAATATTAAAATTTTTTCATACAACTTTTTGTGTGATGTTTCTGGATAGAATGGAACCAAATGGAACCTTGGCGAATATTAGTTTCACACTTTTATTTTTAAGAACCACCCTACCGGACACTGTCCACAAACATCGTATACCTGTATAGTTTTAATCGCAAATTTACAGTTAATTTACAGTATTACACGGTAGAATGAAAGTATTATGCTGCTACGATTGCTGTTACACAAAACACAAATACAACCTTGGCCCATGAACGAAGGCTATTCCATTAAGGTTTAGCGATTGTAGTGCAGTAATCGTTTTGCAAAGGCAAGCGTAGGTCTACTGTAACCTTCTAACGTGTCGATATGGAGGTGTATAAACTTTTCGTTACCGTCACCTCTTACCTTCACCTTTGACCACTGACCTTAGCTTTCTACCCTCACCTTTTGCTTCATCTTTAATCTCATCTTAACCTTCACATTTCATCTTCACGTTGCACCTTCAACATTTACTTGTACTTCAAATTTTACCTTCACCTTTTACTTTCACCGTTTATCTTTACCGTTGACCGTAACCTTTAACCCTAAGCCTTTACCTGAAACTTTTACCTGAAACATTTACCTGAAACTTATCTTCAGCATTCTACTTCACCCGTCTTCTTCACCTTTAAACTTTACGTTTTACATTTTACCTTTTGCCTTCACCTTTTACCCTCACGTATTGTCCGAACCTTTACCTTTAATTTGACCTTTACCTAATCGCTACCATTAGTTTTCACCTTTACCTCTTACCTTTAGTTGTTTTAGATACTACCAGTTACTCCTATAGTTATATAAATGCTTTGTTCCAAACCTTGTCGGTGGTTTGCACTTTGGCGCGACGAGCAGCAGAGTATCCATGACAAGAGGTTTCTTAATCTCCTCGTCCACTGGACTGATGACGCTCTCGAAGACTCCTGGCGACACCTCGTGATCGTAGTCGAGTCGAAGGCTCGGATTGGCGTTCACTTCGAGCAGAACGGGACTTCCGGTTTCCGTTAGAAGGATGTCGAAGCCAAGGATCTAGAAGACAGAACCATCTCTCAATGAAGGCACTGCACTCTACTGCGTATTGTCTTCATAGAAATTTATCATCTACATTGTGTCATGTAATTTTGTTGAAATATAATTACAAATATTCTGGCCTCGCAATCGCAATCGTGTTTGCAATCGTAAACTCCTAATTCTAAAGCGCCACTTGAAAGTTAAGCACAGGGCACCAGCTTATTCACGACCGTTTCCTCGAGTCAGACGTATTATCCAAAGATGGATTCAAGTCCGGTTGTCAGAGAGCCCAGAGAGAGGATGCAGATGAACTGCTAAGCTGGGTTTCGTTTGAGTCGAGGTAGATTGGAAGGTGGAGGATAAGGTGAGTCAGGGTAGGAATTTATGAAGTGGCGAGGCTTTAAATTCTAGTGGAAAGACTAAGGGTTATTGTCTT
The DNA here is from genome assembly GCA_020284085.1 of Aporrectodea caliginosa. Taxonomy (NCBI): domain Eukaryota; kingdom Metazoa; phylum Annelida; class Clitellata; order Crassiclitellata; family Lumbricidae; genus Aporrectodea; species Aporrectodea caliginosa. Next base: position 636,268 of record JACEVL010000009.1, read on the forward strand.
GAAAGACAGAGGAGCCTGAATTAGTTGGTGCCTTCGAGTTTACGATTACGACTACGAGTCAAGATACAAAAGACCATCTTGACTGATCACCTGAAAGCACGAGGGTCCACCTTTGTAGGATGGTAGTTCGGCCTTCAGAATGACCTTCAGTTCCGGAACGATGGAGATGATTGTCTTGATGATGACGAACTTAATTTCAGACCAAATGGAATCGCTGTCGAAACCCAAAAGTTTCAGCTGACGAAAGACGCTGCTGATCGATCTCTTCGATCCATCGTTACCTGCAGCACAGACAATGATCAACAATTACCATGTTTGCTATTATTATTATTATTATTATTATTATTATTATTATTATTATTATTATTATTATTATTATTATTATTATTATTATTATTATTATTATTATTATTATTATTATTATTTATTTTTTGCCGAAGTATACATGATCCCTCAGGGACTTGAAACTATCTTAAGGTGTGCTATCAATCTGGAGTTAGTGGTCCTCGTTGCCGGTGCATTGTGCGAAAGTGCCCCTGAAGGCTACGGCATTAAATCTTGGTGCAGTGCATATGGACAAACGCTGGAACAGGTGCACGGTCTCCAGAGGGTCGCCTGAAACGTCCACTTCTTCTATCATTATTATTAATTATTATTATTATTATTAGTATTATTATTATTATTATTATTATTATTATTATTATTATTATTATTATTATTATTATTATTATTATTATTATTATTATTATTATTACTATTATTATTATTATTATTACTATTATTATTATTATTATTATTATTATTATTATTATTATTATTATTATTATTATTATTATTATTATTATTATTATTATTATTATTATTATTATTATTATTATTATTATTATTATTATTATTATTATTATCATTATTATGATCATCAGCAGCAGCAGCAGTCGCAGCAGCAGCAGCAGTAGTAGTTCTTAAAAAATAATGATAAGAATAATAGCAAGAATAATTAAGAAAAATCCTGAAATAACGAACCTGATTCTGTGTGTATGTAGTTGCGACTCTTCTTATTCAGTGAATAGTTGGTCAGATGCATATATGACGTACGTATGTTCCTGTTCGTTGGCTGTCTATATGGGATCGTACAGAACCTGGCCAGTCCATCCCTGGCCAGGTACAGCTCGAGTGGATCGACTGAGGTCACAACGACGTAGATACGTAGGTCGAACTTGAGTCTGTCGAGCAGGAGTGGCATCGAAACGTACTCCTGGACGATGTGCCGTCGGTCCCCCATTATGTAGTCCTTGGGGTCGTCGATGAGGTAGATTCCTTCTCCCTGAGACCCTCCGTCTGGTTTGACGATGAAGACTGGGCGACTGTCCGTCGGGGTCTGGTGACGAACCGCGGACCGGAAGCTGGAAGAGAAGTCGGAGAATTGCTGTGGGAGGAACCAGGAACGAGGGTAGAACGAGTAGTCGTCAGGGAAGAGGGATCGGATCAGATCCAACGATCGACCCAGGCTCACCTTTCGCACAGCCTCCAGCATACCTATACGGCACAGCAGCACTGTAAGTGTGATGTAAGTGTGTTGCAAAAATTAAATGTAAATGTGATGTAGGCTAAATGTGATGTTTAAATGTGATGTAGCCTAAATGTACTCTAAAATAATGTACCCGAGGTAAGTGTAATGGCTCAGGAGACAAAAAATTATGATAGGAGCTGTTATGTTGTAATCATTATCATTATTAGGCCTATTTATTGTCATTATTATTTTTATATTTTTATTTAAAAATTTGCCCCTAGGTAAACACGATCCCTCAGGGACTTAGATATCAGGCCTACTAGCAGTCGGTGTAATTTGTCTGGACTCTGGAGATGACCCTACTCGTCTGGAAATCTGAGAGGGCACATTTGAAACTGTAGCAGAAGCGGATGAGACTAGACATCATAGAATTCTCTTTCAGCCAAATTATTGAGGATCGGTGGAACCGGTTTCCACAGGAAATAGTATCTGCAATAAGCTTTAATACTTTAAGACAGAAACTGGACAGTTGGATGAAAGATCAAGGTACTAAAAGCGTAGGTCCTATAGCTTGTCTAGCCTATCTAGCCTAGAACAAATCTACAGTTTGGAAAGAGAATATTTGAAGTAGCTGGTACAGCTGAATGGAACTCTCTACCAGAACTAATCCGAAGATAATCCTTAATTAATATTTGTAAATCTAAACTTAAAACTTATCTCTTCTCTAAGTACTATGATTAGTAAGTACGTTGTAACGCGTCCTTTGAGTAAGACTTTGTTTTATTAAGGCGCGTTATAAATACAAGTTGTATTGTATTGTATTGTAGGCCTATAAACTCTTACTGTAAGTGTAACGATAATTAACTATTACTAAGGATAATCGTTGCACGAAACTAGACTAAAACAATTTATATTCAACAATTATAGATAAAATTCGAATAGTCTACTCTAATAATCTAAACATATTCGGGTGCAACCTGGAAATTTGTTGATCTTTCCATAGGCGAGACCTGCGTTCTCGGAAAAGTTGACGCTGTGCCAGTAGAGGTCGCAAGGTTCGCCATCCTTCCTTCCATTCGGATACTGTCCAAAAGGCAAGACATAGCAGATAATATTATGGTCTTGCGACTTCGTTCACTTAATATATTCAATTATTGTCTGACATCGAGTGACTGTTAGACTATTAGTCTGTTGCACTGTGACTCGTACCTTACAAGCAAGTGTTGCTCCTGTCAGTGTGATTCTCCTTACAGATTTTATTTTCGTTATAGTTACAGTTATAGTTAATGGTTTTTATTTTAGTTATAGTTATAGTTAATATTATTTTTTAGTTATAGTTATAGTTATAGTTAATGGATTTTGTTTTAGTTAATTTTTAGTTACTACTTAGTTACAATAATTAGGGATATATAAGCAAAATTGTGCATATTAACACGCTGTTTAAAAATTTGCTCAGAGCTTTGAAAGCCTTTGAAGCATGGGTGTATTCAGCTTCATGAATACACGAATTTCAAAAGTAACTGACAAATTGCACAATAAAGATATCGCATTTTACGTTCTCATTTATGTCGAATCGTCCATTTTGCACTTCCAATTTTTATTTTTGTATTAACGAAAATAAAGATGAATTTTCGTTAGTGTTATTTTCGTTATAGTTATAGTTATAGTTAATGATATTTTTTAGTTATAGTTATAGTTATCGTTAACGAAATCATTTTATTTTCGTTAACGAACATTTTCGTTATCGTTATCGTTAACGAGAATCACACTGGCTCCTGTCCTGCGGTTGATGCCTTCGTTAAAAATCGAAACGCTGAGACCGCAATCAAAACTTCCCCCAATTAAAACTTCTAAGTATTCGCTCCGCCCCAGGGCTCATGACCGTATCATTCCTCCCGCAGATAATTGATGCGTAAAACTTTCATCACTAGGATGAAATATATATAGGCTAAGGTCTGATCAAGATTGGCTGACTTTCTTTGATATAATTATGCGGGATTATAATGATTGTGCACCAAGGTGCGATTGGCTGTTGGTTTGTTAAGGATATTGCCACTAATTTACTTGATGCGAGAAACGTTTATTATCAGGATATTTTATACATTTTAACTGTGTTTATGAGATGTCTGTACAACAAAGTGCGATTAGCAATTGGTTAATAAAGAATATACTTACTTACTTACTTACTTACTTACTTACTTACTTACACTTACTTCTCACGCGCGCTTACATACATAAGAAAAGTATGAAGTGAACGAAGTCGCTAGAAGTCGATAGCTTAGCGATTGATTTCGACTTGAGGGCTGAAAGGCGGATCCGGAGAAGAGATAAAGGAGGAGAAGAGCGACGCTAATCACCTTGTTTTGAAACAGCGTCGTTTAAAAGTAACTACAAAACGCAATCGATGGTGGAGCTCTAGACATTCTCGCGTCCTGTCTTATACCAATTATAGACTTAATTAATGGACGACCCCTAAAGCCTCAACGAAGGAGTTCTTTTCTAAATTATTTGGCTTTAAATGCTTTATTGTTGCTTTGTTTCATGTAACTCGAAATGACAATATTATGGTTAGCTAATCGATTCGGTAAATGACAGCACTATTCTCGAAACTGGGATACATTTCCGTCTTAGGGCGGGCAAACAGCTAGTAAAGCGACATATTCACACGAACGAGCCAATATTCAAATAAAGGAAGCCATGAAGAACGAAAGAAACAACATGTGAGCGAATGAATAAATGAACGAAAGAATGAAAGAACGATTGAATGACTAAGACGAGAGAGTGAAAGAATGAGTCAATTATTCAACCTCTTTCCATCCTAGACTCCTGATACAAAGCCTGACGACATCCGTTGTTGATCTGGCCTTCGATGTGTCAATTGTCAAGGACGAGGCTCTCGCTGCCACTCCCCTTGCATCGGTGGCGCTGACGGAGGGAGACAGGACGGGCACAAGTGGTAAGGATCCGAATCCGTGACCTGTAAGCAGAGGTCGCGGACTGTGCGTGTCCGGAGTTTTCGACCCTTGGACGATGGTTCGGTCTCTGGGGAGAGGACCGAAGCGGAGTTCGGATCGGCGGTGGAGGGAAGGGAGAGAGGAAACGGTTAGGGTTGTTGTCATTCTACTCTGGCTGGCTGTCTATGTCTCGTTCTGTTTCTCTTTATGTCCCTTCTGTCTGTCTGTCTGTCTGTCTGTCTCTGTGTGTCTCTGTCTCTCCTGTGTGTCTCTCTGTCTCTGTCTCTGTCTCTGTCTATGTCTGTCTGTCTGTCTGTGTCTCTGTCTGTGTCTGTGTCTGTGTCTGTGTCTCTCTGTCTCTGTCTCTGTCTCTGTCTCTGTCTCTGTCTCATCTCTGTCTCTGTCTCTGTCTCTGTCTCTGTCTCTGTCTCTGTCTCTGTCTCTGTCTCTGTCTCTGTCTCTGTCTCTGTCTCTGTCTCTCTCTCTCTCTCTCTCTCTCTCTCTCTCTCTCTCTCTCTCTCTCTCTCCCCCCCTTACCCTCAGGAACGGAACAAGGTACAGTTGAACAGCAATGGAGGTGGTAAAGATTGAGGTGAGATGCAATGGAGATGGATGATTTGGTGGCCGGCGATGGACGGCGGTGGAGAGACAGTGATCGGCCTCATTGACTCCATCTATCTGTCTTTCCGTCTGTCTGGCTCAATGACAGTCTCTGTGTCTCTCATTCATCTGAAAGGCAACAGAAGAACAGAATAAGATAATATGCTGAGCAAAACAATAGAAGGAGAAAACAAATGAGGACAAGGTAAGCAAGACAAGAAATGTCGAATGCAATGGGTAGAGGTGACTACGACTCTGTTTTGTTGCGCCATAGTTTGATGAGCTGTGCATTATGGAGTGAAAAAACCAAAATTTGAAATCTGAAAAGTAATAGTAACTAAAAGTTGCCTATTAAATGGCATGGGGTAAAAACTGTCGACATTTAAAAAAATATTAATGTCTTAAAATAAATAAATAAATAGTGGAGATTAGAGTGCTGTAATTCGTAGGCAGTCGATGACTCGAAGCCACGATTCCGAAGCACTTATCATTGTCTTGTACACTTTTCCCTTGAGATGAATCGGCATTTTGACGCGACACAATTATTATATTATAGTCTACACCCGTTAAGTCTTTCTACTTTTGCCGAGCTGCCTCAATCCTGTTCTTGACATCATGCTCACAACCACCCTTAGCGTTCATTACCGATCAATGATATTTAGATGTTTCGGTTTCTTTCTATGCATGATTTAATGATCACAATGCAATAGAGTTATACTATTATGTAGCTGTATTATGTCATAGGAACGGTGAGAACTGTTCAAAATAATTCTGCCTACACCAACAGCCGTTGTTGCCATAGCCTAAGATGTCGTTAAACCCTCGATCACATCCTAGCATAATATTATATCACGCAATCATTTTAAAGACAACACAGAAGGGCAAAACAATAGAAGACAAGAGAAGAAACCAGGGTGAGAATTGGGTTTTTTTTGGGGGAGGGGTTTCAACACCTCCTAGTCTTTCTTAGGGCCCCATAGTAAAGTCTACATTTCACACACAAACTGCACATAAATCGACGTCCAACCCCCCCCCGTTATTTTTTACAATTCCCATACTGGAAGCAAACACGTGACATCGAAGACATCGTGGGGCGCGGTGGTGTAGAGGTATGTTCGGTGCCTTGCAGCCGGAGGGTTGCGGGTTCAAAACAACCTCAAGCCGCCGCGTAGGGACCCTCGGGCAAGTCCTTCACTCGCAATTGCTCATGCGCTTCAGCGTGAAACTCCGATTCAGTGTCCGCGCTGTAGTCGGGAGCGCCTCTGAATAGGTAATCTGGTAGGGGCGCTATAACAAGTGCTCATACATACATACAAGGCTAGAAAGAAAATTAAATATTATCTCAATATAAAAATTAATAATCAAACAAACAAGACTTCGCTAATTAACAGCATTAGATGGACACATATCTCTTTCTACAAATTAGCTAATCAAATAAAAACAATTAATGTTGACAAGGCTGATCAGTAACAAACCTGTTTCTGTAAATCCTAGTTTCATCGTCAACTTTAGGGAAGAAACTTCTATTAATTCTTCTCTATAGCTAAAACATCCATTACGATCTAGCGTTATGAGAGCATCGCATCCCCATGACAGTGTAACAACATTCGATCGGGTTACTCAAGAAGCACCAATAGCACGATGATCAGCGATTAGGCAATCCGCCCACCTTGACTCAGTTCCAGCCTTTTAATTAATCTGTTCAGCACTTGCTGCCTCAGCGTGGTAGGCTGGTGGGCTTTCACCAGCAGCAGCGGGGCCAGCCTGCATGTGGGATCTTCTGACCTACCTGACCGCAATCGACCGACATAATCGCCATGTTATCTTTTGGTTACGTGTTGACTGTTGAGGCGTGGCTTTGCGAATGGCATTGGCTATAGCTTTTGGCAGAAGTCCACGAGGCTATGATATGACATGATCTATTCTACTCTATCCCAGGTTCAGCTAAACTTATAAATTGCATTTTGTATTGTATTGTATTTAGCATTGCGTTGAATTGAATTTTATACTGTACTGCTATAATTGCATTCTGAATTGCACATTATTGTATTTTTTATTGAATTTTTGCATTGTATTATTGTTTACACTGTAATGTAGGCCTAATGTAAATCTTCGAAAATTTCTCAGCGCCCACAAAAGCCACGTCAGGGGAGACCAGCTTATTTACCGGCGCTATATCAAATCAAGTCCGCAATAGTCAAACTCCTCTGTTCGTTTCGGTGCCAGGTCAAAATCATCACTGCACTGCATTGTATGTCATATTGTATTGTATTGTATTGCAATGAATTGTTTTGTATTGTATTGTATTGTTTTTGATTTGTATTGCTTTTGTATTGTATTGTTTACCGCTATGAGCGTCGTCGAAATGTCTTGTTCACCTATGTACAAGGGTTTATATTTTAGCCTCAATGTCTTCGTGCCGTGGATGGTGACTCCGAACAGCTGTAACTACTCGACCATGTCCTCTGGCTGTCACATTCAGACCACGTCGAAGACAAGGACAGCTCTCGGTGAGCCTGTCGTTTCCGTGGATAGTCCAAGACTCTCTGGAACGCTCTACTACATGTAGCTAATCTTCCCGCTGGAGGAGTCTTTGATGAAGATGATGATGATGATGATGCTGCTGCTGATGATGATGATGATGATGCTGCTGCTGATGCTGATGATGATGATGACGATGCTGATGATGATGATGATGATGATGCTGCTGATGATGATGATGATGCTGCTGATGCTGATGATGATGATGACGATGATGCTGCTGATGATGACGATGCTGATGATGATGCTGATGATGATGACGATGCTGTGATGATGATTTGATGCTGATGCTGATGCTGCTGCTGCTGCTGCTGCTGCTGATGATGATGATGATGATGATGATGATGATGATGATGATGATGATGATGATGATGATGACGACGACGATGATTATGATGATGATAGCATTAGCTCTTCCTAGACTCCTTTCTTCTGTCTCCTTATCTCATCCCCGGGTAGCATAAAACCAATGGACCTGCCTTCAGGCAGACAACTCATCATCGTCATCATCATCATTGTCATCATCATCATCATCATTATTATTATTATTACTGTTTTTGTGATTATAATAAAAAAATTCTAGTTTTATTATTATTTAGCCTAATCCGATCCAAATTATATTCGCTCGCTCTTTCGTTATTCGTAACGTTCAACACAGACTACTTCAATAATCGGCAGATGGCGACACGTTTCTACTTGTGTTTGTTTTCACCCAGAAATTTATGCATAATTACATACTAAGTGTAGGTTTTATTAGTTTTTGTGTTCTGATTGTTTGAATATTTTTAAAATCTAAATGAACGTATATAGTCTACCTAAGGCTATCTATGTCTGTGCTGGACAATAAAATAAATGAATTTAATAATATGGTCGAGGCAAATCTGGACACCTCAATAACTATTGTTGATAGGCGTATAAGTTCTTATAAATGAGCAAATATAAACGTCATTTGACATTTGAACTGTACTTGGAATTTTTGAAGACAGCAACAGCCTTAGTTGTTATAAGCTGTCGTAAAATTGGTAAATAGAAAGTGGCTTAGTAAGTAGATAAAGATACATCCCGATACTTAACCCTGTGGACGGACGGCGTATTAGATCCGGGTCTCAAAGAAGGGAAGAGAAGAATCGTGTGCACTGGCAGAATCGCAGACTAAGTTGTAAAGCAATGGCGGCTGATGACAGTCGCCAAATGGTGATTGATTTGAGTGGGTTTGAGACAGTTACGAAAAATCGTAAGGCAACTACCCCAGAGCTGAGGGCTATTAGCGACTCAGCGAAGAAAGTACACACACGATGTCGCTGCCGGCGAGCAGTCCCTCACTGGTGGAAGATGACACACGCTGATCAGCTGATCTATTCACCTGTTCAGCTGATGCGAAACTCCTTTGGTCGTGGATACAGTCACGCCCGACGTGAGCTATACCTGGGACTAGAATCACGCCCGCCTCGCAATAGGTCAATTCATGTCACATGATTTTGAGTACCTGAAACGAACCGACCGACAAACATTCCCGATTGCGGTGGAAGGTTAATAATCTTCTGCAGAAATAGCAAGCTGAATAGCTTACTTGTCGATTTTCTCCGTTTCAGGTTTTTGTCACTTGGACCACTATAATTCTATACGGCTCAACTATACAACAGCAAATTTCAGTAAGAATGCTGCCTGCAAAGGCCACAATACTTAGGCTGTACAACAATTTGTATTGGTGATATTTAATCTAGTACTTCTTAAGGAAAACTACACCGCAACACTTGTACAAGTAAAAAAATCCTGAACATTACAATGGCAAAATAAATATAATTTCAAAATAACAAGTGCAACATTTTAAGTTGCAAACAACCACAATAAAAGAGTCTGAACACACTGTTTAAGCATTCTGAAGATCACTGCCACTCACAGCACCACAGGCAGTGACCACTGGCTGCACTTGCACTAAGTATGACGAGACTGATTGAAAGCAGCATCATGCAAACACGCTATTTAATGAAAACATACAAATCTGAGATCTTGATACAACAAATAGAACAAAAAATAAATAAATAAAATGACTAGTACCTAGTTACAATTGATGTCTATGGTAAAAGAGGTGAAGCATTTGACAGAATCCATCAGCATCTGTGGATAGTTTTAAATGGAAATATTACACCAGCCCTGCAGTGAAATGTGATTGCTCAGCCATGAGAATAAGAAATAACTCAGTTGAATGATGAGAAGCCTTCGAGACTCATTGCATCAACTACCAATGCCTTTTCACATGTAACAAACAATTGACATCATAAATGAACAGCACACAGTCTCAAATGCTGGTACATGCAACAATCAGATGACACCAAAGGAAAGAGAAGCAAACCACAGACAATATCAGCCGGCTTCCTTAATAAAACTACAGATAGGCAAAAAGCAGAGAATGAATATTCAAATGACTCATGAGAATATCTATGTATTGTCCATCTTCAAACAACAACTGTTGTCTTTATATCTTCTAAGATCCATTGCTGCTGATCTTATAAGAACTGTTGTACATCTAATGAGAACAACTGTTGTAGTCTTAAGATACAACTGTTGTGTATCTCTAAGAGCTGTTTCTCTCTTCTCAAGCAGCACATGACTATTACTCTGTGGTTAAAAATTCGGCACCATCAAATGAAGCAAAGTACAAAGTGTTACACAACTCTTCATAGGTATTTACAACAGATACCAGCTGCAGTGGATCAGGCTGAAGTCAGACGGAGGAGTGTGCCAGGCAGATCTTGGGAAATCATGGGTGATGGTGATGCTAGGCAGCTTCCCAGTGGGTCACTCTAAATTAATGACTTCTAATTTAATGCACAAAGTATCAGGATAAAACTGGGATCTGCAATGAGCCACGGTAAAGATATTGAGTCATGTTCCATGGTGAAGATTGACAAAGCAGAAGCCCACAGTTAAACCATGACTGAACACAGGCCCAGGCTGAGCAAAGGCCAGTTTGTGGGCCAGACTGAAGTTGAAATGGGACATAATTCAGGTTGCAAGAGGCTTGGCCACAAGCCATGCTGAAGCTGAGATGAGACACTAAATGGTGTAATTCATCTTCTACATTTTTGACAACTAAGTCCATTTCAACTGCCCCATGCTTATGCTCTTTTAGGGGAACACAAAATACTGAACACTCTTACAAATAAGGATTGGCAGCAAAGATGCCTACAATACTTACATCTTCACTCGGCCTATGAAAGCATGCAAGAGACGCCTTCAGCAATAGCATGCTGATTAGTGTTGCCATTCTCATTAGTCTTCATCACTCCAGTTGCTATCAAATTCATCCTCTTCTTCTTCTGAGTCATTCTCTTCCAGAACCTTCCGTCGCATTTCAAATGCAGCTTCCATGATCGTCTGCACATCAAGACGCCTTGCTGGAAGATGCTTCTGCTCCGTTTTCTGTCGACGTTCTTCGACTTTACGCAGTTTGATGCCTACGTAAAAAAAACACACTTAACAACATTAAAGCAAAGTCTTTCTAAATGCAGCATCAAAACAGAAAAACTGTTGAACCTCCGACTGGTTGTTGGTAGGCTTAGCGTTTTGTTCAGTCCATATCTCATTTCAACTGACATCATAATTTCTCACGAGAGGCTCGTCTATGTCTCTGCATCTCTGTGAAAATGTAGAAGTTTCCATGTCCTAAGTGGAACAAAAGGGATGCTCATTTCCTGCTCTTTGCCCCTTTGCCCAGCAATAGACAAATCACAAGATCCTGGACACAGGACAAGTGCATTGCAGGAATGCAGGACTCTGTTCACTCCTCAGCTTATGCTGGCACCTACTAAAGGTCCTACTTATACTGCTTGCTGAGAAAGTGATGTTGTTCTGGCCAAAGAAAGAAGCACAAATTTTAAATCTTAAGTATTTTAGTATTATCGATCATCGAGAGGCTGCTGAAGAGGCTGCATAAACGCTGGAAGTACTACAGCTCCCATAATTAAATTTGACCATTCATGTACTTCTTGTTTTATAATTACATGGTTGTTTTCATGTAGCGCTGACTTTCATTTTTCTATATGAAAACATGTTTTGTGCTCACCCAACACACTCCACCGAAAAACAAGGAAATTGCAGTTAAACTCCTGCTGGTGTTAAGCAGGGTGGCAGTGAGAAAAGCACAAATACAATAATAGATCTCGGATACAGCTGCAACTACGTGCAGGGAGTAGAAAAATTTGCATTGTGCTTAGAATTAATAACTTCATCGACCTTGGCTGAAAGGAATATATTACACTGAGTAATCTACATCAAGATAAACATCAGACATAACAGTATGGATTTGACAATTATATTAAGTTAATAATGAAATCACAATTACAATAACAAACCTATCTACATAAAGCGGCATAGATAAACTAGTTTAATTAGTTTTATCTGGCTTATCTGGCTTTATCTGGACCATCATGACAGAGCATTGTCTCGTATTTGATGGAAATCGTAGAATGGAATTCAGATTCCAGTTTTGAAGTCTTTTTCTTGTAGTTCATGTATCCATCTTAGGTTGATAGGAGGTAAGTCTTCCTCTGATGTGTAGTATAATCAATTGCAGACTTACGCAGGCTCTCACAGTTACAGAATTAGATGATTCTGTTTCAGCTGATTGAACGATTACCATACGCAGGCAATAGTTCAACAGTAGCAACTCCATAGTTCAATTCAAATCGTGTAAACCAATGCAGTTTATCCACAAAACCAAAAATCACTTTCAGTGATCAAACATCACCAATAGAATTTGTTTAATATAGTCATCACTCGTCAGCCTTACTAGCTTCACTTTTGAAAGTTCTCAAACTTTCTCCTTAACTCTGAGCAATTGCTACAAATTATCCATGTTTCTTGCATCTCAAATCATATTTTCACTTCGACCACTTCTTGTCGACTCTAAAACTCCTTTTCAAATATGTCGTTCCAGGCGATTTCATTGGCTGGCGCGGCCATTACTATGGTAACCAGTCCACATATTTCCAATTACATACTTAGCCAGATACCTGTTCTTTGGTCTCATATTTAAATTCATATCTCATATTATAGCGCCACTTTGTCATTAAACCTAATTCTGCTTGCAATTAACTAGCTTATAATAAATTCCTACATTAAATTAATTAAGATAAACAAGACATTTGATAATCCTAGCATCGCCTAATTCCGCTTGCAATTAACTAGCTTATAATAAATTCCTACATTAAATTAATTAAGATAAACAAGACATTTGATAATCCTAGCATTGCCTAATTCCGCTTGCAATTAACTAGCTTATAATAAATTCCTACATTAAATTAATTAAGATAAACAATTTGATAATCCTAGCATCGCTACAATGTGCAGCTACATGCTCTGGAAAGGTACTGCTCTCCACACGGCTTGAAGTCAGCAGGTGCTAACAACAGTTGTCCTGACCATATTTAGACAGCTATGCACAGATGATACAAACTGCTAGATAGAAAGTGCCTGAAATATGAGTTATGGATCTTGCACGTGGCTTTTCTGAACTGATAAGGTTAATTATTTTATAATATGATCTCTTTTTCACTAAATATTTTAATTGTTAACACAGTTCTATTGTCACTGTCTTCAAATTAAAGACTTAAACACATGACATTTTTTAAAAGATCTATTCTAATCTCATCTAGAAAGGTGCAAATTTTACCTTCTCTTATGGCAGCCAATAAGTCACAGCGGGTGTCACGGACAAGCGGCTGGTCTGATGCAGAGGCAGCTGTTCCTTCTGAGCGAGCGATTGATCCAGATGAGTTGGTCACCAAGCTGCTGTCAGAAACGATTGAGATGGTGTCGGCCTGTGGCATTGCCATCGAAATTGGTTGAAACGAAGGAGGAAGATGCCTCAGATTTCCATTCGGCAATGAACTAATACTAGAGTCTTTGTCCACAACTCTGTCTATTGGTGGAACGGTGGTTGCTGGCTCACCAGAACAACTGCCAGCCTTCACTTCATCTGCATCATCAAGAGGAGGAGGAGGAAGTGGTGGTAAAGAGACAAGGCTTGGCGAGTCGGGTGTCTGGCTGAACGGCGGCGGGGGAGACGGAGGAGGTGGCAAGTCCACGCTGTCTGGGGTGCTAGTTTTGGTGGTGAGTTCTGCTGGCAGAGAATCATTCCAAAAGGTTTCATTAGGCTCCATGCTGTCAGTTGGTTCTGTGTTGTCTACGATCGAAATGGAATGACCTGGAGAGGCGGACTGACTGGAAACGTGGCTGCTTTTGCACACGTTGGCATTCGATTTAGAAGATGTCTCAGCTAACGTATCTATTCCAAAAGAATCAGAAACAGGTGACCTGTGAGAATCAGGAGAATGGAGCTTGGCAGCAGCAGCAGCAACAATGGCATTAGCAGCAGGGTTCACGGCTGGTGGCATTGTGGGCTGAGGGCCAAGGATACTTGATGACGACACCTTTGCACCAGACATGTGCTTCGATGAGACCAACTCGACCAGAAGAGAAAGCTCTTTATCAGTTGTTGGTATTTCAACCGTTGCCTTGCACATGGTTAACGATGGAAGTGATGCTCGTGTTGGCTCTGGTTCCTCTTCTGCTCGGCTTTCATGTTCACGATCTGCAACAATCTGAGTGGATGCTGTGGAATGAATAGATGAACTTTTCGACTCACAGCGATCCTCTTCTTTTTCTGGCATTTCTTCTTCCTTGCTCTTGACAGATTCAGTGATGGTTGTTTGAGAGCTGGCATCTTCCAGACTTGTGGAAGAATTTGTATTCACTGGTGTAGGTAACTCTAAACTGTTTGGTCTCAGAAGTTTAGTTTCTGTTGCAGCATCTAAAAGACCTTCATTTTCCTTGTATTCTGTTGCATCATGTGCTGGTTCTGTGAATTCCACACAATCAGTTGCTGCAGCTAAGTAGGTGATGTCTCCTCCTTCTGAAGACAGACTCTCATCAGCTGCATTACTGGAAACAATTACATCTTGGCTTTCGCAAATACCTTTCCCATCTGTGATATGCTCAACGACGTTATGTTGTTCGTTAACCTTTGACATGCACTCCCTGGCCTTCCTTAGATCGAGTACACCGGGGAGTACCTGACCATCCAGGTACTGCACATACTCATACCTGCATGCCGCATCAATCAGATGATCTGCATCGCGTAAAAATTTCCTATTTTCAGGACAGTGATTTGTTGGCACCTTTGGAGGTTCAGCAGTCATCTTCTGCTACAAAAGCAATACACGCATTGTATACTGTAGTCTCATGTACACATCCTGCTGGTCATATCAGAGTTTACAAGCCCCGCATCCCCTCTGCAGGTCACCTTTGTGTCGTTTATTTTACATGGTTGGTCACCAGGAGCCGACTATTTTACAGACTGTACTTCAGAGATGACTGTGTTAAGTTATGAAACACTGATAGACAAATTTGTCCATGTGACAACATTAAAAGTAACTGCTGAAGGTAACAACTGTCTGACTTTTTAAAACTTTTTGAATGACGATTTGCTAATTTTGTTGTGTTTTGCATTGGTATCGGATTTGATTTCATGGTGCTACAATAACAAAGCGGCCAAACGAATCTAAGGTTGCTATTGTTAGCAACCACAGATTCTATAAGGGATCAAATCCCCTTGCGCAATACTTGGTAAAATAAATCTATTATTGAAGTATGAATTTACGGAAATAGGGAAATCTTGTATATACTCTCAGTCTAAACATACGGTACCGGTGGAAAAGAAACAACATGCTGCTTGCTGGATTATTCTGTCATTCCCAAACAAGCATTGTGCTCTTGACCTGAATCCAAATGCTCTTCTTATGGAATGCTTCAATATTATGGGTTTCAGCATTATTGTTAAATTATCAATCTATCCTAATAATCCTACAGTGCACGGTCATGCTTTGGTCTACCCTGCTGAAGAAGCCATGTCTTTCTCTGCAAGATTCATCCAGTTACCATCCTAATCACACCATGCACATCATTTCCAAGGCCCTGAAGAGGGTTGTGGCTAAATGACTTGGCTATCATCTGTCTTATCTCACTGTTCCTTCCTTTTGAATCAGTCACTTGTGAAAACCATTCCACTTAAACTGCCTTGTATGCACTGCCTACAATCACAAAATTCATTCAAAAGATAAGGAAAGGTCACTAATTCATCTTGACCATCAAACACACCCTACTTTACCATTTTGAACACTGGACAATGAGCCCATGGCCTTAAAGAACGATCTTGGTAAATTTATACTAACTCCTTGTATCAGCCCTATAGACACTGTCGCCATAGAATTGTGGCTCTTCAGTAACTAGCATCTATGTATAAAATATGTGTATGCCTACTTTATAATCATAACTTGCATAGTTTCACTTTCACCTGCAATGACATCATGTCTAGCATTCCATATAGTATGTTACTGAATACTGAATACATGTAGTGGTATTCACAGTTGCAGATGAAACTATTCAAATTTGTCATTAATGTGGAAGAGTGTTATTAAAAATTTAATGTCTTTCGACAATTATCCATCTTCGCAGCAGATTGTAACATCCCCAAAAATTTTAATTTCATACACATCACACTATAAAATGCATCCTTCAAAGTTCATGTGAAAAATTTTTAATTTATAGATCACAAAATATGGCAGTGAAATGATAGCCCTCAATATGTCAAACAGACTTCAAATCTGAAAGTACAAAGACATTAAACTTCTAGAGCTCTGTACATTTCATTGGTTATTTCACTGCCTTTTAACAACAATTGCACGCCATCAGAATTTAAATAAAATACAGCCCGTAAAAACAAAGTTTTTTACTATATCCATCTAGTATCCTATAATGCGCCTTATGAAGCAGTTACCTCTACAAATATATAGTCCGCGCTCATTTTACGCCATAGCGCAGCGCTTAATCAGGCAGCGCCCGTTTTTGTTGCGGCCAATGGCAACGCTGCGTATCGGAAAAGTTGAGTCCCCGATTCGAAAAGTTTATTCCCCGATTCTATAAGCTAGCCTTTTTTGGGGAGCTGTAATTTTTATATAATGAAGTGTCTGCGAGGGCGAGTCTATGTGCCAAGTTTCAGGACGATTGAATGATTGTAAGTGATCGAATGAGTCGTCGCAAGATTTGACTTTTTAGCCTGTGGCTCAAACAAACATACATTCAAGATTTCCGTAAGTTAAACTAGATGGATAATAAAATACAGCCCGTAAAAACAAAGTTTTTTACTATATCCATCTAGTATCCTATAATGCGTCTTATGAAGCAGTTACCTCTACAAATATATAGTCCGCGTTCATTTTACAACATAGCGTGCGCTTAATGAGGCAGCGCACCTGTTTTTGTTGTGGCCAATGGCAACGCTGGCCAATGGCAACGCTGCGTATGGGAAAAGGGGATTCCCCGATTCGAAAAGTTGAGTCCCCGATTCTATAAGCTAGCCTTTTTGGGGAGCTGAAATTTTTATAGAATGAAATGTCTCCGAGGGCGAGTCTATCTGCCAAGTTTCATGACGATTGAATGATTGTAAGTGATCGAATTAGTCGTCGAAAGATTTGACTTTTTAGCCTGTGGCTCAAACATAGTTACATAGTTACATAGTTACATTCAAGATTTCCGCAAGTTAAACTAGATGGATAAAAATAGGCTTAGGTGAAAGCTACACTGTAACCCAGTGTTATTTCAGTTATGGTTTTTCAGTTACAGTTACAGTTATAGTTATCTAATTTATGATTTTTCAGTTAAAGTTATAGTTAAAGTTAACTGAAATCAGATTTTTCAGTTTCAGTTATTTTTTTTTATTTTTCAGTTACAGTTTCAGTTATTTCTCTTTATTTTTCAGTTATAGCATCAGTTATTTTTTCACAGGTCATGACTAATGACACAATGACCACAAGTATTCTGAACAGTTACCAGAAATATTTACGCAGCAAATCAATGCGAATTAACGTATTGTCGGTTTACTTTAAAGAAAACATGACGTTCCAGATAAACGCTCTGTTCCACTTTCGTGTACATAAATTTCCACAAACTGAGAAAACACGCCCAACATATGCTTTTTACTTTTCAACCACTACTTGGCTTAAACATTATTCTCGTAGTCGTGGATTGTTTTACGAATTTACGGTTTAGTGCCAACGACAACACAATGATTGCCAATGAAAGGAAAAGGAACTGGAAGTGAAACAAACATAGAAAACTGAAAAGAAACCAGAAGTGAAACTAGCATAGAAAACTAAAAATAAACCAGAAGTGAAATGAGTATAGAAAAAGCGACCGTAGACTAGAGTAGGATTACCATTCAAAAAGTAAGAAAAACACTCATGTTTTATTTTTCAGTTAACTTTTGTTATTTTTCAGTTATACAGTTTTCGTTTTTCAGTTACTATTACAGTTTCAGTTATTCAGTATTTTTCAGTTTCAGTTACAGTTACAGTTAACTGCAAGACTTTTTCAGTTATTTTGCTATTTCAGTTACAGTTAATAGAAATAACACTGCTGTAACCCTTAGCACATTGAGAGTGATGGTTTACAGACAGTAAACCTGCAGACAGACCCATGATAGGTCGACTCAAAGAGATAATGTATGAACTAGCGAGCAGATAGATACAGACAGTTTTACCTCATAAACAAAACACAGACAGATCGCAGGGCAGAATAAGGTATTATGACAAGTGACTTTGTACTACAACAAAGGTAATCTGAACAGAGACACAGAACACTTTCATATATTTATGTACAGACACTCTGGTCTGTACATAAAGTAGAAGAAATCAGAGTCCAGCAAATCAATGCGCTTTTAAAAAGTGTAATGTTACAACTGTAGGTGATATTCAAAAGCCTGCAGACAGTCCAGAAACCCTGTGGTCAATAGTTACAGCTACTCTTTCATTTCTTGCCCACTGCATGACATAATGATTGGCAACTATAAACTTAGAAATGCAATTTGCTTTCATCAAAAGCAGCAAAGATTCAGATGAACTGACCGGTCGACGAACTCGCTTGTGTCGTTTCATCTGACATTTGGTATCTTTCTGCATTGCCTGACACCACAACTCAAAGAAGTAACCAGGCTCAGTATAGAATTTCAGACTGTCCTTTCCATCATGCCTAGCAAAAAGACAATTTCAGTATATACCACTGTCATCTTTCACCACCTCTTAGAAATTACATGTACCAGCAAGTATACATTGTGATGTTTGTATAGCACCATACACTACCCCATCAAAATTACTCATTGACAAGAAATAAACAAGTCTGCAGAGAACAAAACAAGTTCATCTGCCACCAAATAAAACTCACAGTGCTTGACAAGATTACTGGGTGGGAGTGCTGCTGGAAGGAGAACTATCCACGGCTGACCAAGTGACTCTCTCTGCAGGTTCATCTATTATCAGCTGTGTCAAATACAGGTCGTTCAGTGCAATCTGTCATTTAGTATATCAGAGACACTCACTGTTCCTTTTGCACTGATGTGCTTCAACCATTGCAATAAATCCTTGCATGCCTGTCGAAGTTCAGAATGCGTTGGTGTCAGTTTGTACATGAGACACCGGCACCATTGAAATCTCTAATTACCTGTGTCATCAAGCGCTCCACAGATGATGCAGTTTAGTCCAGAGACTTTGAACACGGTGCCATCTGTTAACTATGGAAGTTGGTTGTCATCACACCTGTGTTTGTGTGTGCTTGTGTGTGCCCACCACTGATGACTCTTCTAGTTTTCTGTGCATTGCTTTACTTAGATATATTAAAATAATTTCTTAATGGCATTTAAAATCAATTAGGCTAGCACAGAGCACATCTATATTAGCACAGAGCCCATCTTTATTAGGTTTTCCGCACTATATAAATTTATAATTACAATATTTCTATTTAAAAAATTTCTAAATACAATTACTTCATATGAAGATATCACCCCAAAGAATCGGGATTGCCAATAAAGTGCAATAAAGCTCCCATGTCCCATAGTCACACGTAGGCCGTATGGGTGCTCATTTTCCACTTCTCAGTCGTTGAGGCAACAATGGATGAATTGCAAGGTTCTGGACACAGTCCACTACATCACAGGAGTTAATTTCCAGCTTACAATGGTATCAAATTCTAGTGCTTGGTGACAGAGGCATATGTGCACTTGTAACAACTTGCTCAGGGTAACTAATTAGACACAGTCCGCTCAACAGGCACAGAACCTGTTGCTGCAGAAACAAATCTGTGAATATTTGAATACAAAATGTCATTAAACCTCAGCTGTAAATATGGGAAGATTACAGGTGACATTTGGTTATACATAGCCTACTTATATTATGTCTTAATGCAGATCCCGATCCAAGCACAAACTGACCAAATGCACAAATCCCACTCATCTAACATGGTCAAAACTTATTATAAGAGACATTTTAAATGCCCCAATGATAAAAGGTACATAGAGAGTCATTTAAATGTATAGTTTGAGATTGAGAAATATGTAACTGAAATACCTATATGGATTCAGTTTTTGCAAAGCTGGCGGAGGTTCACAGCGCTTATAGACTTCGGTTACTGCATACGGTCGTGTTGCAAGAGTGATGATTTGCTGATCTTTAATTACTGAACTCTTGAATGGTTTACGCATGTTGATGTCTTGCAACAGAACTGAAAAAACATTTATATTCTTAAATAAACAATTCAACAGATATAGGCAGCATTACATTAGGTTTTCTTAACACATTGACCGCCAAGGACGAGTTATCTCGTCCTACAGAAGATTATGCAGACGCCGAGGACGAGTATACTCGTCCTTCAGAGAACGGTTGCTATATAATATCTGGCGTGTGGGTAATACATCTATTGGCGTGGCAATAATAGCACGATACACTAGTGACACATTGGCGAAGAAATTTTGAAAATTGGAAAAGAATTATATTTTTTATTGCATTTTTATATCGTTGCTATTTTTGGTCAAAATGTTGAGAAGAGGTGATGTTGTTTCTCGTCGATATTGGCGGATTATCATAAATGGACGAACAAACGAGGTGTAATGATACTGAGCTTAGGCCTACATCATAACCTACTGGGAAATTGACAACTTCAGTTAAATTGAACAGACATAGGAGAGCCTGTATGGAAGCCAGGTTCCATCCTCACATACAGCATCAAGACGTTCGGAATCGACCGAAGCGACCAACTGACATTTTACTATTCTCCTCTTTGAAAAACACTGAAGTGGTATCGGAATATCATTCTACGTTTCCTTGATCTAGCATAGAAAAATTCATATCTACTATACAACAATGTGGCAGTATCAAATGTCAGAAACGGCTTAGACTGCAAGTCACATACAGTCTCTTGAATGATATTAGGCCTATTTGCCCTGTGGTGGCAGCTGATCAGTCTCGTGCATTTGTTCATCACAAAGCAATGGACATTGGACATGTCCAGACTTATTGGACAACACTTTCTGGACTTGGTACCAACAACTGAGATAGAAGTCACCTCCAAGCAACATGAAAGGCATTCGAAGGGAACCACGTCACTGTTGCGAAGCCAGAACTGTGTGCTGTTCCATGTTTCGAAGTCTACCACAGAGAAGCTGAAATCTAAGAGGAGAGTGGTTTCTTCAAGAGACAAGACTGGAAACATGTGTATTTTCGATGTATACATGTTGAAAATATTTAAAAAAATTATTTGTGTACTAAAATAAATGAAGAAAAAATTTCAATTTTCGCAAATTTCGGTGGCGTAGGGATTGAAACCGTGGTGGCGGTCAATGTGTGAACTTGATTTACATATAGGTCAAGTACTGTTTCTCACAATCCAAGAAGCAACTTTTGGGGCAAAATGCAAATTATCTAGAAACCTTAACATGAGTATCAATTGTACTCAATATATATTTCCTCTTATTAGAACGCTGAGATCAACTTCATTAGTGAAAAATCGTCTCTCAAAGCCGGATTAACACGAACTTCTGTTTGCTTTTTACATTACAGAAACAGAAATGCAATGTGTTCATTGAGTAATCGATTGATATTTCTGGAATATTCCTTCAACAAAGTCTAACTGTGTTCATTAAAATACTGTCAGTAAGTCAGTACCAGAATAGATGACTGATACCCGCATTAATGAATCTGGTCAACATATACAGAATTCAAAGTATTTTAAATAAATTCAATTGAAAAACCAGTTAAAATGTGAGAAAATATAATCCCGTAACTACAGAACAGTCAAATAAAACAATCTTCTAACCTTCTTCAACTGTTGGATTAAGTTGTGTTATCTTGATCTTCAGTCGATCAATTCTCTCATTCAGCTGGCATGTTCGATTGAAAAGTGAACAAGACTCATGATGAAGTTCACCAAATATGTCTTCAACATGCTTGCTTAAGCTGCTCAGTTGGCGAATTACATTTCCAAGCGTACTATTGGTCACAAAGTCTAATTCATTCTTGATGCCAGATGTGACATGATTTCGACTAATTTCCACTGGTTCGATAGTTCGTTTAACCAATGGCATTCTTACTGGACACAAACTAAACAAAATAAGCAAAAGTGTTAATTCCATGCCCTGTTACTAATAACAGCACATTCCAGTATTCACAAGTGTATACTAAAACACCTATAATGCACTAATAAAGCTGTACAACTCTATCTTAGCATTTATCTCAGCTTATTTTATTCCCTGTAGAAACTAATAGCATTATTTATTATTCATTGCGAATTACACTGCACCTGCGCCATAACACGGGTCGATATTATAATGAATTCGGGTATAACGAGGTCACAGCCATGGATCATAAATTTACCTTTACACACTGTGAACTTAGGCGGAAAAACTCAGTTAGCACAAATAGTACCACTGCGCTGATCTCTTTTCTCATTCTTCCACGAGCTTATAGCTGGTCAAACAGCCATGTAGCATACCAAGCAACCTGCTATAACACTAAGATGTCGCATTAATAAGGGATTTTCGCTGGCACAGAACTCTTCATGGTATGTCTGAGATTTATTCTATCATTACCAGCATTAGCTGTTCGCAACTGAAATACTGTGTGTATTATCTCAAGTTAACAGCACACTACAAAATGTGCAAATTCACAGTCCGAAACCCTATCAAAATGCAATTCGAGAAGGTCATCAACAATCATCCTGATATAAACTATGACATATTATTTATTAATAAAGTTATACACAAGTAAATAATAAATGGTACCAAACTATGATCATTTGCGTCCACACATAAGCCTATGTAATAATATACGCTCAAATACAGATTTTCCACTTACAGAAGGTTGTGGCACACACATACCAGTCTTTGGTACTAAATTCGGCAAGCTTATAGAATCGGGGCTGAGGATATGCTGGCGTCGTGAGTGTCGGTTAGGGTCAGGGTTAGTGTTGCCATTAGAAAACATGGCATTCACGCAGCTTTCCCAAAGATACTATATAATCCTTCAGCTCACAATACTATCAGTTTGCCATAAATTCCTGTACTAACTGTTTAAAATTAGGAAACTGGCTGACAAGTCAATATTATTACCCACGGCTTTTGAATTGTCCTGGAACATCACACTGCTATTGTTCTTAACATATACTGGGATTTACTTGCTTCTGGCCAAGTTTGCAATATACCGTGGTTTCGGAAAATCATCGTTAATCGGAACAGGTTAGAGGATCGTCGATCACATCCATGGCGATGGATGTTTTTCTAGGGATGTCGTTTCAGAAATCCACATGATCAGCGCAACCACTGACCACCGTTCATCGGTTGCATGATTGTATGTAGGGCTGCCATATTATCTTGTAATCATGCAGCAGCTGCCATTAGCACGAAGATCCACCCATAATAAGTATCAGCAATAGATTTGACACTGACCTGATTCAAATGAGAGCCATACTCTAGTAAATCGTTACAAATGAATCATTTTATCTTTCGTCGTCGTCTCTTTCGGTTCTGCATCTGTTTATGGCAGCGAAGACACACAATGTCAATGTCTATGCAAGAACAAGAACGAGAAGCCATGCATCGACGCCAATGACCATTCCATCAGAGCCACTTCCATCACGAACACATCATTTGCAATAATATTGTAATTATTGTAATTATTGTAACTAATAATTATAATAAATCGAGAACATTCTTAATTCCCGGCGATAGCTGGGTTCACCGTGTACCGCGCACACGCGCATACATATTCTTTCTTTCTTTCTCCTCCGTCAAGTATTCGCTGACGATGAGGCTCTAACAAAACTTCTCCATTTCGGTCGGTCTCTTGCGAGTTCTATTGCCCTTCTTAAGTCCCATCCTCTGTCTTCTATGTCCTCCAGTACGTTATCTATCCATCTCTTCTTCTGACGTCCTCTGCTCCTTGTTCCCTCCACCTCTCCGTGCAGCGCCTTTGCCGGCATTCTTCCGTTCTCCATCCTGATCACATATGTCCATACCATGTTAGTCTTCGTTTCTTTATTCTTTCCACTATCGTTTCCTTCTGTCCCAGTTCTTCTCGTGTCACCTCATTCCGTATCTTTTCTCTTCGTGATCTATTCAGTAGTCCTCGTAGCCATCCCATCTCCGCCACCAGGAGTCTTCTCTCGTCCTCCTTTTTCATGCACCAAGATTCTGCTCCATACGTGAGGACCGGTATCACCAGTGTTTCGTATAGTTTGGTTTTTGTTCTTGTTGAGATGTTGCCTGATCTCCATTGTTTCCTCAGCTTTCCAAACATTGCTGACGCCAGCCCAATTCTTTTCCTTATGTCCCTGGTCGACTCCGCGTCCTCCGTAATTACGCCCCCCAGGTACACATATTACAGACAGACAAACATTTCTGTGCGTTTATATTATTAATAGGGCCTAGCCTAATAGTCCCAGGTTTAAGCACCGGGGCGAAATCTGGACACCGGTAGGCCCCTAAGACCTATGGATCTGTGGGAAAACCTTGTCCTACGAAATGAGAAAACCCTAAAAGAATATATAAGTTAATGGTCATTCATCCCGGTCTTATGGGACGCTCTTCTTGACCACCAGAGGACTCTTAGGCCTACCCAGGCAGCACGCAAACGTTTTTATAACGTTTGTTTTTAGTTTTACTCGTTGAATAATGGTTTACGTTACATTGCAAACCTTACATTAACGTTGCAGAAACTATACTAAACTAACGGTTATTTTATAAACGTTTTGCTATCGTTCATACATGGTTCGCACGAAATTTTACTTAGCGCTACAGACGACTTATTTGCACACCGATTGGCAGCGTTTTGTTTCAGATGAAAACAGTAGCGTTTAAATATGAGCCCATTAAACATTAAATCGATTTATTTTAACACGAGTTCGCAAACGTTTCGGTAACGTTTATGCAACGTTATAATTTTTTTACTTTAGCTAAATAGAAGACTTGCTTGAACGTAGATCATAGACGTTGCACCAGAGGAGCATGGACAGCGTGCAAATTGAAGCCCTTCAATATTAAGACGATTTATTTAATATGGAAATTAATTACGTTTAATTAACGTTGTAACAACGTTAGTAAACAACTTTGACTACAAACGTTATTCTAATGTTCCAGAAACGTTTTGCCACGTACATAAATGCATGTATACGCTTATACATAATAATAAGAAGAGCAGTACCTTAAGGTAGTCATGAGGCAGTCCTGGGTGTGAAGTGTTAGCGACTTCATTTTCTTAGCATCGACATATGAATGCAGATGGCTACATTGGCCATTACTGTCCCTCATCTTCCCGCCAACAGTATAACATCACATAATATAACAAGGGGTTTTAAGTGGTTGAGAAGAAGTTTAATCTGTGTTAGAACCACTGCAAATGAAGCTGGAATGCTTAATACCCAATTCTCCCTAGCTTCCTCTTAAAAGCTGTGACAGTGTCCACTGAGACAGAACTATCATCCAAACCATTCCACGAGTATTGCACTGAAGAATTTCTGCCATAATGTCCCTTTTGGCTTCTTAAATAATTTATACCTGTGTCCTCAAGTTGCCTTGTTTGAGAGCTAATTCAAAAAAACTTCTCCCATTGTAGTGCTTCCTTTCCAGTGATAATCTTGTCCCTTTTGGCTTCTTAAATAATTTATACCTGTGTCCTCAAGTTGCCTTGTTTGAGAGCTAATTCAAAAAACTTCTCCCATTGTAGTGCTTCCTTTCCAGTGATAATCTTGTAAGCTTCAGTTAGATCTACTGTGCTCCTCATTCTCTCCAATGTTGTTAGTCCACACCTTTCCAACCTTTCTTCATTGCTCAAACACTTGTAGCCCCTAATCATTTTTGTAGCTCTTCACTGCACTTTCTCCAGTTTTTCAATGTCCTGTTACAGATATGGACTCCATGCCTGGATGCAGTATTCCAGTTGTTGCCTAACCAGTCATTTGTACAACCTCAGTATTGTATCCTAGTCTGTGGTGAGTGGTGACTATTGTCCTTCTTATCATACCTAAAGTTGAGTTAGCCTTTTTTGATGCTTCAGCACATTGACTTGACGGTTTTGCACTCTTGTGCATAATCACTCCCAAGTCCCTTTCTTCCTCACTCACTTTCAATACCGTACCCTCCATTTCATATGAAAACTCGTTTCTCTTCCCCATATGCATCATTGAGCACTTTTCCAAATTAAAGAGCATTTGCCAGTCCTGTGACCATCTGAACATTCTTCTTAGATCTTCCTGCAGTATCACTGCCTCTTCTTCATCCCCCACGGCTCTACATAGTTTTGTATCATCTGCAAACTTACAATTTTTGATAAAATCCCATCATCTATGATTCTATGTCATTAATAAAAAGTACGAACAGCAATGGCCCAAGCACTGATCCTTGTGGCACTCCACTTAGCACTGTCGTCCAGCCAGAATGTTTATCACCTCTGCCCACCTTCTGTCTTCTTCCAGATAGCCAGCTTTGAATCCATGTTAGTATCTGTCCTCTAATCCCACCTGTATACGGTCCGTGTTACACTGTACTCGTTATAGCTGAGTTTGCTAGGGGTGTAGGTTGGACAGAATTTCTGTCCTGGTGGGGTTTGAACCACAGAGAGCATGCTAACCACTACGCTATCAAGCACCCTATGCGTACATAAATAAATACATACGTACATATAAGCATGCGTATATGCATACATAAGTACGTACATACATACATACATACAAACATACATACATACATGCATATTTAGGCTTACGTACACACATACATACAAGCATAGGCCTACATACATACATGGATTCATAAATACAGATACATGCATTCATACATACATACATACATACATTCAAACGTTATACCTACATACATACCTACCTATCTACCTACATGCAAACATACATACAGTCATACATACATACATAAAAAGAAGAGCAGACCCTGAAGCTATAGTCCTGAGTCAGCCATTAGCATGAAGTGTAAGCGACTTTATTTTCTTAGCCTTGGCATATGAGAGCGGGTTGCCAATCCTCTCCCTCGCTGTCTTATCTTCACACAAACAGTATAGCCTACTCATTATAGATGAGTTTGCTATGGGAGTAGGTGGAACAGAAATCTCAAACCGAATTTCTGCCATGGTGGGATTTGAACCCCCAACCTCACGATTGGCAGTCCAGCACGCTATCGAGTACCCCATACATGCATAAATACATAGATGCGGATTTGTATGCAGGCGTGCATACATACATGCGTCGATAGATACGTACGTACATACATATGTGCACAAATTATACATATATGGACAGAGTATTCACAATGTAGCGACACACAGTTAACTCAGTCTTAGCGACTATCGGGCGGGTCTTGGTATCTGAGGTTAAGGGAATTCATGATAGCCTACACCATGATTCATCTGCTGCTCGGCCTTTCAACCCAGCCGCGTTGGCAGCTAGCCTACTCTGCCTGCCTCCTCTTTCTGGCCTCACTGGCAATCGGACTCAGATCTATAGACAACGACTGTGCATCGGCGCAGCGCTTGTTAAACAGCTGATACCCTGCGCTTAACTTCCAATAATGGTGTCTGGTAAATTTAGGGTTTGCTATTAGGCCTATGATTAGGCCAGCTAGATTATTATTTTAAAGTCCGAAAGGTGCATTTAAGTATTTATACCACTACCACCACTACCCACTACCACCATAATTGTTTAGCGGAACTATTTCGAAATTATTATACCATGCTGTAAATAATTCGAAACTATTTGTCCTGCAGAAATTCTTGGACAGTTGGATATTCTGATCAATCAAGACGGAACTCAGACAGTAACTTAATCTAGACTTCTGGCTACCGCTGATAATGCAGAGCGCCCTTGGGCGGAGCATCCATGGATCTTAACATAGGTGATAAAGAGATGAAAATATGGGTCGAAGTTTGAGAGTGCACGGAAGACTTGGAACTTTTCATTTGATGCCACTATTGCAACTTTGCTCTCGGCAATTCTATATCCAACCTCGTCTTCTCATAATTAAAACTTTGGAGCCGAATGGACTGTCCGATGAGGAACCCCGTCCGCCCGTCCGTCCTTCCCTCCGTCCGTCTATCTGTCCGTCTCTCTGTCTCTCTATCTGTCTTTCTGTCCCTCTATCTTTCTATCCCGACGTCTCTCTGTCCCTTACTTTCCTCTGTATATCCCTCTTTGTCTCCCTCGACTTTCCCGCTCTCCTTCAATGTCTTCTCTCGTTCTTATTCTTTTCTGATCCTTCCTCAACCAACCAACCTTCCATTTCGATCCATCGTTTCAATGGCATGACTTCCTTCCGTTCCATCCATCCATCCATCATCCATCATCCATCCATCACTCCCATTCACAGCTCCATCCAATAACTCCATCCATCCATCCATCCATCCATCATCCATCCATCCATCCATCCATGCATCCATCATTATTAATACATCAATCCATCCATCATCATCATCCATCCATATCCATCATCCATCCATCCATCAATCCATCCATCATCCATCCATCCATCCATCCATCCATTCATCCATCAAATCCATCCATCCATCCATCCATCCATCCATCCATCCATCCATCCATCCATCCATCATCCATCCATCCAACCATCCATCCATCCCATCCATTCTTCCCACCTTCCAACCTTCCGTCCATTCTTCATGCCACCGCTCCTTTCTCCCACAAATACTCATAGCTCTACTGTGGTAGTTCTTGCAAAGCTTCGTTGGTCGTTTCCTGCTCTGGGATGATTGCTTCTGGCATTTCACACTGTTCAGATTCTTGCAAAGCTTCGTTGGTCGTTTCCTGTTCTGGGATGATTGCTTCTGGCATTTCACACTGTTCAGATTCTTGCAAAGCTTCGTTGGTCGTTTCCTGTTCTGGGATGATTGCTTCTGGCATTTCACACTGTTCAGATTCTTGCAAAGCTTCGTTGGTCGTTTCCTGTTCTGGGATGATTGCTTCTGGCATTTCACACTGTTCAGATTCTTGCAAAGCTTCGTTGGTCGTTTCCTGTTCTGGGATGATTGCTTCTGGCATTTCACACTGTTCAGATTCTTGCAAAGCTTCGTTGGTCGTTTCCTGTTCTGGGATGATTGCTTCTGGCATTTCACACTGTTCAGATTCTTGCAAAGCTTCGTTGGTCATTTCCTGTGCTGTGGTGATTGCTTCTTCACGGCTTGTATATTGTTCACTGTGTTCAGGTTCTAAAAGTGCAGATTTCGGTTCGATTTTGTTACGGTCCCTTAATGCGATAATCACTTGTGACTCGCGCCACGAAGCATACTTTGCTGTCAGTTTCTTTTTACGCTGTGGACGATCCATGATTTCTATTTTCAAAAGTAACATTTAAAACGTCAATAACAATCAACATTACTAAGTAATGGAAAATGTCAAATTGTCAACCCAAACCCAGTCTTTTGGGTTATAAGAATTTAGGTTTCACGTTATCAGACACAAATATTATAACAAAATCGCTATGGTAATAATTATTATTATAATAATATTCGTTCATTATAATCACAAGAAATAGTGATACAATGGACTGTGGTACAATGACAAAAATAAACTAATACAAGGTACTAAAAATGTTAAAATGAACAGCTTAGATAACCAAAAGTTGAGAAATCAGAAAATTATTAACATTAATGTTATTAAAATTAATAAAACACTGGAGAAGAAAATTCATAATTATTATTATTAGAGTCATCCTTGCCAGGAAGATTAAAGTCATGGATCCTTTGTGTAAGGGTGTAAGGACATGATACGGGTAGACGGAAAATGGAACGAAGTCATAATATATTATTAGTACATGTGCGTCACAGTCTCATCTGTCATTCTACTGAAAGAACCTTAAAATAATAATGGTAACATCCAAAAACGCAAAGCAATAAAATTAATCAAGTGATCCTTAGCGAATTCCAATGATGCTTAGCGACGTTTAACCTCCAATTTAATGAAAAATGAAAACAAGAAATTCATTGAACGATTGAAAGCATGGAAGTCGACCATCGATATCTATTAATATTATTTTTAGACCAACGACCTCGATTCACACACAGATTGCGATAAATTGTATAGCCCAATACGCGCAATGCTAAACAAAAAGACTCAGTCTTACAGTGGGCTATAATATCTTAGTCCATTATAGCGTTAAGGCTCTGCAAAACAGGCATGCCTCCTATAATGGTCCAAACGTCACAGACCAGTTTAGTACTGTGTAAACTTCTGGGGGTTATACAACCACAGTGGTCTATTTGCTTTGGCCCACTATAACTAACCAATTTCCATGAAAAGCCTTAGAATCATAATCAATGTGACCTTTTACACTAAGTTCTACTAGGCATGTAGATAGCCCACTGTAACAGTAAAATTGCCCGAAAAATTAGCTTTCCAACGGTATAATCACACTCAACAATCCAATTTCGTCACTTGGACCACTATAATTCTATACGGCTCAGTTTGCTTCTTTGCTAGAAACAAAATTGATTAGCAGTTTTTTTAGTAAAGAAATATTTCTATCTAGTCATGTTTAATTTATGTGACAGTATTCACTATATCTGTCTGTCCTGAATTTCAGGCCATCAAAAGGATGGGTACAGAGTTAAGTCATTTAAAATATTGAAAAAACGTTTTCCTCACTTAACTGCAAAACTGCACTCATGTTTCTGCTCTATTTGGGACAGTTAGGGGAGACTGGGGTTGAATGTAACAAATTTCGAATTTCACATGTTTTCGGGTATTTATAACAAGGATAACTGCAATCTTTTTACGTCAAACTATAGCCTAATATGTTGGCTATATAATGGAAAAGTATCAAATGGTTTGCTTATCAAATACAGCCGAGACCATCAAAATAATGAGCATCGCCGGGTGTTACTTGTTACCCCACTAACGGGGTAAGTTGTAACATGAGCAGGGGCATGTTGTAACAATATTCGGAATGAAAGTTTTAAAAATCTAATTTGATTCTGTGACAAATTGTAACAGGAAAAGTGTTGTAGTTAAATCTTAAAACTAATCCACCATGTTAGATGTGTTCGTTGCACAGTGTTGGACACTTTAGTAGGCCATAGTTTCTTGTAAATAAAGTTAAATTTTGCAAATAACGGCTGTTGCAAGTTACTCCGTTGTAACGTAAACATGAAAAAACAGAAACATAGTCAGGTTGCGACATTGTCAGTTATTTTTGAAATGTTCAGTATCCAATTAGGCCTATAGACCTAGGCCTACTGCAGCCTAGTCTATATAGGAGCGTCTTTTAGAGATGCTACTTGCAATGATCACAAACGTACGAGTCTGGACTATCTGCATCAGTGCATGCTTTATGAGCCCAATTGCCACATACAGTGCACCTAAACCACCATTCTCCGCCCTTGCCAAACTCCCCACATACAAAGCACCTATCATTAGATGAGGTAAGGTCTTCTGTAGATCTCCTTACTGCGTTATAAACTTTCTTGGATTTATTTGCATTTACGTCATCGTCTTCATCGGTGGTGTCCTCGCATAGCATTGCAGTTAGTTCATCATCGTCGTCATCACTGTCCTCTGTTTCAGATTGGAGAGTTATTTCCATTATAGCCTTACGCACTTCTGCGGGGGTCAATTTCTTCATCTTCAGTTTAACAGTTTCTGCACTTGAATCTACTTTGGCACTTGACTTTCCTTTGGCACTGAATGTAGAAGACTTTCCTTTGGCACTGACTGCAGAGGATTTTCCTTTGGCACTGACTGCAGAGGACTTTCCTTTGGCACTGAATGTAGAAGACTTTCCTTTGACCCCGACGGCACTTGACTTTCCTTTGACACTGATGGCACTTGACTTTCCTTTGGCACTGACTGCAGAGGATTTTCCTTTGGCACTGACTGCAGAGGACTTTCCTTTGGCACTGACTGCAGAGGACTTTCCTTTGACCCCGACAGCACTTGACTTTCCTTTGACACTGATGGCACTTAACTTTCCTTTGGCACTGACTGCAGAGAACTTTCCTTTGACACTGATGACACTTGACTTTCCTTTGGCACTCACTGCACAGGACTTTCCTTTGACCCCGACGGCACTTGACTTTCCTTTGGCATTGACCGCATTTGCTTTTTGCTTTTTAGGCCTTCTGCTACTACATTCTTGTTCCAATTGCAGTTTTTCTGGTGTGTCAGTCAGTATGGCTGCATGTCTCTTCCTAGCACCTGTTCTGCTTGCCTTCCTTTCTGATGCTTGTGGATGAGGACGAACCCTTTCTGGCAAAAATATCTGTAGCTCACTTATTCCAGGCAACCATGATAATGATGAGGGGAGTTCGGCATTGTACTTTTCTGATGCATACGCCATCTGAATTTTGGCGTGATCGGTCACAGCGGATGTCGACAGAACTTCATCGATGTGATCGGTCACAGCGGATGTCGACAGAACTTCATCGATGTGATCGGTCACAGCGGATGTCGACAGAACTTCATCGATGTGATCGGTCACAGCGGATGTCGACAGAACTTCATCGATGTGATCGGTCACAGCGGATGTCGACAGAACTTCATCGATGTGATCGGTCACAGCGGATGTCGACAGAACTTCATCGATGTGATCGGTCACAGCGGATGTCGACAGAACTTCATCGATGTGATCGGTCACAGCGGATGTCGACAGAACTTCATCGATGTGATCGGTCACAGCAGAGGCAGATGATGTGGAAGCTGGCAGTGGACGATCTGTTGTTAATGATGGCGCGAACTCGTGTTCATCAAAGATGTCGTTGTTGAATGGCGCAATTCCAGAAACTTGAAAGCCTTTAATTATATTCATTGGCGTAGTCGCTTTCGGTAAAGCCTCTGCGACGAGTCCCGGAATATCATAAATAGTCATACTTTGAGCCAGGGTGATTTCTCATCCAGGACTCTTGAGCACAACTTAGATATCTCTTGAAGGGACCGTACACGCTGCGGTCTAAGGGCTGGAGCTTATGGGAGGTATGCGGTGGAAAGGATAGCATAACGATGCCATTTTCTTTAGCATAGTCGATAGCGTCGATGGAGAGATGTGACGAGTGATTGTCCAAAAGCAATAGTACAGGTCTTTCTTTTGAGGCTTTACAAAATTTAACAAAGTGATTCAGAAACTGACAAAACTCTTTCTCCTTCATCCAACCTGACTTATTCGCTGTACCAGCACACCCAACTGGTCCAGCTCTAATGAAATGGTCGTAGAAATTAACTCTCGGAAAGATGAATAGAGGAGGTGTTGCATTTCCAATCGCATTCACTGCGATTGCTATGGTAACTAGCGTACCTCGTTCACCAGAGGTTATCGCACCAATTTGCTTCAACCCCTTCTCTGCTACAATCTTTGAAGGCTTCAATACTGTGGTAACTCCAGTTTCATCCATATTCCAAATGTCATTGTAATCAAATTTACAACGATCCATGACTTCTGCTAATTTGTTGTAAAATGATGCAACAACATTTTTATTGAAACCAATCGCTCTGGAAATGCTTGTGGCTTATGGAGTACGAACAGAAATTGTAGGATTTCTTTTTAGAAAGCCTGAGAACCAATCGGAACCTGCCATTTCACACTTGAGCCAGTTTTCTGGAAAGCTTTTATTGTATGTCACAGCACACTGAAATGCAAGTTTTCTCACCTCTCTGGGTGAAAGACCAAAGTAAATGGATGAAGCATTTTTTATATACTCTGTCAGAATAACCTCTTCGGCATCTGAAAAGACCTGTCTATTTTTTCCGTATCCGACGCGTGAAATAGCGATTTCGCCGCTATTTCGTGATTGCTTCTTTAAAAATCTATAGCCTACAGCGTGACATGACAGATTTCAAGATCCTTTGCTACAGAGCGACATGACTCATTTCCATTGCTTACTCTATCTGCTCCTTCTTGCAATGTTTGTAGAGGGGTCATACCTTTCGTACTTTTACGTTTGTAGTTCCTCATTCTTTATATATAGATAGACTGTACCCTGCAATAATGAATAAGTCTACAATTTCTTATTCGTAAACCTGCAATAATCATAGACCTACAGTAACTAATAGGACCTAGTCTACTATTATCAGTTATAATGGATCCGGCTTAAAGATCCACTGGGGTTTGTTGTAACATACATTTGGGGCAGGTTGTAACATGTTACAACTAACCCCAGTTGATGTGGTACATCCAACCCCGCTAGTATATGGATCTAGTTTTTATTTCATATCTTTGGAAATCATCAACTTCCGATAATATCGCTCACACAGACGCTGCTTGAATAACAACCCTTCTAATAATGGCAATCAGTATAAATGTAAAGCGCAAATACAGTGTGTCATGAGAAAAAAACCAAAAAGTCTGAAACTCACTTTTAGGCCAAAAAATTTTGTTTGATTTATACTAAATTTATTTGTGAAAATTATGCGTCGAAATTTCGTTGACGCTGGTTTGTCGACTTGATCTACATATAGATCAGTAGAAGCTGGTTCCCTGCTCTCCAGTGACGGAGATCTGATGTTTGTTACATTCAACCCGTGTTACTTTCGACCCCGGTCTCCCCTACATCTCTTATGCAATATTCGGGAGTTCAAAACTATGACATAACTTTAGCAGTTTTGTTTTGCACCACAAAATGCAACATTTTTGAACAGGGTTTCGTTACAGCTTGTTCTGAATCCGAATCTTGGAGGTTCAATACCTTCCATCAAAATGAAAAATTCACATTTCAGGTACACGGTTTAAACCATTAGTGACCAAACAATACAGTTTATTAGCTGGTTTTATCTTGCTTGAGGCTGAGTTTGAAGAATTGTTGAAGATCCATATATAAATTGACAGATACAATACAATACAATACAGTGATGACTTAACATCCAATAAGTAGAACATTGGTTTGCCAGTGTAATGATGTCAACCATGTGCTTTCTGCTTCCTTTTAATTTATCCAAAAAGCTTTCAGATGAAGAGTTGACCGTTTGAAAGCCAGATGTCTGGTCTCAAAATTTCCAAAATGTGTGCAGACAGAAAATCAATTTTCTAAAAGGAGTTTATGCCGATTAATTTTGCATTCTTTTTGCTGAATGTAATTGAAGTTTCAGGAGTTGTATCAGGAAACAAATTTTGCAACTTTCTTTTCTTCTATCGTTAAAGTTTATACACCACGCCAGAAGTGATGAAGTTGGAACTGATCGAACCCCAGTAATCCCAGCTACGTTTAGCGCCTTCGTGAGTTTCTTGTAAGGCACTATATAAATGGCCATATATGCATACATACCTACAATCTATGAGCACATAAATTCCTCAGCATGTCAATCCCAACACCATGCTGAACTTAAAATGGGTTACTGAGTACATTTTATGCATTTCGAAGACATGTACAACAGTCAGTTTTTCATATTGGTGACTATGTGTAACAATAGCAGTGTTGTTCTGTGACACAAAACAGTTTTGTGATGTCACTTGTAAAAACAGTTTTGTCACAAGTGAAAATTGCTGAAATTAAATTGCACAAACTTTTTTCTAATGCTGTAGAAAGGTGCAGGTTACATGACTCCAGAGAAATTCCTCAGAAGTGTGGTCCTGATGTTGAAGATCATTCAGCTGAAATGCAGACTTGACCATAGCAATCCACATATCACCAACTTGTGTTGGTACCTGTTTTCCAATCAATAAAAGGTGGAGGGCTACGAAGGCAATAGGTGGCACAGTATTCCAGAGGCTTTAACCACCCATCTAAGAGGCTTTAACCACCCATCCATCCAATGTTAAACTAAATCAGATTTAGTTTAACATTTAGTTCATAGATACAAACAGTTTGTACAAAAGAAACAAAACTAATATGTTTGACCTGCATACCCTATGCAGTATTTTAAATTTTCACCAAACTCACCATGTCTTCAGTTGCTTTTAAATGTGGTTTAATAAACATAATTTCAGTGTACACATTTGATAATTGTAGCACTGGGTTCAAGCTAGATATATTTGTTTCAGACGAACAGTGTAAGCCATTATTTTCAGTTTGGCCAATGACCTGAAAAGTCTGTTTATTATTACTGTTAAAACTCTGATGATGAACATAAGTCTGTTCATGTGAAATTCTAATTCAGTAAGAAGTGACAATACAATCTGTTGCCAGGATTGCAAACTGAGTAGCTGTGATATGATCAGTTGATTTTTAGTGCTTGTACAGAGTTTTTGATGTGATACAGTCATGGTGTTATTGGAGACAAGATCCAGTATCTTTGTGCACAGAGTGTTTAGATTTTGCACTGCTGTGTCTGCCTTACGCTTTATACAGGTACTTATGAGATTTATATGAGCAGAATTGTTCAAATGGACAAGAAGGTGTTAGGCTAAATGGACTTTATTAAAAAAGATATTGAGAGATCCCTGCTAATGTCATGTAAGTAGGTCTTAAGTAGATGAATACTTAAATTCGATTTTAGGACAAATGATGGCTTGAGTGAAAGTCACTCTGCCTTCTGAAAGAGAGACGAGCATCAAGGTTTAGTTTTAGTCAACCAAATCACTTGGATGCTGATTCATTTTAAATTCATTTACAGCAGACAGCAGTCTGTTTTCTTATCCTTACTTTGCCCTCAAAAGAATTGAAAACTGTTTATCTACTCTTGCAGTTTATCTTCACATGTGTATATCCAGATATATCTCCGGCTGTTTTGCTTCATGATTTAGTTAAAAGCAAACAATAAGCTTCTGCTATTTATGTGAGATTTCATGATTCTATCCAAACAGAGACTTTGTAAAGACGTCTTGCCACCTTTTGAATCGTATCTAGCGTAATAACTTCAAGACCGATCTCAAAATAAAGAGTGCACTAGGTGGAGGTATGCTGTGGGTTAGTCACAAGTCTAGTCAAATTCTAGCATTCCAATCTGTTGAGTGAGAGGCAGTCTGCCAAGGGTTGACCTGACTAAATAGGTCTTGTGGCTAAGTGTTAAGTGTAAACTTAAGGTTTCAAATGTTCAGCACTATTTGGATCCAAAGAGGGCTGTATCGTAGTTTGCACTTGTGATATGACTAGAGCGAGATAATTGCTTGTTGTGGTTGAGCAGCTGAAATAATAGTTGTGCCTAGTCGAGTCATCTGTTATTGATCTGATTTCAGTGAGTCTTAAATGCGGAAGTGACGACGCAGGTCTGCGACTGATAGACCGTCTGTTTGCACCGTCTTACCTTACTCCTTACGTCTGCCTCTCTGTCTTTCTCTCTCATGTTCACTTGTATACACTCATGTGCTACCAACTATGCCAGAGTTTATCCCTCAATTTGGTTACCACATATTCTAGCTGCCAAGGCAATTAGCTTTTTGCTGCAGATAACTTGTGTTTATTTATTATTTACTTTTTGGTAAGTTAATTTATTTTTCCTTGTGTGAATAATTAGTTGTTTGTTGAAAATGGTTATGCTATTTGATGTAGAAGATGTGATTTGTAATGCTTGTTTATAAAGTATGTGTCAGAGAAATGTTTGATTATTTAACCAAAATTCATTGGTCTCAATGTGACTTTGTTCTATTTAGTTGCCTTGTGTTATTTTTTTATTTTTGTCTCGTGTTGTTTTTTGTTTCCAAGCTATAATTTTTTATATACTGCACTTATCCTCTGCATACATCTTTTACTGATTTCCTCTTCTTTAGGTTTGATCTTTCACAGGTATATATATATAATATGTATATATGTGTGTGTGCTTTATAGGCATATACGGATATCAATGGCATTTGGTGTTGCACTGTAGATGTCTTTATTTGTCTTGTGTGCTACTATTGTTCATGCAAAATAGAGAATATAACAGTTGAATAAGCAGCTGATGAGTGTGTAACAGTTGCAGCACTTGCTATATATACATATGCCTGCATGTCTCAAAAGGGAGACGTACATCAACTGTTAGTGTTTGAACCTAAAAGAGAGAAGACCTGCATGTTGCAGACTCTGAATGACAGGCATAACTATGCAGTGCTGTAATCAGTTAACTGTTGTTGATAAGTTAGCAACAACTAAATGGGTTTGCCATTAACCAGACTGCATGAGTGAATGAAGAGTGAATATATCTCCCTGTGGTGTTAAATATAATATTATCATCTAATCTTCCTGCTGTAGGTTTTTTAAATTTTAAATGTTTTAAATGTAATTTGTTGGAATAGAAACCATGAGAGCTTAGGGGTCATTGCATAATTACGTAACGCTCCAGGGTGGGTGGGTGGGGTCCTTGTAAACGTTACGAAACGTTAGGTGGGTGGGTGGGTGGGTCG
This sequence comes from Aporrectodea caliginosa, assembly GCA_020284085.1. Classification (NCBI taxonomy): domain Eukaryota; kingdom Metazoa; phylum Annelida; class Clitellata; order Crassiclitellata; family Lumbricidae; genus Aporrectodea; species Aporrectodea caliginosa. Next base: position 674,510 of record JACEVL010000009.1, read on the forward strand.
AGCTGAACGTTACGTAACGCTCTTACCAACAGTTTGGTTTTAAATGAATTTTAAATTAACATGAAATGACACGATGTGATCGATGTTCAAACTTCGTGCCATTGATTTAATACTTAACTAAAGCACGCAATAGTATAAAGCAAGCATTTATTGAGCATTATTTTAAAATTAGAAGTTGAAATTCAATCTGTTTTTATTTTTTTAAATTTAGGCTAACGAAAAATTAAATTTTATAGACAACAATCGACATGTTCAAGAAAAGTAAAGTTAATCATTTGCCAGATGTTTACCGAGACCTAACAATAATTACGTAACGCTCGGTGGGGTGGGTGGGTGGTCTAGGGAAACGTTACGAAGCGTTACAGGGTGGGTGGGTGGGTCAAAAACGGTCATTTTCGGCGTTACGTAATTATGCAATGACCCCTTATGTACTTTTGCACTAGTGAAACATTCACAACTTTTCAACCACTGATATTCATGAATGTCCTAAAGGTTGTAAGATATTATACCAATCCCAGGTAGCACTGGCACGCATACTGCGATAGTGCAGGTAATTACCAATGTAGCAATTTGTTAAGCGTAAATGTTTATGTCACTCAAGTAACAATTTAATACTGATAATACTTGGTTTAGGAAGTTTATTCTGTCCTTGTCAGGGTCTGACAAGTATTTTGGTTATGCCACTGCATCCAGGGCCTTTGTGTTTCATGATTAGGTAGTGGCTGAGTTATTGTAGAAGTATTTCATGACGTTTTTCTGCCTCAAGTCTAAACTTTATGCTAACCATAGCATCTCATACATCAGGGGTGCGCAACCTGCGGCCGTACGGCCGCATGCGGCCGTGAGAGGGAGATTTGGCGGCCGTGGACGTATGACTAATTGTAATGTATTGGCGGCCGTGTGTATATTAATTCATAAATATTTTTATTCCATTGTTTTAAAACTGAGGTGGTGTGAATCAGTTAGTCATCATTGCCTCTGTATTAGTGCAAGTATAATATTTATCAAAAAGTATTATACTCACACATGCACACACCACACACACAAACACTCGCACACTGACACCCTTTAAGAATGCACCATCTGAATATGCATCCCTGCAGAGGTAGCTCAAAGAGGCAGGCAGACTAATAATATCTAAATCAAGTATTGGACAGCCAACCACTGCATATATTGTTCGAGCAGAGGTGCAGAGAGAGAGATAGTGGTCAATGAAAGTTACAGTGTACGAAATGCAACTGGACGTCTTTCCTACTGCGTCCTTTACCACCGTCCTTGATGCCCTGCTGCAAGAATTCACTGAACGATTCAATGACTTTAAAGATTTGCCAGCACTACGATTTGTTACTACGACTCATCTGGTGGAGACAGAGCATGCTCCCTTGGACCGCCAAATGGAGTTGAAGAATGACCAAAAACTTCTAAAGTAGTTCGAGGATAAAAACAATTTACTAGAGGTATGAAAATTTGCGGTGGAATACCTTAAACTTCGAGAACTCATTTCAAGAAATGCTCTGGTCCTCTTCGGAGGCATGGGCGTAGTTACGGGTTCAACCTACCGCCTCCAAAATAAATGCGTGACTGTTATTAAAAACTAAAAATGGAGAAAATAGGACAATTTGCAATGGTAACCCCCAAAACTTAAACCACCCCTCCGAAATATTTTTCATGGCTACGCCACTGTAAAATCGGAGGCATCTATATATACGTCCGTGAGACAGTCTTCTCTCGGAAGAATTGTTTGACAAACAAGTACAGAACTCGATTAATGAACAACAACTTGGAGTTTGGAATAAGACTTAAGGTCTCCAGCCTTCTCATGCCCCTCGGTCAATATCCAAGAAAGCAGCCATTAATTTGGAATATTGTTAGCTACAAATTTGAGTAGGATTGAGGATGTAGATAAAATTGATTGTGTTTTTTATTATTCTTTTATTTAATTTTTGTGATGGAAAAGACTGAAGTTCCTGGAGAAGGAATAGACGTCAGTAAACATACTTGTAACGGTTAACACAGTAAACGTCCCCACACATGTATTTATTACATATATCCTAATAGCAGATATCTTGGCGGCCGTGGTGAGAATATGAGCCTTTAATGCGGCCGACATTGACGAATAGGTTGCGCACCCCTGTCATACATAGTCCACTCTTATCACTGGAATTCTGATCTTAATTAATTTTGCTGTTTCTGTTTACTATAGAAATCATTGGTTTTTTTATTAAGGAATATCAATTCTTATATATTTTAGAAACTTTTACTAATGAACACTAAATACGAGTCATTTTCATTTAACCAACGTCATTGTGTGATTTATATGGGTTTAGTATTGGATAGATACACTGTCAGTGTGTTGCCGACTTAATACCTAAGTCTTCGGTTGCATTTGTTCTTTTGTGTGTGGATTGTCAGTGATTTACAATGTCATCATGCAGCAGCTTATTACTGACAATGAGCTGCACCTTTGTTTAATCACATAAGGAGGTCAAATGCCAGTCACTGTTTTAAAGCTGCTTCAGTTATATATACAAGTATCTAGGAGAGTCATTACTTCTTGGTTTAGAATGGAGCAACTATCTCATCATTTAATGTAGGGAGTATTATGTAGACAATATGTAACCCCTTTGTCATGTAGACATTTACATAGCCCCTTCATTATGTAGACATTTATGTTACCCCGTTTTGGGAATCTGTCATTGAATCCTTCAAATAATTACCAACTTTGAAGGTTCTTCTGTTGTTTCTACCATTTTTTATTTGAACAATTTTTATTACTAATGTGTTTAGCAGGAGGGTTAAATTCACACGTGGTGCTTGGATGTAGTTGACGTGTCAGCTTCAAAAGCATGTTGTCTGACCCATTAGATCTGATCACTAAACGTTAACCACATCAAGAAACTGCATTTTCTCGACAGGTGCATTAAACAGCAGTCTGTGCAGCAAAGCTTAGCATGATGCCATTCATCCTTGTACAAAATCTTGTTCTCAGTTGTATCATTTTCTGGTAGCAGCTGATATTAAGTCATGTGATTGTTATGTTTAGAGATGGCAAGAAAGATGACACTTATGACACTTACTTTGATGTCAGTGAAGTAGTAATTTCAAGTGGTGTCAATAGTTACATTACTATTGTTTCTTTTGTGTGAATTACTGGAAGTTCCTAATCCATGTAAAACGTTGTCTGCAAACGGAGAACTAATACGGTTGTATCAATAGTTTCTAGTTATTCATGTTTTGAGTATTATGAATTCTAGTCTGAAGTGAATGTTTCTTTTGTACCTTCTGATCTCCTTTGGTGTCTGGTTATCCATTTAGCTGGTTCTCTAGAACAATGACTGTGTTAAAGAAGTGGCAAAACTTTTTGTTTCTGCTCAGTATGGAATAGTTATTTCTCATAGCATTGTGCAAGTGTAGAGAAAGGCTAACATAGCAAGACTGTTCCAAGTTTGGACAGACAGGAAAACGTTGCTTCTTGGTTAAGAATGGAGCAACTGGCGTTTCATTTCCCATGTTGTAGGGAGTGGTAGGAAAGTCAATGCTTTTGGTTGGGAATGGAACAACGTTCTCATCAAGTCCCATGTTGTAGGGCATTCTCAGTGGCTGACCGAAAGCTTTTGAATTCATTGCCCAGTTCCAACTGTTACATTCTGTCACCTAGTTAATGTCTGCATGGCTATAGTTAAGTTAGACCTGGGCCCTACCGTACATAGAGCAGCCTACGTATTAGAACTAGCTTACCGACCATAGCCTGATTTCTGGTTTCTCTTTCCATTTCAACCAGGCTGCTCCAATTAACAGACTATTATCGTACCTGACCACGAGTTCAAGTATGTGCTGTTTTTTAGCCTATATGAGGGTTGACAAGGAATGAAGCATGTTATTGAAGTCCAATTTTTAATACCACAGTACGGTACCAATACCATAGGCTACTGGTGTTTCAAGCCGACCCACCACTAGTATGTCCTTTATAAATACAGCTTTGTAGGCCTATAATGCTTCTTCAAACATGTAGTTAATAGGCCTTGATAATTAGCTACTGGATGATTTTAGAGTCAATATGTAACAAAAGTTAATGAATGGTCAATGAGAGCCCGGACGAGACTTGAGTAGATCGTCTTCATCCTACCAGTCGAGGTGTGGCTGGTCAGCTCTCTTCTCTGCCGCTGAGGAGAGGCGTGGACTGTGTTCAGAGTAGAACTGCGAATACCATCGTCGGTGACGGACGACTAGAGAATCCTCAGCCGACTTGACAAACATCGGCTTTCCCTCGTATCTCTTGTTGTTCCAAATCATGATGTCTCGCTCGACCTGAACAATATTAGTTCTTTCGTAGAAATAATGAGCGAAGACCTACTTTTAGTTTACATATTTATGCACAGGTACGCTAGATATTGAAGCATACATCCTTTCTGCGTGCGCTGGAACCATTGTGTATGCGTTAGGTGGTTAATTGGCATGAATAAACGTTGACAAGCGCAGTGAAGTTTAAGCGTAAACTCAAAATTTCTACCGAGGCCATAAAAGAGAAGTCATGGGTACCAGCTTATTCACAGATGCATAGTCAAAACAAAATTTCTAGGCAGGGGGTCAAAATCCAGAGAGTCAGGCAGGCAGACAGTCAGACGGCTAAGGTACGTGGTGGTGTTTAAAGTTGAAACGGCGAGGGGGTAAGGAGAAGAGGAGGAATCAGGATAGGATTTGTAGAAGAGCAGTATGTGTTTTCAGTTAAGAGTGAAAGACCAATGGATAGATAGAGAGAGGTGAAGTTGGTGAGTTCCTAGGATTGATCAGATATTTGTCATAATGCTGGTGGGAGTTTGTTCCAGAGAAGCGGAATAGCTACGGCTATGGGGCGATTTGCAAATCTCATTGATGAGGTGACGGAAGGGTGAAGCAGTGTTAGGGTGACAAGCGCAGTGAAGTTTAAGCGTAAACTCTGGTTGAACAAAATGGACCGTGACTAACTGCCGGATATAGGAGGATTGGGATTTGGGAGGATTGAAGCGTGTTGTAGGTGAGTGATATGACTTTATATTTTATTCGTTCAGGTATTTTGAGCCAGTTTAGTGATTTCAGGACAGGAGTGATGTGGTGGTATTTGGGGTTTTGTTGACGGCACGGCGACTGCGAGGACATTCTGAATAGCTTGGAGGCGGTTTATTTGGGTGATGTCTATGTTGACGAAGAGAGAATTGCAGTAGTCTACTTTAGCGTGAACTATAGATGTAGCGACTAGCAATTTATTGTAGATACAGTATTGAAAGCGAGCAATCGACGAGCATAGGGCGGATTCTGCAAAGTTCACAGATATGCATAAAGTAAGAGCGGGAAAGATGGGTGATATGATCGGAGATGTTAAGGTTTTGGTCGAAAATCACACCCAAGTTGCGGGCAGAAGAATTTGCAGTGAATGTGTGAGGGTGATAAGCTGGTCTCCCTGTCGTGGCATTGTGGGGCGCTGATGAATTTCGAGGATTTACATTGAATTACACTACAAAAAGCTATATATATATATATATATATATATATATATATATATATATATATATATATATATGTATATATAGAACTCGTCAAGATCCGGCGGAGCAAAGGTGCCCTGGAAGTCAATTACATTGTTATTAATATTATTTTGTTAGTATTGTTGTTGTTGTTGCTATTGCTGTTGTTATTATTGTTAGTATTTTTTACCCTATGTCGGAATAATCCATCAGGCTTCTAAAAGCAATTCCGAAGAATAGTCACCGCTACTGTAGCTCGTGGTCCTCGTCCCAGGTGTTAATTATTAATATATCATCATCATCAGCAGCAGCAGCAGCAGTAGTAAGAATAGAATCAAGAATCGGACTAACCATAATTGCTTCAGCCAATAAGAAGAATTTCGCAATGAATGCCGGAGCCAACCACTGAAAGTAGACATGATGTATCATGCGTTGAGTTAGAGGCCCAGCTGGCGTCAGCGATTGAAGATAAGCTCCCTTTCCAAAGACGCTGTCGAATGTCAAGTACACTATCCCTGGTCCAATCTGAAACAAAGAAAAAACGACAACCGCACCATATAAGCTTAAGTCGCTTTGGGCTTTTTGCATCAGCAACGCAAGCAGAGACAAATGCATTTTGAAGGCAATCGTAATCTCGAGATTTCTGCAGCGTCCAAAAAAGCGAAATCGCAGGAAGGAGCTTATACACAAGCGTCTAGTTAAAATAAAATTGATAGGCACGGGTTACAAAATCGGTTTCGGGTCAGAATTGAAATGGCGATCGAGAGGGGTAAGGAGAAGAGGAGGAATCAGGATAGGATTTGTGGAAGAGCAGTGTTTTCAATTTTGAGTGAAACACCTGTGGAGAGATAGCAATTAAGAGGTGAGATTTCGGTGAGTTCATATGATGGATCAGATACAGGGGCGGAGACTTAGGGGGGGGGACAGCGGGGGACGGTCCCCCAAACTTGAGGTGGGGGGGACGGAGCTGCTTATATCCCCCCAATATTTCTGAAATATTTCATGAATATAATCATAATAGCTACGAGTGACAGCTGGTTCTTATCAGCACTCAAATAATAGAGCAATTTTGTTCAGATGACAGCTTAAATTGCTACCATTACAGTGTGGAAATTCAAAAATTTAAATAGGGGAGGGGTACATCCCCTCCCCAAACCCTCCTCCAAACTCAAACACGAATCAAACTACATGTAAGCTACGAGTGACAGCTGGTTCCTATCAGCACTCAAATTATAGAGCAATTTTTTTCAAATGACAGCTTAAAATGCTACCATTACAGTGTGGAAATTCAAAATAATTTAAATAGGGGAGGGGGCACATCCCCCTCCCCAAACTCCTCCCCCTGCTCTGCGCTTCGCGCCTCGCCGATCGTCCTTCGGCCGATCCCCCCCAAACCGAAGTCTCCGCCTATGATCAGATATCTGGCATAATACTGGCGGGAGTTTATTCCAAAGAGGCGGAACTACATGAAGATGATCTGTGGAGAAGAAGAAAGTGTTTGGAGGGAAAGAGATGAATAATCGAGTATCGTCAGCCTATAGGTGATGGTCAACTGAGGATGCTTTGATGAGTGAGCTGAGTGGAGTAGTGTAGATGATGAACAAAATGGGCCCATTGCAGAACAGAACCTTACGAAGCAGCACTGGTGAGAGGGCAGGATTGGGATGAGGTTTCCGATATTTTAACGGAGAAAGAGCGGGAAGAGAGACAGGACTGAGACAAGTGTCTGTAAAACCGAACAAGGTTGACAGTATTTGGAGTAAGATTTTTGTTAATGGTATCGAAGGCTGCAGAAATATCAAGGAGGCAGAGACAAGAGACTTGTTGATGAGAGATGACAGAAAAAAGTTTATTGTAGAGGGAATTCGGTATGGTTTCAGTTGAGTGCCGCTTGGTAAAACCAGACTGATGTGGATTAAAGAGCGAGTTGGAAGTCAGGTGGCCATTGATCCGAGACAGGACTGTGCATTCACCCTAGTTTAGAGATGAATTGCAAATTAGAGACAGGTCTGTAGTTAGAAAGGATGTCTTTATCAACTGATGGTTTCTTGAGGAATGGAGTGACTAAAGAGTTTTGAGAGTAGGGGAAATTGCCAGATAAGAGAGGTTGATTATTTTGTTAATGATGGACACAAGGATAGATGCAGTTTTCAATAGGGAGTTAGATCGAGTTCGCACTGCTTGTTTGGAAGAGATTGTAATAGATGGTATACTTCAGTATGACAGTATCTGATGTTGGTTCGAAGACAGATAATGATGATCGGGATGGAGATGGTGGAGAGTCACGAGTAGAGGAATAAGCATCCGTATACGTGAATCGATGATGGTTTTGGAAAGGATTGGTTGAATAGAGAAACGGAGGGTAGTAATTTTGCCCGAGAAGAAAGAACAGAACGACTCAGCTATTGAAGAACATGGAAGAGAGTTTGGAAGTGGGCTTAAGAGTTCGTTTATGGATTGAAGGAAGAGAGACTCGTGCACTTCGATTGGACAGCATTTATATCGGGAAGGGATTCATGCCATGATGCCATCTGCAGTCATACATTGAAAATGACGTTCACATTGCTCTATTGTTTATTAGTCTAGCAGTTTATCTGTTATTGTATAATGCGACAGAGGAGTGTATCGAAAACTTTTAGATACTTCTCATTCCCATATTATACTATAATAGAAAAACTGTAGGCCCAGGGCCGTTTTAAGGTCGTCGTAGGCCCTAGGCACTCTTGCATTCGTAGACCCCAACTACCTGCTCTGAAATTGAGAACGAATTAATGCGGGAAATGGCATTTGAAGATGTCAAACCTTTTAAAATGGCGGGCCAGTGGCAATATCTTTTCAGCAAGTGGCGGGCCAGGGTGCCGGAAGCGACTAAGCAAAATTGGGTAGCCTAGGTATCTTGGAGAATGCTCGGTGAGCCGTCCCCAGAAAATTTTGCAAAACAAAATCTTAAATGGTGCAGTTTCTTGCACACAAACAGTCAAATTACGTTTAAAAATCTTAATTTTCACCTTCGATCATTTATCAGTCACAACCATCGACTAAAACTCACTAATCCTTAAAAATGACAAATTTGAACTTTTATTCTCAAATTGTGCAGTCTTTAGGCAATTCTCCGTGGGCCAGAAATAAATCGTGTGCGGGCCAAAAATGGCTTGCGGGCTGGCTCTTTTACACCTCTGTTATAAGACCTTGTTAATGAAAAGAGCCGTAAAGTTCACATAGTCTAGGCAATAGCACAGCTCAACTTAACTTTACATGTAAGTATTAGTATCTTAGAGCTAAACTGTCTCAGTATAATTTTTTTTAAACTATTAAATTAGAATTTAAAATTTCAAAATTTAAAATTTCATTTTCATTTTTGTATCAAATTCAATGATGAAACTAATTTTTTCTATATGCCATTTTCAGACTTTCGTGGGCCCCTGAAAGGTTCGTGGGCCCTAGGCACAGTGCCTACTGTGCCTAGTGGATAAAACGGCCCTGTGTAGGCCCACCTTATAGTTATGGGCTGATATTATTTGTTTACAAACGAATTTACAAGAATTCTAACGGTCACCCCGGTAAAGTCTACCTCTGATATGCTAAAAAACTGAGTTTACCTGTTTGGCGACAACATTCATGTCTAAGAGGCGAAAGTTGGTTCCGAAGACTTTAATGGAATGCTTGAGACGAAGCACTCCGACATGCTTTTCTTCCGCGTCCTGTTCCCACATGCCAGCCCACTCGTGTTTGGCAAAACGCCACAGCTTGTCGTACGTGTATCTGAGGTCAGTTCCAGATGAGAGGATTGGACCATGGACCTGAGGCAGATGAGCTACATCCGCTCCGTTCTCTGGAATCTCCTTCGTTCAAATAGGTATAGACAACATTATAGTAAGACGTAGGCCTATAATACGCGCAGGCGCAAACTTAAGTTTACATAATTACTATAGGCCTACGACACTTAACTTTAGAGGGAAACGGACCACACGGTACTAAGCCGGTTGATTAGAACGCTCGACTTGTAACACGGAGAGTATAGGCTACTGGTAGAAATTTCACCGTCTTTTACGGGCAAATCCTGGCAGCCGTTCACACAGGATTCCTCGAGTACCCTGAATGGTTACTGTGTAGCAGTATGAGAATTGTAAAAAATAACTGGGGGGGGTTTACGTTGATTAATGTGCAGTTTGGGTGCGAAATGTAGACTTTACCAGTGGCGTAACTAGGGGTTCGTGCGCCCGGGGGCAAGAATTTCCTGAAAATTTTGTTATGACTTCCGCCAAAATTTCTCATGACCTTTTTTTTTTTTTTTTTTTTTTTTTTTTGCTTTTTCCCTCTGTTTCTCTGTTTTTTAACAATAAACTTGTCAAATATCATTTTGCGCCCCCCTTGCCCGTGCGCCCCCAGACTCACGTACAAAAAGTTACTTTTTTAACCTATTTTTCAATTTTTACCGGATTTCTTTAACAAAAAACACATTTTCAGACCTAATTTTGCGCCCCCTCCCCTCCTGCGGGCGGCCGCCCCCTGCCCCCCTCGTTACGCCACTGGACTTTACTGTGGGATCTTAAGAAAGACTGGGGCAGTGTTATTTAAGTTTCAATATATTTTTCAGTTTAAGTTTTAGTTTTGTTTTAACGTTCCAGTTTAGTTTTAGTTATAGTTTTCAAATATTTTATGTTTAATTTCAGTTTTCAGAACTTTTCAGTTTTAATTTAGTTCTGTAAGCTAATAAACAGAAGCAACAAAATGTCATTTTTTATTAATGACATTTAGGCTATTTTTGGTTAGCAAGAACAGCAGATCTTATTAAATTCATGTTTTCATGCTACTGAGCTGCAGTTTAAAGCACTCGCCTCTAAATGTTGCAAGCATGTCTACCACTCAATTTTTGCGTCACACAGAAAAAAATAATTCAGTTTTCAACTTTCAAGTAAAGTTTTAGTTCTATTTTTGTACTTTAAAGTTTAGTTTTAGTTACAGTTTTCAGAACTTTTCAGTTTCAGTTTTAGTTTCAGTTAACTTAAATAGAACTTTTCAGTTAAGGATAAAGTTACTTTCAGGTTTAGTTAACTTAAACAACACTGGACGAGGGGTGGGGGGGTTGAACCCCCAACCCCAACCCCCGGCAAATTCTCACCCTGCTGTGTAGTGATCTTGAGCAAGTCCTTCACTCACATTTTCTCAGCGCAATCGATTGATGCTTGTCATTAGATAGTGGCGCTTAATAAATGCATGATAATAATTATATACCTATAGGCCTATCTTTCGATAGCTAACATTCTCACAAAACTATATATTCCACGTCCAAACTAATGCTTTGCGCCCATCGTTGCTCCTTTTACTTTTAAACAGACCCAACGCCTGAAAGTTGCTATCGGTTGTATTACAACTTAATTGTATATTCAACCGCGCAAAGAAGAGCTGAGTTCTGTGAAAGTCCCATTGGTCATACATTTCGTTCTGTCGTTCAGCCGACCACAATTAAAGCCGAATTAAGTTTCACTACCATATGGGCCCACCCCATCTATAGCCTACGGTTTGTAGAGTCACTAGGGCGGCAATAGAACTTTGACCAAGTGACGACAGATAATTCAATGAACACCTCTGGATAGAGAAGAAGACGAAGGGTGTTTATAAAGAGAGGAATTGGAAGATGGTGGAGTGAATGGAGTAGGGTAAGATATCTTGAAGAGGTGGGACTAAGGCCGGCAATTACTGTAGGCCTACGTTACAAGAAAGTTAATGTGAAGGTAAGGATTTCTCGGACATAGGAGAAACACGAGTAACCCAAACATGGAATGAACGCCTGTAAATAGCCTTCTTGATTTAGGCGAATAACAACTATAATACTGATAATACTGATGACGTATATTATAATTAAACAAACCCTTCTTGCGATGACGTCATCTTCTTGCGATGACGTCATCTATCCATCGATTGTTTTGTGTCTATGGGAAACGAGTCGAGATTCATTTGCAAGATGAGATTAGACAATTTGAACAGAAAATAATCGAAAATCGTCGATTTGAAGAAGTAAAAATTCGAAATTTAACTAAGCCAGTTAAAGAAGACACTAAACCAGGGGTGTCAAACCTTTTCTAATGGCGGGCCAGTGGCAATATTTTCCAGAGTGCCGAAGGCGACTGAGCAAAATGGGCGATGGGATCTGGGTGGGGGCTTGGTGATCCCGTTCCCCAGAAAATTTTTGAGAAACTAAAATCTTAAATGATGCATTTTTAACATACAAACAGTCAAATTAGGCTTATAAAATCTTAATTTTGATCTTCATTTTTCAGTGACGAACATCATATAAAGCACATTGAGCCTCAAAATGGAATATATAAACTTTTATTCTCAAATTGTGTAGGGCCTAGTCTTCAGGCAATGCGCCCCGGGCCAGAAAAATATCTTCGGCGGGCCAGAAATGGCCCGCGGGCCTGCTCTTTGACATCCCTGCACTAAACGAACAAGAATAAAAATATATGCGACACGCAATTGCCGTTTCGAACAGAAAATCATCCAAAATCTCAACAAGAAAAGTTGAAATTCGAAGTTTCCGTCGAAATAACTGCATTTTTGAAGACGCAAATAGGCCTAGACCAACAATCGAAGATCAACAAGATGGCATTTCAAACAGTCGAACTGTCCATCGATCAGAAAAGAGTTAAAACAGACAGAAGATATCTGGAGTTCTGGACCATTGTTTGGAGACAACATTCACTTACGGTAAGCCTCACATGAACAATGTTTAACAGTCACAGTAGTCACTGTGCTTAACCTCTGTGACCTATGTAAGCTTATGGATAAATCTGATGACGGTTTGGTTTTTGTGCGCCATCAGCTGATGCCTTGTGCGTTAGACACTGGTGTGATACAGTTACTAATTAGCCTTCAATTACTAAATTGATTCCAATATCTTCAAATCTTGGAAGAAATATACATTCTTGGTAATGTTGCTCCATATTTTCTCGTTGATAATTTTCTTATTTTTTAAATTATGTGTTTTCTTTCTCTTTAGTTTAAAAGTTTATCTCGCCTTAAGTTCCAACTCAGCTATAATGAGTACACTGACCATACACTATCTGTGGGAAGATCAGACGGATATAGGGAGAGGACTGGCCGTCGTCCCTCATGCCGAGGCTAAGAAAAATTAATGAAGTCGCAAACACTCTTTCATATCCTTAGCTATCTCTCAAGCTATCTCAAGGGACTGCTCTTCTTCGTATCCTCCTCCTTCATTCTATCTTACTCTTCCACTTTCTTCTCTTCCTCCTCCTTCCTCCTTCTTCTCCTAATGCTCCTTATCCATCTTCTCCTTCTCTTCTCCATCACCTCCTCCTACTCCTTCTACTCCTCCTTCTCTTCCTACTTCTTTTTCTTCAACTCTTCGCTTTTCTTTTTCTTCATCTTCTAACTTCAATATTCTTCATGTATCTTTGTCAGTTGATGATCTCTCATCTAAGAAACGTTGATGTTCGTCAACGTCGGGTTGTTCAGTCTCTCGGATCATCTGACTGATTTCTCTGGAAGGGCCAAGTATGAGGGTAGGAAATGATTGCGTATAGTCAGCCAAGAAGTGCTATGTATGTATGCATGTATGTATGTATTGTGAAGATTGTGTCGGAACAGATAACCACTTACTTAAGCACTAACAACTTGCTTCCAAAATTTCAATCGGGCTTTCGTAGGGGCCACTCCACGGAAACATTGCTGCTCCGCTTGTTATCTGACTGCTATGGGGCCATGGACGGGAGGCGGGTGACCCTACTGGCCCTCTTCGACGTAAGTGCAGCTTTCGACACAGTCGACCATGAAATCCTTATCAAACGCCTCTCTATTTCTTTTGGACTCGCTGACCGTCCGCTTGATTGGATCACATCTTTCTTGGCTGGGCGGTCCAGTAGTGTGGTTGTGGGAGCAAGCAGGTCCCCCTGGACCCTGACTCCATTTGGGCTCCCGCAAGGCTCTGTCTTGGCTCCTTTACTATATCTACTCTACACTTCTGACATTGGGACTCTCTTATCTTCCTACGGTGTGCTAAGCCAGCTGTATGCAGATGACACACAGGCATATCTGCATTGCGCTCCCCTCGCCGCGATCGGGGCTGCCCGCACCATGCAGCAGGCAATGGGGGCCCTCGCAGATTGGATGTCCTCTAACCGGCTCCGCCTCAACGCCCAAAAACCCATTTCATCTGGTTGGGCACCAGGCAACAGCTGGCCAAGCTAGACCGAAGCGCTCTCTCAGCTGAATTCCCCACTATGTCCTTTTCTCTGGTGGTGCGTGACCTCGGGTGCTATTGAACCAAGAGCTCACCTTTGCACCTCATATAAATCAAGTTTGCCGCAGCTGCTACTACCAGTTGCGGCAGCTCAGGGTCATTGCTCGCTCCCTGACTTTTAAAGCAGCAGTCTCCTTAGTTCACGCGTTTGTGCTGAGCCGCCTAGACTATTGCGCCTCCATCTACGCTGGTCTCCCGCGGGTTCGAATCGAGAGGCTGGAGCGGGTTCACCGGGCTGCGGCTCGACTCATTGGCGGATTTGGTAAGACCGACCGCATATCTCAGTATATGCGTGAGATATTGCACTGGCTTCCTTTCCCTCAACGCATCTCATACAGGATCGCGTCCTTGGTGTGGCGGTGCTTAGCAGGCTGGGCACCCTCTTACCTGCGTGAGCTATGCCGCCCTCTTTCTACTTGCACGGACCGCCGAGCACTGCGCTCCTCTGTCCACGGTGACCTGGCGGTCCCATTCGCCCGCTCTGCAACAATGCAGAGCCGTTCCTTCTCTGTGGTTGGTCCAACAACCTGGAACGGGCTAACACTAGATTTACGACACCTTTCAAACTGCTCTCAGTTTCACCAACTGTTGAAGACTGCATTCTTCCGTATGGCCTGGGTCGGGAGCGCCTCTGAGTAGGGATCTTGAAGGGACGCTATATAAATTCTGATTGATTGATTGATTGATTGATTGGTATGTATGTATGTATGTATGTATGTATGTATGTATGTATGTATGTATGTATGCATGCATGCATGTATGTATGTATGTATGTATGTATGTATGTATGTATGTATGTATGTATGTATGTATGTATGTATGTATGTATGTACGTATGTATGTATGTGTGTTTGTATGTATGTATGAATGTATGAATGTATGCATACATGCATGTATGAATGAGGGATTGTTCCTACGAGTCCCATTTAAGTCCGGTGCTATACTAGTGGGAGCTATATACACTATACAGGCCACCTGGCCAAGAGTTGGATAGATTCTCTGAAGAAATTGAATGTCTACTATCTGAAATCTCTAATAGAAATAAAGAAGTAGTACTATTGGGAGACTTCATCATCGACCTTCTAAAGGTAGATAGGCCTACGCATAAGCAAACTACCAACTTCTATAATTGTAGGCCTATGCTTGCCCATCATTTTCTCCCTATCATTACTAGACCCACAAGAATAACTGACCACTCCGCTACTCTCATTGATAATATCTTTACTAATGCTTGGCCTCGTGCAACTACTTCCTCAATAATTGCTTCTGATATATCCGACCACCTACCAATATTCGCCCATTTCAATTATGAAGCCCAGACGACTGTAAAACCTCCTGCATGCTGAGAATTATAGAAAAATCACTAATGATGGAATCAATGTCTTCCAGGAGGCCCTATCTTCTACTGATTGGACTTTAGTTACAAAGGCCTGCGCCAATAGCCTAATGATCCGAACGAGGCCTACGATCAATTCATGGTGTCTTACAAAATAGCTTACAACAATGCCTTTCCACCTGCTGTTAAAATTGGTCGGCGGGGGCCACTTCTAAAGAAACCGTGGATGTCCCGGGGCCTGTTAAAATCTTGCAAAACAAAAAACCGGCTTTACTTAAAATATCTAAAAACTCCAAATGAGTCTAATAAAACTAATTTCATCACTTATAGAAATAAATTTAAATCCACTCGAAAACAAGCTGAAAAAAACTATTACGCTGACGAGTTTTGTAAAAACAGTAGTAACTTGAAGAGAACATGGAGTCTTATTCGCTCATTAATTGGAGTAGAGAATCATGACTCGTCGATTACCTTTTTAAATTCCGACGGGGTCAAGATTGAAGACCCGGAAGCAATTGCCAATAAATTCAACTGTTATTTTACGGGAATCGCTGAATCACTAGCTAATAAAATCCCCGATCCAACTACTTGCTTCGAAGATTACTTGAGACCTCCTATTGCTAACTCGTTTGGTCTCGAGGGAACAACTCCGGATGAGATCATAAAATTGGGTCGTACAATCTGTTTATCTCATAGTAAGGGAATCGATGACATTGACCCTTTGGTTGCTTCCCCGTCACTAATCAATGTCGCTAGACCACTGGCTGAAATAATCAACTGTTCATTTTGCTCTGGTATATTCCCTAACGCATTGAAAATCGCTAAGGTTGTTCCCATCTTTAAAAGGGGTGAAAAGGGGGATGTGGCTAATTATAGACCCATCTCCGTTCTGCCGTTCTTTGCTAAAATATTTGAAAAATTAGGCTAATGTACGAAAGACTAAGCAACTTTCTAGAAAAAGCTAATATTATATTTCCATCTCAACATGGTTTTCAAGCTGGTCGCTCCCCGTCTATGCCATTGCTGAGTATCCAAGACAAAATATCAGAAGCAATAGAAAATAATGAATACTCCCTTGGAGTCTTTTTCGACTTGGCCAAGGCTTTTGACACTGTGAACCATAACATTCTACTTAAAAAACTAAATAACTATGGCATAAGAGGAGCCCAACTCAATTGGTTTGCCAGTTATCTAGAGAACCGCTCACAAGTAGTGCACTGCAACGGAGCCACTTCTATGATGCGTGCAATTAATTTTGGGGTTCCTCAAGGATCGAATCTAGGACCACTATTATTCCTAATCTATATTAATGACCTTCCAAACGCCTCACCTCTTATGTATTTCATTCTCTTTGCTGATGATACTAATATCTTCTTTTCCCACAACTCCTTGGGCATTTTATATCAAAAAGTGAATGCTGAACTTGCTCTGATTGCCAACTGGTTTCGTGCCAATAAATTATCTCTCAATCTTGTTAAGACCAATTATATATTATTTAGGTCTCATAAAAAAAATTGTCCCTCTGACTCAAAAACACTATTTATCGATGGTAACCCAATCACTCAGGTGACATCATCCAAATTTCTAGGAGTAATATTGGACCAGCATCTGTCATGGAACGAACATATTAAGACAGTCTCCTCCACAATAGCAAAGAACATGGGGATCCTAAATCGTGCCTCCTATCTTCTGCCACCCAAGGTTCGGTTAACGCTTTATTACTCGCTGATATATCCCTACCTTGGTTATTGTAACTTAATCTGGGCCTCTACATACAAGTCAAACCTCCCAAGGCTGACCATCCTCCAAAAGCGAGCTGTCCGATTCATTGCTGGCACTCCCTACGAATCTCACACCAGCAAGTCGTTTCTTGAATTTAAAATCCTAACTGTTGAACAGATTAGGATAGCGCAAATAGGCGAATTCATGTATCGGTATGAGCACAATCTATTGCCAGCTATATACCATAAACTCTTCCTCCTTACCTCTGAAATCATTCCTATCCTACTAGAAGCTCCAAGTTGTATCGACAGCCCTTTGCCCACACAAATACTCGACTGTTTTCCATTAAATTCGCTGGGGCTAAGGTTTGAAACAATTGATATTCCCCTATGGATCCGACAATTGACTACTTTACAAATATTTAAGAAAGAATTACGCCACTATCTGATACATCTAGACATTTGAATGAATGCTATTTACTGCTATGGGTGTTTAGTTAAGTTCTATTAGTTAAGTTATCCTAATTTTTGTTTAATTCCTGTCTCCGAAAGTAAGCTTGCTGTCATGTGTTATCTGAACTTTTTATTTCATTACCTGGGTGGCCCTATTTAGCGGGATCGTCAATCCCTTCAGGGTCCTCCACTTGGTAACCGGAACGTCATTGAATGTTCACTGCCATAATGGTTAAATATGTTGTCGGTTACAGGAAAATAAATTGAATTGAAAAAATTGAATTTATGTATGTATGTATGTATGTATGTATGTATGTATGTATGTTTGTATGTGTGTAATGTATGTATGTATGTATGTATGTATGTATGGACGGACGTATGTACGTATATGTACGTAGTATGTATGTATGTATGTATGTATGTATGTATGTATGCATTATTATTATTATTATTATTATTATTATTATTATTATTATTATTATTATTATTATTTTTTTTTTTTTTTTTTTTTTACCCGAGGTATCAATGATCCCTCAGGATTTGGAAAAAATTGATTTAGGAGCAGGGGACAGTGTCTGGAAAATCAAGCCTCGTCGTCTGGAGTCGCTGGAAAGGTCCCGTTGAAGGTGACAGAGAATTGTAGCGTTGTATGTTATTATTATTATTATTATTATTATTATTAAGTAAGTAAGTAAGTAAGTAAGTAAGTATATTCTTTATTAAAACCGTTACCAATTGCATATCCGCACTCTGGTGCGGATTAAATAAATTTTAACGCGCGCAAGGTCAAACCGAAATGTGAATCTGAGGCGCGGATAGTCAGCCACCAGGTGAAGATAATAATAATAATAATCTTCGTTTAATTTCAAACTGACACAACGCAGAATGACTACTAATCAGTATGAACGGATGATCACAAATTATTACAGGGAGTCGAATTTAACTGTATACGGCAGCCATGCAAGGCACCCATTACGTCCTACATCTCATTTTTTACGAACGCGCCATCTCGCGAATGATAGAGTGAGTGGACCTTTGGGAGGGCTGCGGGAAGCGATCCCGCTACCTACTGCTCTTCACGCCACTGATGCTACCACTACTCTATGGACCCCAGCCCCCACTTAGATGCACTTAGATTTCCAAATCCTTGAAAGCCAAGGGGATATAGTGAGTTGTGAGCCGCTTTTGAAGGAAGGGAGTGAATTTGAGCTTCGAAGAGAGAGTAGTAGTCGATTCCATTCCTTTGGAGCAGAGGCGTGGAATGCACGACCTGTACTTGATGATCGCAGGCAACGAGGAGAGGTGTAAGGAGTTAGTAGTGCATGAATATAGGTAGGTGTGCTGGTGCTGAGGACTTTGTAGGTCAAGCAGGACAATTTAAATTTTATTCTGAATTCAACAGGAAGCCAGTGCAGCTGATGGAGTAGGACTGAGGAGCATGTTCGTAGTGGGACACGCAGCGCTACACAAGCAGGAGTTCTGGATTCGTTTCAGCCTTTTGAGTTCAAGGTCTGAGATACCCACAAAAGGGAATTAGCATAAGCAAGACGGGAGGATGCAGTTTGAGGCATATTCTTAGTTAGAGCCGACCTGATGTGACGCATTGCCCTGATGTGATAGAATCAAGATTTGCAAAGGCTTGTTATGTGCGGTCGAAATGTGAGCTTATTGTCCAGGGTTAACCCAAGTGTTTTGACAGTAGGCCTATCTAAAAGTGGCACAGCACTGACAGCAGTGCCTGCGAGGTCGACACTAGAAAGTGAAGGGGAAAAACGCAGGTGTTGGCATGAACCGAACAGAATTGCCTCAGACTTGTCTGGGTTTATGGCCAAACCATTGAAACCATGCATACACAGATGAGAGGCACTCCTCAAGTTTTAGTTTATCAGACTGATCAGTGTGTGACAGAGCAATATGGAGCTGAGCATCATCCGCGTACTGTTGTAATTGGATTTCAAAGTGCTTAGCTATACGACTGATTGGGGAAGTAAAGACTGTAAATAATAAAGGGCCGAGGACAGATCCCTGTGGTAATCCAGCAGTGCAAAGTGTTGGCTCAGACCGAGCAGTACCGATGCCCGCCTGCTGACTACGGTCACTCAGGTAAGAAGCTAACCAGTTTAAGGCAGTCCCAGAGACACCGAAGTTTTTGGTGAGTCTTGAAAGAAGTAGCTGGTGGTCTACGGTGTCGAAGGCTGTACTGAGATCAAGGCGTACTGAGAGGCAGGCTTAACCATTGTCAATAGACGAGAATATGATATCCAGTGTAGAGACAAGAGCAGTTTCAGTGGAATAGCCTTCGCGGTAAGCTGACTGATAAGGGTTGAAGTTAGGAGAAGAAGTGATGTGTTTCTTGATCATAAGAGTGTAAGAAAAAGACGTTCAAATATCTTGGAAATGTTATTGAGGATAGAGATATGTCTGAAGTTGGAAAGATTGCTGGTGTCAAGGCCGGGTTTTTTGAGTAAAGGCGTGGCTAGAGCAGATTTGAAGCATGACGGAAAACCTATTTCATTTACCATACCCTAATAAGAAACACAAAAGACACAATAAACTCGAATATTATATAGAATTAAAAACGAGTTGAAAACACGCGTAAAACTTTCTTGCGTTCATCTTGGCCACCTGACGACAAACTAATCCATAATACATACATGTATGTATGTATGTATATATGTATGTTAAGTAAGTAAGTAAGTAGGTATGTACGTATCTATGTATGTATGTATGTATGTATGTATGTATGTATGCATGCATGTTTGCATGCAAGTATGTATGTTTGTTTGCTTATTTGCAGCAGCCACTTAATATAGCGTCTTTTAGCGTCGGCTACCTCACTAAGGCGCTACACGCATGCATATCTAACTCATCTAGATATTGAAGTGTAGTTTAAGCCATTTTTAAATGTTTCGTGAATGAAGATTTATATTCAGCAGCATGCGTAAAGCAGAAGACTGTTACAAAAGGAAGAACCGAGTCATGATGAGATACATAGCGCGGCACCTATATACATATCTCCACAGGCAGTTGAGCGCAACGATCGCTGACCCGGTTGACTTGAGACTGGAACATAAAGCTTCCTGGTGTATGTCAGCGTGGTGTCGACCAATAGGGCCGCCCCAGAAGGAGATTTGTAGTTTAATCCTTCCTTTCATGCTACTATTTTTCTGCCGTAACGCATAATAATAACCTTCGTTGTTTTACTGTTTCTATAGGTTACTGGTGCCTGTGAGTTTGCTGCCATGGCGGCAAGTTTTCTGCCTGAAGGGAGATTGGATGGATTCAGATGCATGTTACGGTTGGGGACGTCCATAAATGACGTCACGCTATTTTGGCCGATTTTGACCCCCCCTCCCCCATGTCACACTTCGTCACAAAAAGTCACACCCCTTGAAAAATGACGTCACAAAGCTCTGACCCCCTAAACCAAATTTCCACTTGATAATAAAACATGTTTCAAATCCAATTTATTGTCATTGTAATAAGTATTTAAAAATCTGATGGTGAAAAATATTTAAATAATTATAAAATTATTAATAATGGTGCCCGTATACATTAAAATAATAAAAAAAATTATGAAAATTTTAATACTCAAAATTAGTGCTGTAACTTAAACTTAAAATGTTGTTAATTGTTAAATTTAATTACACAGACCTGATGTGACGTCACACTTTGCTGACCCTCCTCCCCCATGTCACACATCGTCACAAATTTCCGACCCCCTCCCCCCCTAGGTGCGTGACGTCATTTATGGACGGCCCCGTTGCACTAAGGCTCTGTGTTGTGGTGTTTGTATTAATCTTTACCTGCTGAGCCTCTGGCGTGGCGTCAAACCCCGTAAGCTCCTAGTAAAGCAGGAGGGTCTCTGGCGTGGCGTAAAACCCCGTAAGCCCTGTGTTTTTGTTGCCCTGGAATGAGCCGAGGGATAAGAAGGATGATGATAGAAGACTAGCTTAGAAGGAAGGGAATCGGAGTCAAGCCACTTGGAGTCAACGAAAACACGCCATGGACAAAGTCAACATGAACGTGAGGCAATACTCTTAAACTTCCTTATAGAGAAGATCGCGGGTCATTCACAGACCTATACGGGCGTTGAATTCCTCAAGTTCATCCAGTTCATCCTGTGCAATGTCCCAACGTCAGAGGACATTTTCCGCAAGGCCGAAAGTGAGACAAACTCTTAACAGCCAGGCCTCCAGACGCAGACTACTACTGAACGTAGGGGCCTACGTATTAGAGTTAGACATTAGTTTTTACCATACTGTCAGTTAAGATTTTATTTGCGATAGGGAAAAGCTTCAATCATGCGATTAATACACTGAGCCCTGGACTAACACTAAGGGTAGCCCTGGACCGAGGACTCGCGGAGAACACTGAAGATCGTTAATTCGTACCCATCGCCGCCAGAGGGCTGCTTCAGAAGTCACTGTTTAAAACAATTGTCTTGTTGGTTAGCTTCGCTTCCAACTGCTTTTCGCAACTATCACGTAGGCCTGTACTGGAACTATTGACATAGGCCTACAGTCTATAAGACTTTAGACTTAGGCATCTGTTGTTGTTATTAGTAAAAGATTATTCGCCATTTAATAAAGGTTATTTTAGTGATGCACTACCACCCACGGTACGATGAAATGAATGAAGATTTGTCCTATAGTGATCATATCCACACGACAGGATTTCGCAATCAGACGAGGCTTTCAATTAGTACAGAGGCCTTCTTCTATTGGAACGCCAAACATTATAAATAGCGAGTGGATTACTGTGTATCCATTAATCCCCTGCATAATAATTACGACGACTAATTTTAATTCGTTCCCTGCAGTGTCAGCCTGCACAATGTTTGTTTGCCGATGACGCTTTTAGAAAGTTTAGTTTTAGTGATCATTGCAAACGAAATGAAAGCAGAATGTGCCTTTACAATTTAAAAAATGGAATTAAAAACTAAAAGCACTCATCTTTAGAGTTACAAACAACAAGTGTGCGCCTAACTTATGAACCGCTCAGCCGAATCTTCTGATCCTGTCGGCCGGCTACCGGGCTACTTAAATTTTCGGCAGGTCGTAAATTTTCAGCCGAATTTCCGCCATATATTTTTCGGCTGAATTTAGCCAGGCGAGGTCATTGATACAGTTTGAATCAAATTAGACCTAAATCCTTGAATCAATGATGGCACTAACTTGGCCTAGGCGACGTCGGCGTACTTTAGAAGCTGTTTATAATAAAGTGACCTGCCTACGTAACTATCTACCCAAAGTGCATATAGAAGGACTCTGAAGGAGTCTACCATGACCTTCCGCGATCTTCCGATGGCAGAGTTAACTGCTTTTCTAATTGCATATTCAGCGATACAGTGCTTCAGTTGCCTACCGACAAATTTGTTTCCGGTACCTCGATCGGCATCATATTTCTCTCAATGGTGGACTAATTAAGGGTGAACCAGTTGTATTGCTAGAATATAGTGTCTTAGTTCATTTATGTCTAGACCTCAGAAGTCCCTCTTTCAACCTCCACCCTTTCAGAACTCTTCTTTCTCCACCCCTTTAAGGTTTGCTTCCATCTTCCTCTCCACTTCCTCTCCCCTTATTCGCTCTTTCACTGTTCCAGATGGCCATCGAAATCTGTCTCTGTTCGTCGTCAGTCATAGGCTACGTAGGCTACGTCTGCTCTGGCCGTTGTATCTTCTGGATTCATCATCAGTTAGGCCTATGTAGGACCTACACATTTGGTTGTAAGACGGGAATAAAATCTCGGAATCCTAAAATTAGCCATTGGCAACATGCTTGTTGACTTGTGTTTTCGGTTTGTTGCAAGATGATTTAATAACTGTCATGGATCAAATAGGCATTTGGATTTTGGAATACAACTTTCCTACAGACGATATATTATAGCTTTTAAAAGTAAACGAGGAAGAGCCTGCAACAACTTTCGAGAGGTTCTTCTTAAAGGCGCTATATAAATAACTAGGTCCACGTAGCCATACCATCAGATGTGTGCATTGCTCCTCACCTCAATGTGTGCATTTACGATATGTTCCGTTCTTCCTCGGTAGACCCATTCGCCGCTTGCGACCTCTGGTATCTCCGGTGGCTCCCAGTCGGGTTCATTGTCTTCCGCATGATGCCAGATATATACGAAACCGTTCCGCTCAAGTGTATTGTAGGCCATCACTTTGGCTATGTCAGGTACTGAAAACATATCGTCGCACTAAAATCACTCCTATCAGATTTAATTAAATGAACATTTATTGACTTTTTGGTCATCGGAACACTTGACGATACTTTTTATTTTTCATTACAAAAAAATAAGGGGATGGAGGAGGTTAAGGGCTCAGTTAGGGGCGACATTTATTAGTAAGCCTATTTATTACAATTAAGCGCTTCACTTAAGCAAGTAAGTAAATAAATAAGTACTAAATAAGTAATTAAGTGAATAAGTGAATAAGTGAATATAGTCTGTCTTCGCATCTGTCAAGCGCACTTGCATTACAGCGATAAGATGCATATTTGAAATAGACTATAAAGGGAGGCTCAGGGAGCAGACTATGTAAGTGTAACTGGAGTTAAGTCGATTGACAAAAGTGTCTGTAACAGTTTAGATTTAACAATAGATAGCATGACGAAAGGATGTCTTCTCCTGCGAACTGAGTACTTGTCCTCACGATAAAGTGGGCCGAGGAACTGCGATTTTTAGAGCTTCTTGATTCCTCGACCTATCAGCTCTTCTGCAGCAGGCTCTAGTCCTTCTCCAATGTCTGCGAGCCTTTTTCAGAACTGCATAAAAGAACTGCACAGGTTTCCACCTATAAAACCTGCTTAGCAGCTGTAAGGTTGTTTCTATACTGAACGACATGATTAGTTGTTGAATGCCATGTAGCGCTTTGCCGAGGTCTGCACGCAAGACCTATAATGAGAGGCATGCCTTTCCTTTATCAATAGATGAGAAGATGTTGTCCAACGTAAGCGTAGAGTAACCTTCACGGTAATCTGACTGGTCAGGACTGAAATTAGGAGACGAAGTGATATGTTTCTTGATCCGTAGAAGGACGAGACGTTCAAGAATCTCTTGAATGTTATTAAGTTTGGAGATAGGTCTAACGTTTGAGAGGATATTGATGTCCAGGTCAGGTTTCTTAAGTAAAGGCGTGCTAAGGCACAGTTAAAACACGATGGAAAAAATAAGTTTATGCCTACAAAGGATAAGTTTTGGCAATAGTCATCATATATATATATAATATATATAATATATATATATATATATTCTCGTTTAGGCTATTGGAACATTAAGTTGTCAAACCGCAACTTAGTAGACTACAAGAAAAAGAATTGTCCAATAGGCTGATTATGATCTACTGCCGATCTATAGTGGAATAAAGTGTTTAATGGTATACTGTCATAGAAATCGGAATGGACTTCGGTAGGTCTACTACTGTACTACATAAGCAGTTAAACACAGCTTGCGCAACATATTATTGTCAAAAGCCACCCACACAGCAGCCGATATCCTATAGGTGCAAACTTAATTGTAGGTTATCAGTGCATCTGCACTCAGTAGGCCTATACTCAGTAACTGAGCTAGTTATGATTTAACATTGTACAAATTTTCTATAGATCTCAATCAAAATCCTGACAGGTCAGGTAATTAGCTAGGTCAGTTGATTAGCGAAGAACAGGTCAAAGCGCCGCGGTCGATGTCTTTTAGCCGAGACTTCAATTATGATCCTATATACAATGTACACTGTGTATATGCAAGTGTGCACATGTTCGATGCATAATAGAGTAGTCAACATTGGCTGACATAAATTAGACAAATCCAGATCACTTGAAAGCCAGTGAGGTATGTATACGAGTATTTAGTATCAGGTAATCTACCATCTAATCACAATAGTCTGCACTGTTAGAAGATGCTATAATTCAATTTTGACACTGGCTTACGTTGCTGGAACATCATAGCAGGTCTTATATATAGGTCTACGATTTACGATAATTTTACTGATCATTTACATTTATTTCTTGTCAAGTAACTTAAGCTTACTCTATATAATTATGCATCGCTTGCTCCCCATGAAGGGTCAATTCTGATGCATTCTACTCTAGAACTGTTCTTTTTAGCCGTGCTGAGGTTGGGAGCACCTCTGAGTAGTAACCTTGAAGAGGTGCTATATAAATCTTTGTAATGAACAAGTATGCCTACGTGATGACTAATCCAACCGAATGGCGAAGGATCTCACTGGACGAATTCAAAAAAATATGTTTGTTAGGCAGTGACTACAGTCATTTTAGAAAACACGTGAACGTTATAGACATGCACTGCTCATTACTAACCGATCCATTATTATTGCAAGTCCTCACATGCTCTGAAAATTGGGAAGCAAGACTTCTGCACGCTGTTCATGGTATGTTCAGTGGACACACACACACACACACACACACACACACACACACACACACACACACACACACACACACACACACACACACACACACACACACACACACACACACACACACACACACACACACACACACACACACACACACACACACACACAATCCACTTCAAAGTCCTATCGCTAACTTACAACTCCCGACAATACTCCCAGCCACAGTAACTTCAAGAACTCTTTATCATCCAGCCACTCCTCTCTACCCGATCATCCTCATATCTCACTCTCTCCCGTCCACAGTCACTGTTCGCCTCAAGTTCTCCCACTGATCCATATCCCACACTGCACCTCTATTCTGGAATGAACTTCCACCTGAATTCCGAATATTCTCACTTCCTCCACCAAAACCGTCACTCACCCACCGTCATCTGCCTCAGACTCCGCTACTCATCACCCAACACAGGCTATCCATTCCAAATTACAGCCTCATCTCTTTAAGAATTCCTACCATAATCCGTCTGATCTCCCACCTTCCAAACTTTCTCGTCCTCAACGAACCCGCCTTTGCAGCTGATCTGCCTCCTCTCTCTCTCTCTCTCTCTTTCTCTCTCTCTCTCTCTCTCTCTCTCTCTCTCTCTCTCTCTCTCTCTCTCTCTCTCTCTCTCTGGTCTCTCTGGCAACCGGACTCGGACCCCCACTCAGCTTTAGAATAGCGCTTTATAAATGTGGAGTTTACGATTACAAATAGGAATTTAACAGCTGCATGGAGTATTGTGTAATAAATAATTGACATAATATAGGTTAAACGACATCGACTGGCCTATTATACAAGGTAGAGAATATAAGAATATTTAAAGGTACTGAGGGAAAGCTTACTGTGCTTTCGTTCGCAATATGGTATATGGATGCACTTTCCGTCTTCGCCACGAAATAGCCAACCATGAAATGGACATTCGAGGCAACTTCCTTTAACGATTCCTCCTGCAGCCAGATTGGCTCCCATGTGCGGACAATAGGCATCGATCACGTGTGCTCTGCCATTCTCCCCTCGGAAAACGGCCAGATTCTTCCCTGTTCCAGGCAACAAATAAGCTTTAATCGAACTTTTCTTAGAAGTAAACCAACAATCACGTTCCAGTTAAAGCCACCAACTATCACTGGAAATTAGACATGGTAATTTTTCCGCATTAAAACCGCGGTAAATAACGCGGTATGGGGACAACAATTTCGGTTTTACCGCGGTAATGAGTTTACCGTCGCGGTAATACCGCGGTAATGGAGAATAATCCCGCGGTAAAACTGTGATAATGGTAGGCCCTAACTATTATAGCCAAACAGAAGTGCAGATTGAAATGCGGAATAATTTTTTATGACTTAATGTTCTCTTTCAACTCCAACAGATCACTGCTAACTAGTTAGCCTCCTATATGAAATGTACAGATCGATACATCAGATTCGGAAGACATTCTTTCATTTTGGAAGCAGAAGGCCAATGCGTGGCCAAAGCTTGCAACTGTGTCTATGACACTTCTGGCTATTCCTGCCACAGAGACATCATCTGACAGAATGTTTTCAATAGCAGGGTACATTATAGAGGATCGTCACACTCAACTTAAAAAGGAATCAGCCAATAATCTGCTATTCCTACATGGACTAAGCAATCAAAAATGACCAATAGTAAAAAAAACTCGAATAACTTTTTTGTATCTAAAATTCTTTAATTAATTTTTAACGTAGTAGGCCTATAGTCACTAGTCATTCTTAGAGCTGCAAGTAAGACTACAATTTCAAATCTAGTCCAGAGTGATGTTGAGACGGAGATTTTTTTATTTCCTGAAGCTGTTAACTAGTCAGAAATAGTCAGGAGTTGGTCATTGCAATTTGCAAACTTTCGATAAAAATCTGTTTTTTGTGCTTCATTAATTCAATCAGCAATACAAACTGCTAGCTTTGTAAGCTAATAAAAAAATTGGTTTAGAAAACGTGTCGATCGGTGTTTGTCTAAAGGCTTGTCGTGCTTTACTATCAAATTAGACAAAGTTCATATTTGCGCCATCGGTCGATGCCTTTTTCATTAAACAAATAAAGAAGTTCCTAATTAACAATTAATTTGTTCATAATCTAATTCGCGACCACCTACCGAGGCAGCTGACGCTTTTAGCAACACCAGCCGCCAGTTCTCTGGACTCGATGACGGAAAACCATCCGTTTGGATAGACAGGTGGAACGTTTCCAACCATTCTTCGTTTCTGAACGATCGTGACCATCTCGCTAGGGCTGACACCGCCTTCCGGTATATAGCCGACGTCTCCCAGGAGACGGATTCGGTTCATCGGAGCGAGAAGAGCTTTGTAACCGCCATACATCAGAAGGACGCCTAGAATCGCTTCTAGGACGGGGACCCAGGACGGGTGAGCGTCACTCAGACCAAGTGATGGAACCTTGTAACCAATGAAAGCAAAAGCATTTCTAAACACAGTTGCGGCTTCTTTTAGTGGAGATTTCCAGATAGTGTCCGTGAT
The DNA here is from genome assembly GCA_020284085.1 of Aporrectodea caliginosa. Taxonomy (NCBI): domain Eukaryota; kingdom Metazoa; phylum Annelida; class Clitellata; order Crassiclitellata; family Lumbricidae; genus Aporrectodea; species Aporrectodea caliginosa. Next base: position 702,692 of record JACEVL010000009.1, read on the forward strand.
TGTGGCGCCGACTATGGCCACTCCGACGACAACGCAGAGACTGACCAGGATGGTGAATCTTGAGTTGGCAGCCATTTCTTCAGCATAGAACCCGTAGTATACAGTGGACGACTTCTTCTATCTTCGACCTTTAAATGAAAATTCAACTCGATAGGGGGACTTCTTCTCGTTCCATCAAGGCAGGCATCAACAGCATGTGCAGCCAAAACTCTGTCTAGTGTAGGTTCTTCTATTCCTACTTGCTTAGACTTCACTGACGAAAGCACCTGTCATCAGACCATACGGCCAAGATCATCAGCGGTATGACTGCGTGTATGCGTGCGAATAAACAGGAGACTATAGCTATGGGATTAACCCGCCGGTCAATGGGCGTTCTATACGCGAGCTCGACATTAATTGATAAGCGCAAGTTGCATATGGCATGTTCATCCGTTGGGCCTACATACAGACTTTGAAGAATATTTATCAGGACCTTCGCAGCAAAAGTTTGAAATTCTCGGTACGAGTTTAAACTTAGTCCATGGTCAAAATAGGCAAATATGTAAGACACATTAAGAAAACGTCGAACCAATTGATAGTCGAATTCTTTTGCTCTCTATATATAGTGTGTTGCAAAGTCTGAGAACGAGGACTGCGTATACTTGGCTATCTTCGAAATGTGACAACATGTGAGACGGTCTGAACCAAATGATAAATTTTTCAAACGGAGATTTGAACAGTCGTAAAAAGCGAACGACCATGATTATATATATATATATATATATATATATATATATACATTATAGTGTACTCGTAAATGAAATATCTAGAACGAGGTTTATCTTAAGAGACAAAGTCGAATTCTTTTGCTCTCTATATAGTGCGTTGCAAAGTCTGAGAACCAGACCTGCGTAGCCTACTTGGCTGTCGTGGAAATTTGACAACATGTGAGATGGTCTGAACCAATTGAAAGGCCTACTTGATCAACTGACGGTCACCGCACAAACCAATGCCAATGATAGACCACCAATCATCCGACCTTTAATGATGATGATGATGAATTTTGATGATGATGATGATGATGATTACGATGATGATGATGATCGTGATGATGTTAATAACAATAAGAAATAAATAAATAAAAATACTACGATAATAATAATAATAATAATAATAATAATAATAATAATAATAATAATAATAATAATCTCTATATAGTGCGTTGCAACGAGAGTAGAACGGCGCACCCAGACGAGGGTGGCCTCGCTTGCGCTTCCCGCCTTTTTGGCTTCCGCTGCGAGCACCCGAGACCTTCAGTCCTCCTTACTGGGCAACACCTGCCCTGACGCCGACGAGTGGGTGGAGAAGCAGTGGGATTCTCCATACAGATTTTATTTTAATTATAGTTATAGTTATAGTTAGTGGTTTTTTTATTTTAGTTATAGTTATAGTTATAGTTAGTATTATTTTTTAGTTATAGTTATAGTTATAGTTAATGGATTTTTATTTTAGTTAATTTTAGTTACTACTTAGTTACAATAATTAAGGCTATAAGCAAAATTGTGCGTATTAACACGCTGTTTTCACAATTTGCTCAGAGCTTTGAAAGCCTTTGAAGCATGGGTGCATTCAGCTTCATGAATACACGAGTTTCCAAAGTAACTGACAAATTGCATAATAAAAATGTCGCATTTTTCGTTCTCATTTATGTAGAATCGTCCATATTGAACTTCCTATTTTTATTTTTTTGTATTAACGAAAATAAAGATGAATTTTCGTTATTGTTATTTTCGTTATAGTTATAGTTATAGTTAATGATATTTTTTAGTTATAGTTATAGTTATCGTTAACGAAATTATTTTATTTTCGTTAACGAACATTTTCGTTATCGTTATCGTTAACGAGAATCACACTGTGGAGAAGATGGATCATCTATGGTGCAACGAGAGTAGAACGGCGCACCCAGACGACGGAGCATCACAAAAACAATCAAGTTGGGACAGGCCGCTCATGCTGAAGGCAGCAGCCGAACTGAGCAATGTCCATGCCGTCGTGATGCCGATCCATACCACCGGGCGCAACTCAGGGCAACCGCAGCACCGCATGCAGGGGACTGGCTGTTCGCCCTCCCGGTGACGACATGTGGACTGCGGCTGGACGATGAGGCGGTCAGAATTGCGGTGGGACTCCGCCTGGGGACAGGCATATGCGAGCCGCACGCATGCCCATGCGGGGCTCGAATGCCGGCAGATGGAGCACACGGGCTTTCCTGTGGACTGGGACCGGGACGGATCGCCAGACACGCCGCATTGAACGATCCAATCAGTCGCAGCCTCACGCGCGCGGGATTCCCAAATATCAAGGAACCACCCGGATTATCTAGATCGGATGGCAGACGGTCTCACGCTGATTCCATGGCGCAGAGGAAGGAGTCTCATCTGGGACTCAACGGCGATCGACACCGTGACTCCGTCATACCTCCAGGCGACATCTGCGTCGGCGGGCGCGGCGGCGGAGGTGGCAGCCACCAGGAAGAACGCTAAATACATCCAGCTGGCAGGCACCTATTTCTTTGTTCCTCTGGCCTTCGAGACCATGGGCCCCATTAACAGCAATGGAATGGATTTTATTTAGGACTTGGGACGCCTCGTAACCCAAACCACCGGGGACCCTAAAGAAACTAGTTACCTTTTCCAACGCTTGTCAGTCTGCATCCAGCGATTTAACGCCGTTGCCTTCAGAGGCACCTTTGAGCAACAAGAACTTGTTGAGTGAGCGGCCGTTCCAGACCCCACGTCTTCGGACATAGTTTTCATATCCTGAGGGAATAGAACTACCTCGGGCAAAAAAAAATAATAATAAAGAAAAAAAATAATAACCTTGGGGCTCATAAACAACTGTTACAGTGGTCTCACTTTCATATCTGACCGGGGGCACAATCTGACTCGTATATCCTGAGACACTCGAGCAGCTAGTTATCTGTTTCAGCGGTTCTCAATAATCATCCAGCGCTTCAACGCGGTCGCGTTCCGTGGTACCTTAGTTATGCCTGAATTGGAGAAGACGTAACCGTTCCAGATGTCCATATCTTTTCTGTCTCGGGACAATTTCTGTTAACACCTGAGGCATCTATCTACCTAACTAATAATAATAAGAATAATAAGAATAACAACAATGACGACGACGACGACAACTCATCGTCATCATCATCATCATCATCATCATCATCATCATCATCATCATCATCATCATCATCATCATCATCATCATCATCATCATCATCATCATCATCATCATCATCATCATCATCATCATCATCAAAGACAATTTTGATCAATTTGATATTCTGCACTTAATTTCTCTTCGTTTTCCCCCAATTGTTCATGTCATTATTGCCCCATATATATATATATAGTGTTACAACTAATTTAGAAAATCGATCGAGCTGCTTAAAAGTATCTTTGACTCTAGCATAAAAATGTGCTATAGGCCTATGTTTAGCCGTAGATTGTCTAGGGCAGCCCACGTCACGACATTGTCAAGTTCCTCCCTTACCGACGCCCTCATCGAGGCACCAACGATCAGGTAGGTATTGTCCGCGTATTTGCAAGCTTGTCCTGAGTGTGAATTGGCTGGATATCAGAGGCGCCGACAACTTAGGATGCGGGGCCCACTCCGGAGCCCTGTACAACACTGGCGTTGGTGCAAGCCTCAGCTGACAGCAGCCCCAAGACCCGAGTAGCATGCCTTCGATCTTGAAGGAAGGCGACTAATAATAATAATATTCTTTATTGAAACAATCCGGTTGACAAACCGCAACCGGTTACAGTGTACAGTTATGCAATTGAAACAATTCACAAGAACACAAATGACAGAAGACATAAACCTTAACTACTAGGCCTAACAGAACAGACAGCCTGCAATACACGGCGCTAATAGCAGCCTACAAAACATGTCCGCCTACGGAACTCGATCTCGGTACCTCTCGCTCTCTATGCCAGTGTGTTATCCAATGCGCTATCGCCCCCCCCCCAAGCCAGTTGAAGATGATGTCTGGCAGGTCGAGCTGGGGTAGCTTTTGTGCTAAGTTGTAGTGGTGCACAGCGTCGAATGCTTTCGAGAAATCAAGCGAGACGAGAGTGACGTAGGTGTTTGTCGTCAAGAGAGATGTGACGTAATGGAGGATGGAGATGACAGCCACCGTGGTCGAAAGGCGTAATGATTAACAAAATCACACTTTGCAAGTGCAGAGAGGTTCCAACGTGTCCCGATGTAGGGCCTACCCTACTGTTGGTGCACATTGGGACACTGTCTGGGCTACATGGGTACGGTACATTGATTTGCACCTATCTGTTAATAGCACATGCTTTGTCTTATGGAGTAATTTATTAGTGATTTAAATAGGCTAACGAGAATTATTCAATAATATTATAAGTAGGATAGCCTATTCATTATATTTACAAATGCTATTTATCTATAAAAACACAAAAATTACTGCAAATTAGTCATGACTTTAATAATAGCCTACAGGAAATAGGCTATAATATTATTTCAACACATTAAGTCTCACAAAATTCAAAAAATTATGACTTTGAGCAGGCCTATCGCTTAGACCCAAAACAACTAGGCTATATATGAAAAGTTTTTGAATTGGATAAATCCTAAGCCTTCTTATGCAAGCTAAAAAATAGGCTTAGGCCTATACTGAGGTTGGTTGGTCCCTATCTTGGAATCTAGACTAGAAACAACTGCTTTATGTAAAACGCTTAACTACAGCAAACACTGCTGTAGGCCCTATAATTAACAATGTTTTGATGCCGTAATAACAT